>OY856413.1:366921646-367314146 GCA_963693085.1 Alisma plantago-aquatica
ACTAAAAAATGACACTAGTAGAAAAGGGTATATTTAGACAAGTCATGATAAGATAATTATGTTTTCTGACCAGTCTTCTATATCTCCATGGATCTTCAAGTGGTTACCTCTACTCCTAATATAACTTGACCCTGGGATCCATTGGAGTATCCACATGTTTTTCTCCAAGAAGACCCATTTATTCAAGTATATCAAGAGTGTATTTTCTTTGTGATATAGTAATACCATATAGGGATCTATGCAATTCAATTCCCATAAAGTATTATAGGTGGCCTAAATATTTAGTGTGGAATTTATTTTTAAGAAACTGCTAGAGTTGTAGAATACTGTGTTGATTACCTCCAATGATAACAATATCATCAACATATACAATAAGGATGAAAATACATGAGGAACCTTGTTGTTAGAATATTGAATGATTCCAAAAGTGCATTACTGGACTTGCCAAACCATGCCCGTGGAGACTATTTGAGCCCATAAAGTGATTATGAAGACGACAAACAAGATGCGACACCCCCTTGAGCAACGAACCCAATAGGTTGCTCCATATAGATTTACTCTGAAAAATCATCATGGAGAAAAGCATTCTTAATATCCAAGTGATGTAGAGGCCAAGAAAAATGAGAATCCATCGAGATAAAAAGTATAAAATATGAAATTTTAGCTATTGGAGAAAAGGTCTTGAGGTAGTCCTCCATATATTTGAGTATATCCCTTGGCTAGTAGTCGAGCCTTGAGACAATCAAGAACACCCATAGGCCCTACTTTTATAGATAAGACCTATCTGCATCCAACAATAGCCTTGTCTTTTGGAGTAGGGACAAGGATCCATGTGTGATTTTCTTAGAGAGCATTTATCTCATCATCATAGAAAGATGCCAACCTGGGTGACCCATATCAACATCTAGGTACAATAATGTCAGATATGAATGAGATAAATATTTTGTATGAAGGAGATAAACAGTTATAGGAGATAAAATTAGAAATAGAGTGAAGAGTACATGTCCATATTCCTTTACGAAGTGAAACAAGTAGATGAAGAGAGCTATTTCTGCTAACCACATCTCTAGACTGAGTGGTAATTGAAGGAGGGTTTCCATCTGTGTTGTCTAATACTTGTTCTAGACCATTTTCCTCGATACTAAATTCATCTTGGATAGGGGAATCGAACAAAAATATTTCAATAAACATGGGAAGTGGGAGAGATTCCTCAAGCTCCCCTACATTAGAGACTCTAAAAAAAATGGAGTTTCTTCAAAAAAGGTGACACCAGTGGGAACTATAAATTTTCATTCAACCATGTTGTAACATGTCTATCCATTTTGAGTCTTGTAATAACCAAGGAACACAAATTTAAAATCCTTTGAATTGAGTTTATCCCTACCGAGTTCATCATTGTGATGAAAATCAACACATCCACATTTTTTGGGAGAAACACTATATATAGGATGGTTTAGACAAAGGATTTGGAATGTTATGTTATTGTTTAAGACATATTATGGCATGTGGTTAATGAGATATGTAGCGGTAAGAACTATATCACCCCATAACACTTTTGGGACTTTCATGTGGAAAAGAAGAGTGCAAGATGTTCCAATAATATGACAGTTCTTTCATTTGGCCCCCATATTTATTGAGGTGTGTGTGGGCAAGAGGATTGATGGATAATACCTTTTGAAGAAAAAAGTTTATTAAGAGAATGAATAAAATATTCTTTGGTATTTTTGGTTCGAAGAATGCAAATACACTGAGAAATTACATTTCCATCTCATTGTAAAATCATTGGATTATAGATAAAATATTTGAACTATCTCTCATTAAGTATAACCATTTCACTCTAGAAAAGTAATCAATAAAGTAAACAAAATACTTATAGCCAAGTTTATAAAGAACCCTACACGGTCCCCAAACATTTGAATGAATGATTTCAAACTATGACTTAGCACTCATTTGAGCCTTAGCCTTAAAGTTAGATTGATGTTGCTTTCCTAACTGAAATGACTCACATTCTAATATACTAAAACTAGATAGATGAGGATGAAGAATATTTAGTTTATCTAGAGACACATGTCCAAGTCGATTATGGATATGAAAAGGAGTTTGTTCTGCACACACTTTGGAAGTTAGACTGAGATAGTAGACACCTACAGATTCATACCCTCCACCAATCAACAATTGCAGTCGAATGTCCGGTATAACATAATCATCAAGGTTAAATGTAACCAAGGCTTGAAAAGAATGAGTTAGTTTTCTTAAGGAAAGTAAATCATAGGGAAACTCATGAACAAATAAGGTTGATGGTAGTGTGATGGTAGGTAAGGGTTTGATGGTTCTTATGCCTAGTACATGCACATTTGAAACATTGACAATGGTGATTGGTGGAAGAGATGATTTGTTGGATATGAGATTTCTTGTGCCTGTAATGTGATCTCTTGCACCCAAATCAAGAACCCATGAAGATGAACATGTACAAGAGATATGCCTGAACTGTGATCACCATGAGCACCAGAATGTTGGGCAAAGAAGTCCATAGCAATAAATAAATGATGAAGCTTGTTGGGAAGTCTTGAACTAGTAGAATTGATTGTACTTATCATTATTCACCTGAATTTGATGGGTGATATCCTCCAAAGTATCTTTAGTGGATAAAACATTGGCAAATGGAGTTCTTGAAGGATATCCATGGATCTCATAGCATGTTTCTTTGAAGTGGCCCTACTTTCCATAATTGGTACATTTTGGGTTACCTCATCCTCTAAGAGGTCTTCCTCCTTGTCACCCTTGTCGTCATCCATGACCAGCTAAACCAATATTGACAACAAGTATGGATGAATTATATGAAGAGGTATGTGGAACATGATCTTTAAGGGCATTAGAAATTTGCTGATAAGCTTCAGCTAAATTACAAAGTTCAGATTCACCATGGATTTTACTGTGCACTCCTTCATATTGACCTCAGAGACTAGCAAGGAATTTGATTACTATCATATGATCTCTTTATTTATGGATTTTTTTGAGGTCCATAGTCAATTTAAATAAAGAATGAAGATCATAAGTGATTCGAGCTACTTCCCCAAAAGTATTGGGTTAGACACTTATGATCTGGTTGATGATTATACATCTCCACAATCATCTCATACATTCGTGAGATATTTCATTCATACATGAGATTGAGATGATCCAAACATCCTTTCATTACTCAAAGTAGCTGGTGAGATTATCAAGATGGACCTCCATGGAATTCCAGAAAAGAGATAGATGATTTGCATTGTTTGCTCCCATTGATCTAAAATATCATTTTTAGGAGGACCCTTCTTAAGAGGTTTATACTTCCCTTTTCCTTTGAACCAAATCTGATTGAGTGACTCCATTGAGTGAAGTTATTTCTGGTGAATGTTTGAGTAGTGATAACAATCACGAACAACGAGATGGGAGATTGATACCTTCACATATTCTTTAGACATGATGCAACATACTATTTACACAATAATTTTTCTTTAGGAGAAGTGTCTAGAGATGTATATCTGTAGCTTCAAGAATGATTCCCCTATTCTTGGAATAAAACTCCTTCATATAAATCTAAAGGAAGAGAGGGGTAAGATGAGCCAGATAATAAAGATAATGATCATATTGATGGAGATGACTTCCACTCCAAAAGAGATGATGATCCAGATCTGATTCAGATGATGAAGGTAGCTTCCACCACTAAGAGATGATGACCTAGATTTGGGTGACCTGGATGATGGAGATGATTTCCACCACAATAAGGAGTACGATGATGTTTGAGATGACTTCCATAGATTTGGGTGACCAGGGTGATGGAGATGATTTCCACCACTATAAGGATGATGATGATGTCCAAGATGACTTCCACCATGAAGAAGATGTAATGATGATTGAGATATCATGCACCATTAGAACAAAGATAAGATGGTGACAACTATGAGGATGACTCCTTGAGCGTGGCTTCCTTTAGATGACTATCTCTTGGAAATTAGGGCAACTCCTGCTCTGATACCATGTAAAAAAAATATAATGAGGTAGAGGAAAATTGTGTTGTTTTGTATTCACAAGGAACACCTATATATTTGGACTTAGGTGGTGACCAATAACACAATTAAACAGTGTGGGACTATTTCCATATATACAAAAGAATCAAATAAATAATAATAACTAAAAAATGGTTATTATTCTAATAATATCATTCAAGAGGATTAATCCATTCAAGTGGGTGAAGATCAAATTGGAAATGGGATAAGGGATGAGAGGGTTGGGGTTGTTCCTGAGTTAGACCCTTACATCGGTCTACTACTTAATAGTATTGATAAAGTAGAGGATTTTTAATCATAAATATGCATACTAAGTTGAACTCAGTACAAGGAAAAAAACAATATATTTTATCCAGACAAAAAATTCACTAGCAGGGTATTTGTATGCTCTAGTGAGGGGATATACAAAGAAAAAATGAAAGAATATTATGGTGAAAATAGAACTCCACAAAAATATATTATTATCAATCATACGGGTTATAAGGCTCACATGTGAATGAAGTTAGAAAAGGATACAAAGTGGGTATTAAGATTTAAAAAATGATAACCATCCTATAACCAATAGGACATATAAAAGAGGTTTCACCGCTCACTCCACTGTATGTCCTCGTAGGTTTGGGATGCAATATAGTTAATGGTTGATAAAAAATACATCTAGTACTAGATCATGTCACTTACATCTAGCTAACAAGTAGGGATCTATAATATTAGATTCACAAGAAAGAATCTAAGAAACACAATTATTGTAATGAAGAAGAAATACATAGGTGTTGATGTAGCATACACATTGGGGAATTCCAACAAAATGCAAGCGATAAACCATGCATTCTACTACTCTGTGCAATAGGATGAAGATGGTCGTGCACAAACTATCTTATTGGTTTATGCTAAATCAAAAAATGTCATATCAACATTTGAAGACATGCTTACTTTTGACACAACATGCATGACTAATAGGTACAATATACCATTTATACCTTCTATCAGGGTGAACAATCACAACCAATCGATCTTTTTAGTTGTAGTTTGTTACATGATGAGATTGTTGATTATTTTTGAAGTCTCAAACATTTATAGAAGAAATGTATGGGAAACACCCAAATGCAGTATTAAATGATCAAGATATAATAATGAAGAATGCAATAAAAATTGTATTTCCTGTTGCAATCCATTGATGTTGCCTATTGAATATAAATCTAAAAACACATGAAGATCAAGATGTGATCTATGCGACTATTACATGGTGAATTGAAAACTTCCAGTCTTGCATTTATCACCATTAATGAATTTGAGGAAAGAAGGAAGAAGATGACATCCATAGATATATGTAAATTGAGTAATAACATACATCTATGTTTGGTGTGGAATACCATAGAGCAATCTATACAAGTATACTTTAGAAACACATCCTTTTCCAACATATCTACATCACAACTGAGTGAGAGCATGAATGCAACATTTAAAGATCATGTGAACAAATATCTTCCCTTGTTTAATTGTTTGAGCATTTTAAAAGGTGGAAGAGAATGAATTTGACAAAAAGTAAGAAGAATACTATATATCTAAGAATTGCCAGCCAATATTATGGTCTTTTGTGCCCATTAATAAACATGTAAGGGATATATACACCACATAACTTTTTAAACTTTGCAAAAAGCAAATGAAGTTGACCTCATGTAAGATTTCACGTATTGATGGTGATACACTTGCATTTATGTCTAAGAAGATATACAAAGAATAAATTAATTAGAATAGAGAAGAATCTTTTGTAAGTGCAAGCTATTTCTTATTTCAACCATATTATACACTCTCTAAAAGTGTTGCATTAACTTAAAGTTCATACAATACCACCTATGTATGTGCTAAAGCATTGGAAAATGGAAGCAAAAACCACAAGTAAAAATCATTTTGTTAAAGAAACTCGGGTAAACATCGATGTTAGTACCCTATTGGGTAGGTAAAATTCACTTCATAGTTATATTCTGACAACAAGGACACTTACATTATGATTGAAGAGTGACTTAAAAAATCTTACATTATGATGATGCAAAAAACATGTGACAAATTTCTAGTGAAGATTTCATATTGTCATTTCAAACTCATATTCTGACTCAGGGTAGCCAATTTGTCCTAAGAATCCACAATGTATAAGATAACATGAAAGTGAGAGATCTTCTCGCATCTCATTGCAAAGGGAGGGAAATAATAAAGATTTAAACCAAAAGTTGAGTTCAAATACAAAAGGGAAATACTTTAGTATTCTAATGGGAAATGGCATAATAGTAGAACATGCAAAATGGGGCTAAGTTTTAGTTTGAGATACATTTTTTAGTTTCTAGTTTGAAGTATCTTGTAATCATATGTAAGTCAAGTATTATTGTATCTCATTAGAAGTGTACCAAAGTATTCTCAATTTCAAGTGTGCTTGAAGATATTTATGAATTAAACAAATAATAACCACTGATTAGTGAAGCATGTTGGTTGGTAGTTCAATTTTAGACTTTCAATTAGTGGTTTGTGTGTTTTATGTATGTTCCAATTTGTACTAAACCATGTTGGTTGGTGGATTGTAATTCAAGGAAATAGCTTAATTAATGGAAATGTGGCTTGATAGAATTAGTACATTGTATGAAATCATGTGTTTTGGTCACTTGATGTCATGTTTTTATATATTGGTTACATGTTAAACATGTTCTGTCATATTTGGATCTAGTCATAGTTTTCATGGCACAAACCAAGATGGAAAGACTCTAGGGATCCTCACTTAGTGAGGGTCACTTAGTTTTGGAATGATTTGGCACATAACTTCATTGCCTTAGTGCTTTGGTGAGCCTTATGCACTACAAATGGGCCCATTTAACTTACCAAGACTGATTAAGACCAAAGTAAGGAAAAAATATATGGCATCATGATATTCCTTTCTAAAGCTTGCAAACTTCTTGATCCCAAAAAACTAACCCCCAAAAAACCATTCATCCTATTATGTTGTAGCAGTGCCCTAACCTTCGATCTCGAGAGATTGAAGAAGGAGACAAAAAGCTCCCTTAAAGTCATCATACCAAATTGTAAGCATTGTTGTTCGTTGGCAGTGTTACAACCCGTTCCTAGCATTGCTGGTAATCCTACAGATATAAGATAGTCTTAATGATTGTCATGTTTTTGTTAGTAATATTTTATCTTGTGCTTTATATTATTTTTGGTAACCTTAATTACTTGTTTGGGGTAACTCATAATCATGACTTAAACATACTATAAACATTAAAGTTGGAGTTAATATAGCATTAACCCATACATGTATGCAAGAAGAGAGTTAATGACATTGGAGGAAATAATTAATAAATAATTTTATTTGACAATATTAGAAAAATAATATTTTATGATTGTGGATAATTCAATTAAGAATCCAATAAAAAAAGAATAAACCAAATTGGAGTTAAAATGAGAGAGTTATGCCCTTTTTAGTAAACATGTACAGAGTACCGTGACTGACGTTGCGACCGCGACGCTGCGTCGTGTTCTGCGACTGTGACCACGACCGATGTTGTGACCGTGATTATGCATCGTGTGCCCTGACTATGACTGACGCTACATCCTATGTCATAACCACGACCGATGCAGCCCAAGATAGCCAATCGTAAAACGATCATATCTCGGGCTATACTTATTCGTTTTCAATGAAACAGAGTGCATTAGAATAATGATTCGATCCTCTATCATCTGAAACTCCTTTCTCAATGATAGGGTGACTTGGAAGGTGATCTCTGGGATGATTTTTGGGGA
The DNA here is from genome assembly GCA_963693085.1 of Alisma plantago-aquatica. NCBI lineage: Eukaryota > Viridiplantae > Streptophyta > Magnoliopsida > Alismatales > Alismataceae > Alisma > Alisma plantago-aquatica. The sequence continues at coordinate 366,929,476 of OY856413.1, forward strand.
ATAACATGAATAACGGTATAAATCCAAAAGGGTTGCTATAGATTCAACTTGGTGAGTAGGTTTAACCCTTAATTCTTCCTTCTCTTCATTTTCCCTTGCTCAATATCCATAATCCAATGATTTTGAGGTTTGGGTTAACCTTTGACCTTTATCTTGTACCTATAGCAGACCTCGTTTAGGTTTGAAAGGAAGAAGAAACTGTTAATTTTGCTAGAGTTCTGATATGGATTCGAGAGTTTTAGAGATGTGCTGCATTTTTAAGGTGTTTTCACACCTTAGGGTGAGTGTGTACTTCCTTTAAATAGTAGAATGCATGAAAATGAGTTAAATCATTAATAATTTTCAATTTCTTAGTATGCGTGTACAAATCGTAAATGGTCTTTTTGATCTGGCTTTTGCAAGTTGATATGAAATGGATGATTTATCTGTTGTGACGTATTTCAGATGATGAAATCATATTAGAAATGTGTACAATCCATCTAAATGATAATTCTTAAAGTATTTGTAGAGGTTATAAAAGTAAACTAAAATTTAGGGTTTTCGGCTATGACTGAATTTGTTATATAATTGAATAAAGAAGTTTTCCTAGTTGAATCTCCTTGGTTACAAATGATTGTTTTATTTGTATGCGTATTACATATATGCCAATTAAGATCTTGTATTTCATTTGATGATATCAATGTTTGCTTGATATATCAGTAAGGAGGGTGAAACCCTAAATGAATGGATAGTTGGAGGTCTGCAAATAGACATCTTGATTCAATGTTATTCTTGATGTATGATGTTTTAGTAAATGGCATGGAAACCCTAGTTCAGTTCATTATAGGGTTTCATATATATATATATATTCAATTATATGTGAACTACTGAGAGAAATACTTATTGAATGATGTGATGATGTATTAAATCCTTATGCAAGTCATGGGGTAAGTGAATGAGGTAAATGAAACCCTAAGGATAGGGTGTTCAATGAATCAAGTATTGTGATATTAATGTTTCTCAGTATGAGATGTGGTTATGTTTAACGGTTCAATTGTGGTAAATGTTATCAGATGGTTTATGAAATGAACAGTTTACAAAGTTGAACAAAGATATGTTGATATGATGATTGAATTGTGAATTTAAAGAGTGAATTAGACATGTAGATGTGCTGTAGAATCCTCACAGGATGAGGCATGTGCTATAAGGAGGAAACCGTTTCCCAACTGGAGGTAGTCCAGATCGAGGTAAGCTGGAGTGCACCAATAGGGTGTGGGAGTCTTGACCAGTAGGACAGACTCCTTACAGTTGTGTGGTACCCAACACCAACTGGGGATGTCGGTGGTACGTGTGTTACATGTTGAGTGATCAGTGGTCAGTAGGTCCACTGATGCACAATAAGCCTGAGGGCTTTGACTCACCACATGAATACCTCGGTTGAGAGGTGGAGTCTAAGATATCTGGCCACTCACATTAAGTCGTCGAGAGGTAGAAGTGTCGAGGCCCACTGTAGATGGGGTCTTACACCAGAGATAGGATTAGGAACCCAGGCATGCTTCTAAGCCTTGTATGGTGTGATCGTAGCTTGCTGTGATTCTTTCACATGCTGTGGTACACCTCATGTGGGTTCAAGGCATAATAAGATGAATGAGAGTTGAAACAAGTGTGCAAAGTTATTCAATTATTCTTTGTATATTTCTGAATTATTAGTTCTCTTTATGATCAATCAATCATGTTCATATATTCATTCATTCTTATAGATATCTAAAGTGTCCTGCTATAATTATGTTTGTGAATGATTAGTCTCTTTAAATCTTATTGTTGTTATAATTGATATTAGTTGCTCAACAGTATATTTGTAATTATCTAAATGCTTTAAAATGTTTCTATGAAGTACTCATTCACTGAGCGAGTAGGCTCACCCCTCTACTCACAATTTTTAGGGAAATCATGTGGACTTGAAGAATGTCTTTGCATCAGCATAGATCTACCACATGAGTTAAGTGTGTGATTAGTTAAGTTTAGTCGGTCCCTGTCACTCTAGGTCTTGGTATAGACGTGAGAGAGTTTTAAATGATGTTGTGTATCTTTGTTTCCTTGATAAGAGAGAATATTTCTTATTGTCATGTCGTATGTACATGGAAGTGAGAGAAATAGAATGAATGTATGGGTGAGTATCATTAATGTTGAGATCATATTACAATAATTAAAGTTTAATTCTCTTGTAAAGTTTGTTTATGTGATTGGATGCGAGAAAATAAAGAGTTTGAAAAAAGAGAGAAAAAAAAATCAGGAGTGAACTTTGTATTAAGTATAATCCTCAAACTTATGCCCTAATCTCATGATTAGTGCTTTCGTGGGGTGGGTGTAACAACTTAGTATCAGAGCTTAGGCTAAGTTGTCAGGGACCATTAGGATAGAAAGTTACATTTATAAGTGTGGCAGATAGGAGGTGATGTGTCTATAGTTCTGGGAAGTCTGGGTATTTGGATACCTTGGCCTAATATCTGGATACCTAGGTTGACTAGTATCAAGCTAATCTATCTATTTTTCTCTGAATGCCATGGCCAGGCATGCAGTGGGAGAATGGGCTAGAGAGAAACACTAGAAATATTAGGGTTAGGAGACCGAAAAGTAATGAAGGAGTAAGATCTTAAAGATAGAATGTGATACAACTCTTCCTTTATATCACTTCTCTAATTGGAGATCAATAGAAATGCTCTTATATATGAATTCATATTATGAATTTGTGGAATATGTATGGTTCTTTTAGATTGTTGTGTATCATGAAGTTGATTCAGTTATTCTTTATATCAAGTAGACCAGAAGTTATGTTTAAATGAGTTTGACCTAAGTGGATATTCTTTCCTCATGTTTGATATTAATAGGAGTTGGTTAATATTGAGTAGCTCTTGACTTCAGGACAATAGGTTTGGCTTAGTCCGGCTGGCAGGGTGCGTAACTAGGCTCTAATGACTCGTATTGAAAATATAATAAGAGTAGACTCTGGATAAATTAGACCCACATCATAGTGAGAATGTACATACACTAAGATGTTCATACATATGGGAAAGAATAGAATAGCTAAGAACCCGTTGGAGCTGATATCTGAGATCCAACTTTGGGGCCTCATATGGGAAACCCTTAATTAGGAATTAAGGAACACGACATAAGGTTCAGATTAAGTTTAATGACTAGTATTATACAAACTCTAAATATGAAATTTGGAAAAAATATGAGAAACGTATGTAAGGGCCAAGATAGTAAGAATCAATCACGAGGAATGTATCATATAATCGAGTACAATGCTTTTTTGTACTCCAAAGCAAAGGTAAAATAGAAGAAAAGAGGTAAGTATATGATAAGTACATAGAAGTTAAGTTCAAAAGAATGAAATTGAAGAGAATTAGATGAACATGTAAATCATAAGACTAGGAAAACAAACTTAGTTGAAACAAAGAGAAATGTTAGAAATGATGAGCTTGATTAAGGAATGAGGGTTATGATATAATTGAGAGCATGGAATGTATACCTTTATTATGAAGTTAATACATTAATCCTTACTACCTTTGGACTCTAAGTCTCTATAGAAAAACACACTAGTTTCTAAAAGAAGAACAAAAGTGTAGCTTAACAAATGAATGTCATACAAAGGTAGACTATATTTAGGAAGGAAAAACCTGATTGAAAGAGAAATGAAGTTTGACCCATGCATGAGCCATTTGATTTAAAATGAAGGATATGTAATGTATTAAACATGAGGTGAAACTAGTAGAGAGATTATTGATTTAGAATTTCAACTTCACATTAGTATAAGGATAAAAAGAAATATATGCAACATGGTATACATGAGAATACAAATGAATAAGCAACATGATCATAAGAGAAAAATTAGAAGTTAAAGATGACAGGTGGAAGAGTAGTATACAGTAAGAGGATTATGGAAAGTAAGGAAGGGTTTGAAACATGATGGAGTAATATATATTATAAAAGAATGAGGTTAGGAGATTCAATCAAGTTCTAATTAGTCAAGTATCCTTGTTGATAACAAATTAAACTTACATATGAGAAATGTAATAAGGGAATGTTTGAAGATAATAACTCTAAGTCTCAGAATCATCTTCTCTTTCATATATTACTTAATGAGAGCAATGTGGGAATGAATTGATAAGAAAATGAATCATATATGATGCATAACCACCATGGTAGAGACATCTAGTGAATGTAATAATGACACACAATATGATGATGAAACCCTAGAAGGGTAAATTGAGAATGTAATCTATCTGAATGGCCAAGTAAGAGAAAGGAAATTCAATTGATAAGATAAGGAAGACTTTAGTAAAACTTGTGAGATACAAAGTTTGAATTTCAAATTAATGGAGCAAATCTACATCACAATAATGTCATGCTACTGATAAGGACCAAACCCTAGAATGTTTAGAGTTGTAGTAGTTCAAGGCATGTCACTAGTGAAATGACCTTGAATACTAGCATCCCTATAAAACAAGATCATGAAATTTGCACTATGAGAAGTAAACTAGTACTGATAGTAATCCACGGTTTAAAGGTAGCAAATATAAAAGGTAGATAAACAATTATAGAAATGAGTATGAGCAAAGAATAAGAAATAGTTTTGAAATGTAACAAGTGTGTTTTGAAGAAAAGGAGAAATACAACATGAGTAAAGTATGATATGAAGTAAATTCTTGTAGTGATATCAAGAATGAAGAATAATATATTCTCACCTTGTATGTTTCAATTTTAGTGATGTTTATTCTATATGATCAAAATTAGAAGGATAAGTAACAAGAAGTAAGTAGTAATGAATGAGGAGAGAAATAAGAGAAAACAATGACTTTCAGTAATATGTGAATTTGTTTTTAGAAGTATAATTTTTTGAAGGTATATTAAGGGATGTAAATTTGTTTTATGTGTGATTTTAGTTGTACATGTGCAAGCAATATGTTAATTAAAGGGGTTTGATAGTTTTAGTCATTCATATCAATAATCTAGCTTAGTACTGCATAATCATTGTTGAAACTAGTCTTCCAACTCATGAGTGCTTTTCTATTTGAGTAGCACAATTGTAAAATTCAAAACAACATGGTGAACTCTCTTTTATAACTGGGAGGTAATACAAAACAATAGTACATATTGAGCCGTATGAATTGAGATAGTTGGATCAGATTATCAATGTTGAGGTAACACCTCGAGAGTATGAAAATATTGCAAATGGTTGTTTCTCTTTCTCTTTCCTATGAATGATTGTGGCATAGAGAATTATTTTTTTATCATTGAGAAGGTTTGCATAAAATCTATTGTGATTAGAAGAGGAACAAATGACTCAGTGTTGAAAATAAAATTCTAGACCGCAGATTCAAAAGTTTAAGAAGAGAGAGAGATACCCCTAGTAAAGTTTCTTTAGAGGAATCATGTGTAGAAGAAGCTACTTGGGAAGTAGATATATTTAACAAGTATCCTTTCCTCTTTTAGAAATTTCTAGATGAAATTTTTATTAGAGGAGGAGAATTGTTACAACTCGTTCCTAGCTTTGCTGGTAATCATAGAGATATAAGATAATCTTAATGATTGTCATGTTTTTGTTAATAATATTTTATCTTGTGCTTTATATTAACTTTTGTAACCTTTTTAGATTTACGAGAGAACCACCCCCGCAGAAGCGCCACATTCGTGACCCCCCAGGAGGCGTAAACTCTCGGGTCTCTGGACATCCCGCAAACCCAGGAACCATTTAAAGCGCACAGTTGGCCGGCCTTCGTGACGGGTAAACACTTCAGGGGCGGCCGCTGGGTATCGAACCCAGGTCCCTTCATGAGGGGGCCCATGCTCGAACCACCTGAACCACTCCCCCCAACAACTTTTGTAACCTTAATTACTTGTTTGGGGGAACTCATAATCATGACTTAAACATACTATAAAGATTCAAGTTGGAGTTAATATAGCATTAACCAATACATGTATGCAAGAAGTGTTGGTATGTATGCCCTGAGAGCCAATCATGGGATGATTGGTGGGATACATTAAGATTGATTTGATAAACATCAAAGGCGAGCTTCCAATTCATTCTGGTTCAGTCATATGAGATAGTGATAGAACAGATTGAATTCTAAAGAATGACAGAACTCAATGACGTATGCTTTCAGGTTAAGGACCTGAACGATGAGATCATACAGATGCTAAGAGTTTGTACATTCTTGTTATGTCCCTAGTCGGATGTCATTGTGGAAGGTAGATAGACAACAATGACACATAAGACTAGATTGTGGTGTTGGTTGATGACAGAATCTCATTAGTCATGATATAGAGATATCAAACCAACCACATAGGTACTTGTTAGAGAACAAGTGTACCGGACAGACCCACCGTGAGTTTGACACATGGAACCATGAGATGGTAGTCACAGTCAGTACTCACAGTGATGGTGGTGAGTGTGATTCTTAGACCTGAAATCACTGCACTCAACACATGTCGTTGGGCACACTTTGACATCATCAAACGCAGTCCTGAAACATGGGTTGTTATAAAGGTGATGATTGGGTGGCTTTGACACATGGGGCTTTTGAGGGGTGAGTGATAGATATGGGATTTGTCCCTCCTGAGGGAGTTTGATATCCATGGCCACTTGATGAGTAGGATTGAGAAAGGCGTGCACGCATGTGTGAATCAGTATATGATATTGATGTCATACATATATCTTCCAGTCTACTCTGAGATCAAGGAAGTGAATGAACGTTGACAGGATGACTGTTCCATGCCTCGAGTTCATTCGGGATATCAGTGACAAAGGAATTATACATTCACTGTAACACCATTCACGGATTGTAGGATGAAAGTTGTTCTCCAACTATCTACTTTCACTTGGGTAGCACTGATGTGTGACTACGCACCGCTCTTTGCTTGTGAAGTCATAAGTGTTATGGACTTTCACTGCCAACGTGAAATGGACCTGCAGGGTCACACACATAGGATTTAACCTGGAAGAGGAGTTTTATCCACAAAGCAATGTTTAGATTGATTACTAAAGGAGTTTAGTAGTTCAATTAAACACTCAATCAGTCGATAACTCAATATCGTATGGTTCAAGGTGTTGGACGCATTGATTGGAGTATCAGATTGATTGAAATCACAATTGACTGATTTTGCCCAACCTGTGCTCCCAACCGATCGGTTCATGTGATGAACCGGTCGGCTGAGGTTGCTGAACCGGTCGGCTGGAGTGTCCAGGCCGATCGGCTCATGCCCAGGTTGAAACGACCGGTTCAAGGGTTGAACCGATCGGCTCAACTGGTGCAACGGATCAGTTGGGAAAAGTCATGTCGGCAAGAATTTTCCTTTAGTTTCAAATTGCCCAATTCGATTGGGAATAATATTGGTATTCGATACCAATTGGGAAAGAAACAAGGAAAGTCTTTTTGAGCCGGATTAGGACCATGAACCGATCGGTTCAGGGCACCAACCGATCGGTTGGAGTGCCCCAAACGATCGGCTCAGGTCCAACCGATCAGCTCAATGGCCGAACCGATCGGTTCAGTTGTGAACCGATCATTTTAAGTTGCGAATCGGTTGCTTTTTGTGGAAAATTCTCAAACCCTTCTACTCCTGCTTTAGTCCCGCATTGCCCGGGATGGAGAACCCTGTCCCATGACTCTCCTATATATATAGGGGTATTGGGGGCTTCTCAAAGTACAGCTCAGTGCAACCAGTTTCTCTGCAAGTTGTCGTTCTCTCTGGTTTTGGTAACCGTGAGAGAGCCCGAGCAAGAGCTTCCCGCAAAAGGGAGGTGCAGCAAGGGAAGGACAACTGCAGTTGCAACAGGAGGCAGGAGAGCATGTTGGCGACTAGTACGTCAACAGGAGGGTGCGACTCCTTCCACTTCCTTATGGGACAAGGAGAGTGGAGTTCCAGGTGGTCCGTGTGGACTACTACAGAGGCGGGAGGACACTGCCGCTTAGGAGGACAACTGTCATCCGACAGTCCGGTTCGAGTAGAAGTTGTCAGTCCCGGTGCGACCAGGAGCTGCATAGACACCATCGAAGTCCGTAGTTGAAGACCGCACATTGCGTGAGGTATTGTCGCCGAGCAAGCCTCGGGACAAGGTATGATTCCACAAACCATCCTTTCCTATTATATAGACGTTGACGCGTTTCCTCGGTATGGGTTGGGGAGAAAATTTTTTGTTTCCGCTGCCTTCTCTGTCTCCCCTAAAACCCAACAGTGGTATCAGAGCCACATCAGCTGTTCTATATTTTAGGAATATCGATATGATCGATTTTGGTTTGTTGCCTTTAATTATTGCATACGATGCGAATATTATCAGCTTTATGCATGTCCAATCCTAAATCCACAAATCCCTAATTACATATATGAAATGTATTATTAATGCACTCGATACACGTCGCCCTTAAACGAGTTTTGTGGTGGATATGTGTAGCGTGATTATGGCCTATAAATCCCCTATCTGTGTGTGGTTGTTTGTGGTTGCTTGCATCTCGGTCTGCGCACCGATCTTCCCTCTCTTAATCCCGATGTAACTCGAAATAATTCAAGATTCTTTCCTACCTTTACTCCCCCCCGAATGTAACTCAGGGTTTCCCTTTTTAAAGCAATGTAATAAATAGGATAGATTTTTATTTCCTGTTATGTCATAGACCGGCGGACATCAAGACGACAGCTGAAACGATCGATTCAAGGCGTGAACCGATCAGTTGACGTTCTAGACGGTCGGTTCAAGGAGTGAATCGATCGGTTGATGACCGGTTCGAGGAGCGAGACGAGCGGGTGGCGGACATGACGAGATGAACGACGACCAGGCGAACCGATCGGTTGGAGGAGCCAACCGATCGGCTGGTGGCACCCAGACGACCGGCTGGAGAGTACAGATCATTCATGTGATGAGTTGATCAACTCGGATGGCAAGGCACAGATGTTCATCTTGTACAGGTTGCATGTGATGTAGACCTAGATGACCGTGATTCCTCTTGGCTCGAGGAATCACATTAGGATGGCCATAATCATCGCTTTTATCGTTTTGTGCATGTTTTCTGTGGGATATAGCATGTATATGATACATACTATGTATTGTGGTGATTGGATATGTATATATATATAAAACCAAATCCCTCATTACAATATTAAGTTTTAGATGCCTTCCAAATGCGACACACGTGAAAATCTTGTTCGACCAAGTGTGGGAACGCCCTAGCGTGGTGCACCGTCTACCTCGTGGAAGCATGAAGGATGAATGTGTGGGTCTGCCCTAGCAGGGTGCATGTTCATCGTGTTTGCTTTGGGTCGGACTTAACAAGGTGATCTAGATGGGATCTAGTACCTTGAGGCATGGAGATGATCATTGCAAGGAGTTGTATATGACATCTTATCAAGAGTTGCATATGATGCAATTGGCAAAAGTTGCCTACCTGAGAGATCCATGTTGTGGATGACAGCCCTAGCTGGTCCATGACTTAGAGGATTTTAGGATCTTGCCCACTAGAAGGTTGTACGCTGCAATCTTTCGAATTGATGGTGAGGGCTATCAATTTGAAGTAAAATAGTGGGAGCGATAATTAATTAAAGGCCTAATTATATCGTCGAACTTTCAAATCAATCAAATAAGTCAAAAATAAGTTTTGGACTAAAATTGCATATTTTCCTTTTTGTAGTTCAAATGGCAACAAACAACAACAACTTTTCTTTGCGATCCATCCTTGACAAGGACAAGCTAAATGGGACAAACTTCCATGACTGGTATCGGACATTGAGAATTGTTCTCACTCAAGAGCGTAAGCTCTATGTCCTGGATACTCCAATTCCAGAGGAACCCGCTCCTAATGCACCAAGGACAGAAAGGGATGCTTACAAGAAGCATTCTGATGATGCCATTGATGCAAAGTGCTTGATGCTATGTTCAATGAACCATGAGTTGCAGAGGCAACATGAGAACATGGGTGTCATAGAGATGATTCTGCATCTCAGGAACATGTATGAAGATCAGGCACGGCAAGAGAGGTACAATGTTTCTAGGGCACTGTTCAAGTGTGTCATGACAGAAGGAGATCCAGTTGGTCCTCACACACTCAAGATGATTGGGTATGTGGAGAACCTGTAGAGACTGGGATTTCCACTGAGCCAAGAGTTGGCTACTGACGTGATACTGCAATCGTTTCCAGAATCTTACAGTCAGTTTGTGATGAACTACAACATGAACAACTTTGATAGGCCACTGTCAGAGTTGTTGGGCATGTTGAGGACAGCCGAGTTACAGATGAAGAAGGACAAGCCTAAGTCCGTGATGGTGATCACGAGCAAGAAAGGCAAGTCCAAGTGCAAGGGCAAGGGAAAAGCTAAGAAAGGTTCTGAAGCTAGCCAGGAGTCCAAGCCATCTTCAGCTCTCAAGGCCAAGGGAGGCGTGACCAAGAAAGGAAATTTCCACCAGTGTCAAAAGCCAGGACATTGGAAAAGGAAATGTCCTCTCTACCTGGAAGAACAAAAGAAGAAGGAGGCGACTGAAGCCTCTACTTGAAGGTGTCATGTAAATAAACTTATAACACTTTTTGAGATATATGATATCAAGATGTAAAGTGTAAAGCATTCTTACTTGGGGCAAGTGTTGCCTTTATAGATAGGAATACTTTAGTTTATTTTCAGCCAATAAGGCATGTAATACAGTTATGAACTGCTATTTCATACTTGCCAATAGATAGAAACACTTTATTTTTGCATATTGTATGACAATGATGGCAATTAATAAAGAGATGTTTCAATTTATAAAGATATGATCTTTGTGGCAATGCCTTATTTATCTTGTGATATTTGATATGCATGAGATAAGACGATACCTAAAAGTTATAGATAACTCAAACATTTTTAATTAGCATTAATCATGAGAAATTCATTTCTAGTTTCCATGTGATGGATAAAACTAGACTCTTTTGGTTAGAGAACCAGTAAGGGACATGAATATCTTGGACATGATTAATCAATCTTCACTAATGTAGTGGGAGAATGATTATCCTATTAGGTATAATACATGTGATGTATTTGCATGCCTATTAGAATAAATGCTAATACTTCAAATGGTGTTTAGAGAAATACCAATATGAATATCTTGAAGTGTTCAAGATTATCATAAATGAAGTACAAATTTGGTAAAGTATTAATTCTTGATGAGATCAATGAATGAAATACTTGGACCAAATGTTTGAGATCCTTATGAGTGATTATGATAGTGTATCATAGTAAACTCATGATTAAGGCATGGTGATGTCTGAATCAAGAAGGAATCATACTCTAAGGAGTTAGAGAATGATTATCAAATAACTGAATTCTTCTTAATAAAAGAATACCCCACACTAATAAAAAAATTAAGAATCACAAGGGTTGTGAGTTCTTATATCTTTAACAGTTACACCTCAATTATCTATGTGATGAGTTGTTCATGTGATGAGTCAACTATCAAGATGAATATGAGGAACCGAATCTTGAGTTATGGTTTATGACCGTTACATCCTAAATGACATCCATGTGAACCATAAGGTATGACCTTGATGGTAGCACTCATTGGATCATATCCATAAGTGCAGATAAGTCTTAAGTGTTAAGACACATGGATAACATTTTGAGAAGGATGATGCTTGTTGATTGCAACTTAATGGCTAAGACATTTGGCATATGGATACTAAAACTGCATTCCTATGAGGAATAAAACCAGGATGTGTATGTGACACAACCTATAAGGTTTATGAATCCACTAATGCAAATGAAGTCTATAAGTTACAATGGACTAATCAATGTGATTGATTGAGTACAAGCAACTCAAAATTGGATCTTTACTTTGATGATATAGTCAAAGGGTTTGACTGATATGTCAAAGATAAAGAAGGGATCTGTGATTTAGTGGGAGCGTATTCACATTCCACATATTGATGTGAAATGGAAATGTTCTAGATTGGAAATCCGAAAGTGGAAATTATCTTTAAGGAAGATAGAGATGTTTCCTATGTGATAGGAATAGAAATCTATAGAGATAGTTCTCGGAAAATCTCTTGATCTGGAAAGAGAAAGCATACATAGGGAATCTGTACTGAAGTGTTCAGTATGCACATATTCAGTGGGAGAAAACTTGTCCATGTTACATGGAGTTAGTATCCCAAGGCCAAGTGTCCAATTCTTATGAAGAATGGGAACACTAAGGATAGATATGGATCTATCGTGTATGTAATCATCCCATTATCTTGCATGTATGACATGGCAAGAATAAAATGCATTCATCATCTTGTATGTAGGACATGGCAATATGATGTGCTCATCCTGATAACTCGTATGTGGGACATGACGAGTGGATGTCTGTCTGTTTCCAGTAAGGGTTACTGGAATACCATAAGAACTTGATAAGTGCTTGTGAAGTACTAGTTCTATGAAGATAAGGAAGAGTTCGATGTAAAGAGTTACATTGATGCGAACTTCCGAAAGGACAGAAAATTAATCGCAATATATACATGAGATGTATAAAAGTGAAAGTTTGTTGATAATTGGAAGTATTCCAATAAAGCCATTTAAAAAGGGAAATGCCGAGTATCTATGTGTTAGAGAACAACAATGGATACTATATGGATCTGAAAGTTCATGAGATGAACTTATATTCCACTCATTGATGACAAGTCTGGAATCCTTAATCATGCAATGTGGCTAAAAGTTAGCAATGGAACACTAGATCGCATATTACGGCAACTCCATCTCATACGTATGACGTACAGCGAAGAGATGCGAGACATGCAATTTGTACAGACTTTGGCAAGGTGTTGTCATTACTCACTATGTTGGCACTAGAGCACAGTAACATGTGGGACATGTCTGAAGATCACTATGAATATGATTCATGGGTGATTGGCTCGCAGTGCAAGTGGGAGTCTGTTGGTATGTATGCCCTGAGAGCCAATCATGGGATGATTGGTGGGATACATTAAGATTGATTTGATAAACATCAAAGGCGAGCTTCCAATTCATTCTGGTTCAGTCATATGAGATAGTGATAGAACAGATTGAATGTCTAAAGAATGACAGAACTCAATGACGTATGCTTTCAGGTTAAGGACCTGAACGATGAGATCATACGGATGCTAAGAGTTTGTACATTCTTGTTATGTCCCTAGTCGGATGTCATTGTGGAAGGTAGATAGACAAAAATGACACACAAGACTAGATTGTGGTGTTGGTTGATGACAGAATCTCATTAGTCATGATATAGAGATATCAAACCAAACACATAGGTACTTGTTAGAGAACAAGTGTACCGGACAGACCCACTGTGAGTTTGACACATGGAACCATGAGATGGTAGTCACAGTCAGTACTCACAGTGATGGTGGTGAGTGTGATTCTTAGACCTGAAATCACTGCACTCAACACATGTCATTGGTCACACTTTGACATCATCAAACGCAGTCCTGAAACATGGGTTGTTATAAAGGTGATGATTGGGTGGCTTTGACACATGGGGCTTTTGAGGGGTGAGTGATAGATATGGGATTTGTCCCTCCTGAGGGAGTTTGATATCCATGGCCACTTGATGAGTAGGATTGAGAAAGGCGTGCACGCATGTGTGAATCAGTATATGATATTGATGTCATACATATCTCTTCCAGTCTACTCTGAGATCAAGGAAGTGAATGAACGTTGACAGGATGACTGTTCCATGCCTCAAGTTCATTCGGGATATCAGTGACAAAGGAATTATACATTCGATGTAACACCATTCACGGATTGTAGGATGAAAGTTGTTCTCCAGCTATCTACTTTCACTTGGGTAGCACTGATGTGTGACTAGGCACCGCTCTTTGCTTGTGAAGTCATAAGTGTTATGGACTTTCACTGCCAACGTGAAATGGACCTGTAGGGTCACACACATAGGATTTAACCTGGAAGAGGAGTTTTATCCACAAAGCAATGTTTAGATTGATTACTAAAGGAATTTAGTAGTTCAATTAAACACTCAATCAGTCGATAACTCAATATCGTATGGTTCAAGGTGTTGGACGCATTGATTGGAGTATCGGATTGATGGAAATCACAATTGACTGATTTTGCCCAACCTGTGCTCCCAACCGATCGGTTCATGTGATGAACCGGTCGGCTGAGGTTGCTGAACCGATCGGCTGGAGTGTCCAGGCCGATCGGCTCATGCCCAGGTTGAAACGACCGGTTCAAGGGTTGAACCAATCGGCTCAACTGGTGCAACGGATCAGTAGGGAAAAGTCATGTCGGCAAGAATTTTCCTTTAGTTTCAAATTGCCCAATTCGATTGGGAATAATATTGGTATTCGTTACCAATTGGGAAAGAAACAAGGAAAGTCTTTTTGAGCTGGATTAGGACCATGAACCGATCAGTTCAGGGCACCAACCGATCGGTTGGAGTGCCCCAAACGATCGGCTGAGGTCCAACCGATCGGCTCAATGGCCGAACCGATCGGTTCAGTTGTGAACCGATCATTTCAAGTTGCGAACCAGTTGCTTTTTGTGGAAAATTCTCGAACCCTTCTACTCCTGCTTTAGTCCCGCATTGCCCGGGATGGAGAACCCTGTCCCATGACTCTCCTATATATATAGGGGTATTGGGGGCTTCTCAAAGTACAGCTCAGTGCAACCAGTTGCTCTGCAAGTTGTCGTTCTCTCTGGTTTTGGTAACTGTGAGAGAGCCCGAGCAAGTGCTTCCCGCAAAAGGGAGGTGCAGCAAGGGAAGGACAACTACAGTTGCAACAGGAGGCAGGAGAGCGTGTTGGCGACTAGTACGTCAACAGGAGGGTGTGACTCCTTCCAATTCCTTGTGGGACAAGGAGAGTGGAGTTCCAGGTGGTCCGTGTGGACTACTACAGAGGTGGGAGGACGCTGCCGCTTAGGAGGACAACTGTCATCCGACAGTCCGGTTCGAGTAGAAGTTGTCAGTCCCGGTGCGACCAGGAGCTGCACAGACACCGTCGAAGTCCGGAGTTGAAGACCGCGCATTGCGCGAGGTATTGTCACCGACCAAGCCTCGGGACAAGGTATGATTCCACAAACCATCCTTTCCTATTATATAGACGTTGACACGTTTCCTCGGTATGGGTTGGGGAGAAATTTTTTGTTTCCGCTGCCTTCTCTGTCTCCCCTAAAACCCAACAAGAAGAGAGTTAATGACATTAGAGGAAATACTTAATAAATAATTTTTTATTTGAAAATATCATCAAAATAATAGTGTAGTATTGTATATAATTCAATTATGAATCCAACAAAAAAGAATGAACCAAATCGAAGTTAAAATGAGAGAGTTATGCCCTTTTAGTAAAAATGTACATAGTACCATGACCACGACGCTACATCATGTGCCGCAACTGTGATCGAGACCAACGCCATGACCATGACAATGCATCATGTTCTGTGACTATGACTGACACCATGACAATGATGCTGTGACATGTACCGCAACCGCGACCGATGCCGCCCAACACAACCAATCGTAAAACGATCATATATTGGGCTATAATTATCTGTTTTCAACGAAACAAAGTGCACTGGAACTGCGATTCGATCCTCTATCATATCATACTCCTTACTCCAGGAGAGGGAGACCTGGAAGGTGATGTTTGGGGTGATTTTTGGGGAATGATATGAAGAACGACAGAAATCCAAAAGGGTTTCTATAGATTCGACTTGGTGAGTAGGTTTAACCCTTGATTATTCCTTCTATTTGTTTTCCCTTGCTCGAGATCCATAATCCAATAATTTGGAGGCTTGGGTTAACCTATGACCTTCATCTTCTACCTACAACAGACCTCGTTTAGGGTTGAAAGGAAGAAGAAACTGCTAATTTTTCTAGAGTTCTAATATGGATTCGAGAGTTTTAGAGATGTGATACAATTTTAAGATGTTTTCACACCTTATGGTGAGTGGGTACTTCCTTTAAATAGTAGAATGCATGAAAATGAGTTAAATCATTAATATTTTTTAATTGCTTAGTATGCGTGTACAAACAATAAATTGTCTTTCTGATCGAGCTTTTGCAAGTTGATATGAAATGGATGATTTATCTGTTGTGACAAATTCCAGATGATGAAATCATATTAGAAATGGGTACAATCCATCTAAATGATAATTCAGTAAAGTATTTGCAGAGGTTATAAAAGTAAACTAAAATTTATGGTTTTTGACTATGACTGAATTTGTTGTATAATTGAATAAAGAAGTTTGCCTAGTTGAATATCATTTATTACAAATGATTGTTTTATTTGTATATGTATTACATATATGTCAGTAAAGATCTTAGATTTCATTCAATGATATCAATGTTTGCTTGATATATTAGTAAGGAGGGTGAAACCCTAAATGAATGAATAGTTGGAGGTTTACAAATGGACATCTTGATTCAATGTTATTCTTGATGTATTCTGTTTTAGTAAATGGTGTGGAAACCCTAGTTCAGTTCATTTCAAGGTTTCATATATATATATTCGATTATATGTGAACTGTTGAGAGCAATGCTTATTGAATGATGTTATGATGTATTAAATCCTTATGCGAGTCATTTGATAAGTGAATGAGGTAAATGAAACTATAAGGATAGGGTGTTCAGTGAATCAAGTATTGTGATATCAATGTTTCTCAGTATGACGTGTGGTTATGTTTAATGGTTTAGTTGTGGTAAATGTTATCAGATGGTTTATGAAATAAATAGTTTATAAAGATAAACAAAGATATGTTGATGTGATGATTGAATTGTGAATTTAAAGAGTGAATTAGACATGTAGATGCCCTAAAAACTGTAGAATCCTCACAGGATGAGGTCTGCGTTGTGAGGAGGAAATAGTTTCCCGATTGGAGGTAGTCCAGATCGAGGTAAGTCAAAGCGCACCAGTAGGGTGCAGGGATCTTGGCTAGTAGGGCAGACTCCTTACAGTTGTCTGGTAACCAACACCAACCGGGGATGCCGGTGGTACCTATGTTACATGTTGAGTGATCAGTGGTCAGTAGGTCAACTGATGCACAATAAGCCTGAGGGCTTTGACTCACCACCTAAGTACCTAAGTTGAGAGGTGGCGTCTAAGTTATCTGGCCTCTCCCATTAGCCACCGAGAGGCATACATGACGAGGCCTGCTGCAGACGGGGTCTTAGTTAAGAGATAGGCTTAGGAACCCGTGCATGCTTCTAAGCCTTGTACAATGAGATCATAGCTTTCTACAATTCTTTCACATGGTGTGGTACACCTCATGTGGGTTCAGGGCATAATATGATGAATGAGAGTTTAAACAAGTGTGTGTTGTTATTAAATTATTCTTTGTATATTTCTAAATTATTAGTTCTCTTTATGATCAATCAAGCATGTTCATATATTCATTCACTCTTATAAATATCTAGAGTATCCTACTATAATTATGTTTGTGAATGATTGGTCTCTTTAATTCTTATTGTTGTTATAATTGATGTAAGTTGCTCAATAGTATATCTATAATTATCTAAGTGTTTTAAACTATTTCTATGAAGTACTTATTCTCTGAGCGAGTAGGCTCACCCCTCTACTCAGAATTTTTAGGGAAATCACATGGACTTGAAGAATGTCTTTGCATAAGAATAGATCAAACACATGAGTTAAGTGTGAGATTAGTTAAGTTCAGTCAGTCCCTATCACTCTAGGTCCTTGTATAGATGTGAGAGAGTTGTAAATGATGTTGTGTATCTTTGTTTCCTTGATAAGAGAGAATGCATCTTATTATCATGCCATATGTACATGAAAGTGAGAGAAACAAAATGAATGTATGGATGCGTATCATTAATGTTGAGATCATATTAGAGTAATCAAAGTTTAATTCTCTTGTAAAGTTTGTTTATGTGATTGGATGCGAGAAAACAAAGAGTTTGAAATAAAAGAAGAAAAAAAAAGCCAAGAGTGAACTTTGTATTAAGTATAATCCTCAAACTTATGCCCTAATCTCATGATTAGTGGTAATCGTGGGATGTGGGTGTTACAGGTAGCCTCCAAGAGGAGAAAGCCAACAACAACAAAAGTTGTGGTTTTATGTAAATGGTGTTCGTTTGTTTTATTTATTTCTTTTCCCAAACTTGCTTTACCTCTCCTTTTTTGTTGATTGACGCTTAATCCATTTTTACCATCTTTCTTCTCCCCCTTCCTTCATTTCCCTTTCCCACACATCACTGCTTGCTATAGGTACTTATGAACCGTTTTTTTCTTTCCAAACTAATGGAATTTCGACCACCTTATTTTGAACACTATATTCTTACCATTGTTTCTTGACCCCCCACAAAGGTTTTCTTTCATTCCTATGTCCTAACTACTCTTTCATTGCATGGTGCAAACATCCAATATTAAGGTACTAAGATGTTTTAACTATTTCTTCTTCTTATGTGTTTTATAACTGTCAATTTATATACCATCCCCATTTTTGTTGTAGTGTTTTGCATCTAATTAACCCTATGCCTAATACTTCTTGTTGGATATACCTTCATAGAAGTTACAACAGGAAAAAATAGTGGGACGGTGGCATAAGCTACAAAATGCAACAAAAGGAAGGGAAAATGGGGGTTGGAATATATTTGTCACACAATACATGTATTATATTTCTGCTCAACCTAGATGTGTGAGGGACCCACTCAAGATGATCAAAATATTACTAAACTTTAGGTGAATTTACTTTGAGGGGATCCAAAGTCTAACTCGGGTCTCTTCATTAGGGATTTCTAAGTAGCACCACTGACTACCATGGTGATTTGACTTTGGAACCCTATAGTTGACTGGATTAAACTCTTATGACTCTTAGACTATAATTAGGATGACTTAGATTTAAATTTGATTAAAAGTTGATATTGATGAATAAATCAACTCTCAATATCAAGTTGATGGTCGTATTGATGAAATTAATTTTAAAACATTTTTGTTGTTTTCAAACCCTAACATTGTGGGTTTTCACCTTGATTATATGCAAATCTTATGATTTCTCCTTTTAAAACTTGAGAGCCATATTGAAAATCTTGTGGACATTATAATGACTCTTGACTTTGGGACTCTTAATTAGGGCAAGTTTGACACTTGATGATGACTTTGGTGTTTTCCTACATGACCTAGGTTAGAATGCATTTTCTAAAGTGATGTTGAATAATATGTGAAAATTGAGAATGTTGTCTTGAAATATTATTTTTGGGATCAAGAATGAGTAGCCCACCTAAAATAAATATAAGGATCTAAAAACCCTAATTTTTTGGTCCTTGGGAGATATATTTTTGCAAACCCATGTTTGACTTTTATCTTATTTCGTCAAGGTTAATTCAATCTCTAATTATCAAATTACACTAGATCTCTACTCTTGAATCAAAAGGTACATTTCACATTTTTGTGTGCACTTTTGGATATTTTACTTATGTGAGTTACTTTGTTCCCTACTGATTAGTTTTATTTATTTATTATATATATGTCTATCAAACTTAAACATAAGAAGTGAAATATAATCCATTATCATGAGTATCATGCTTCATGTAGAAGTGGCCATTACTGTAAGGCCCCTGACCAAGATTAGTGCTTGAGTATGCTTTCTTTTCTCTATAAGATTCTTAGAACCTTAACCTAATCCATTTTGATGCTTTTTTAACATGTGACAATCTTATGTTTCAAGTTTGGTCATATTTTGATGATGTATACACTATGTACGCTTATTCTAGACCAAGTTGCAATTTACCCACATTAAGGGGTTATTTTGCAATTTTTCATGTGTTGAGTGTGTATTAGTGCTTTAGCATCATGAGAGAGAGGATGATGCTATGGAGAGCCTTGTTGGACCTTGGTTGATGAGGTGGCATCATATGGTGATGCTAGGGTTTTGCTTAGTGTTTACCAAGTTGAGCTTAGTTGAGTGTTACGACCTATGCCTTGACCATGTTGGTGTGTCTTGGGTGTGTCTTGACCAAGAAACCTTTTCTGGGTGATTTTGTTTTGACCTTGGTGCCCTAGATGTGGTTGGGTCAAGATGGTTTGTATGCTAGTGATGTGTCTCGACCTTGTATGCTTGATGATCTTTTGTGTCGACCCCTTGATGTGTCTCGACTGAAACCAATGTGTTGGTGACCTAAATAGGTTGATACCCAACACTATTAGTATCACCATTTTTCACATGCATGCATATAGTGGTTGCATGTTAGTTTCTTTTGGGGAAAAGTGTTCCTTTGGTACTCTCTCATGTTGACACCTCACCCTACCTTACTTCTCTACTCCTTTGAGTATATAACCTCTCTCTTATTCATGAAAGTGATATTTTTTGGCCCTCCTTCTTCCTCCCTCTCTTGTGCTCATCCTTAAATCTTGATGGAGCAAAAAAGGGCCGAACTTGGAGCTTTGGTGGCCGAGCAACCTTGCATGTGGTGCTTTGAAGCTTAATCACCTTCCTTATGGTGATTCTTGGTGGTTTCTCTTCTTGGTGAGTGGTTCTTTTTCCTTGACCACATTATTCCTTTTGAACCATACCTTTCTTCTTTCCTTTTTCTCGGCCATAGATAGTGGACTATCCATGGTGGTCATTTTGAGAGAGAAATCCTCATCACAAAGCACCAGAGACCATATTTTGACAAGATGGTACCCAAGCGTGAGGAAGTTTTTTTCTCTTATCTCTTCTTTCTTCTAGGTTTGGCCTAGGGTTTCTTACCCTCTTTTCTTGAGATGTATTTGAACTTGGTGTCTTCTTATTCTTTAGGTGATCTTCTGAATGATATTTTAGCTTTTGGTGGAGCTTCATCTTCTTCCTTGGTGATCGAGAGTTTGGAGCTTGTTCCTTCTCTTAAGGCGGGTTATATAACTCTCTACCTTCTTGTATTACATGTACCATAATGTTATTTGCATGCTACTATTTTGATCTCTAAACTTTATATTAATGAGCTATATGAGGTTGCTATGATTTAGGGTTTAAGACAATGTAGTATTCTCATGTAGATTGCTCTCTTTCTTAAACCCTAGATTCTTGTATCCATTTCATCATGTGTTTGTTGAGGTGATTTTGATACATGCTACATGGTTCTTGGTTTTGTCACCATGTTTTTGTTCAACTTTTCTATTTTCTTGAGTTCCTTGAGTTGGTTTTATTAAGGCTGAAGCTTGGTCTTCTACCACCTAGTTGGTTTTCACAAAGGTTTATGATGAAGTTCAATTTTTTTAAGGTTTTGATGTTCTTTTGGATAGAGTTTTCCACCTTGTAATGATAGTTTTTCCTTGATGAAAATCTCCTTTTTTGGATAAGGTTTATCTCTATTTTGATGTTGGCTAAGTGTTGTTAGGGTATCTTAACCTTTGTGGTCGCTACACCTCGATCTTGTCTTGATCGAAACATATGTTTTGTTCATGGTTGAGACCTATGATTTGGTTTGGTCTAGATGCATGCTTTTGTTTTGGTCTTGACTCTTGGTTTTGTTTTGATGAGACATGCTCTTGTTTGGTCCAGACATATGGTTTGGTCTTGGTCGAGACATGTGCTTTTGGTGATGTTCAAAACCCTAACCATAGGTTCGTCACGACCCATGATGGTTACTGGTCGCAACATATGGTCTTGTTGGTGGTCGAGACACAATGTTAGTTGGTGGTCGAGAGATCATGTTAGTTGGTGGTCGAGACACATGTCTTGAGCTTGGTTGTGACACATGTGGAACTTTATAGGGTTGATGTATATAAGCTTGTAGATGTTAAATGATACCATATTCTATTTGGATAGTTACTTAATCATGTTAATAATGATTTTATAATACTAGTATGTTTCAAGAAAATGGGAGACGACATAATAAGGGTTTGGTGGTTAAATTAAAACATGAAACCCTGAACTGACTATATGTTAGAAACCCTAACCCTAATCCTAGGGTATGCTATGCTTGTTGAGATTACATGGATGGATAGAATGTGATTATACTTTTTCTCTCTGACTCGTGTGAATCTTACCTTGCAGGTTGAATGAATGTCATACCTTGTTTATGATATGGTGGTGATCAAATGACACAGGGTAATGGCTATGAGCCTTGATGAGACACGGTGAGATCATATTGATGTGATGGGTCCTATGACCTATTGAAGGCTTAATGAATATTGTGAGGTGACATCCTCTTGTGATATCATTGAGGAATTGATATCCCACAGTGATGTAATATTGGTGGTAGCCTTGTATGGCTGTGTGGCTTTTATGATGGCCTTGAGAATGGTAGTGCTATAAGTATCATGTGGTGATGTGACTAATTCACACCTTATATGTTTTATATCTTCTGGAGTTGTACTACTCCCTTATACTTGAAGAGTTTGTTTTGGATTTGTAAGTTGTAACTTGATTGATGCTAAAAGATACCCAATTGTCTTAATAAATCAAGTGAAACCCTAATCATGTAGGTGCCCTATGCCATAGAACCATTCTAGTGTCAGTATTAGTGCTATATGGTGAAACGATCATTCCTACTGGAAACTCGGAGCACATATTTTTGAATATGCGGGGTTGCAAGTCAAGTATCTCCTTACATCCAAAATTACAAGTTGTGTGAGACAGCCATGCGTGAGATGTTCTCCTTGATATGTGGATGGCTATGTGTGAGCCAATCCTTTCTTTTTAGAATGACCATCCCTGATCCTATTCTTCTACCGTCTTGACTTGTACCAAGGTGGGCTAGGTGTTTTATAAGGATGGCCATGCGTGAGCAAATCCTTTAGCTTGACTATATGTCATTGTTTACAGTAGACAAATACGTCTCTGTAGTGTTTCTCTTCTACTGACCAAGAGGTGTTGGAGAGGTCATGGATTTTGGTTGTTCCATTGACCTTGTATGACACCAATTTTGACTTAGTAGTGGTCAATTGGGTTTGATTGGTACGACTCAAATCCTCAGGGAAATCATAAAAGATGTAACACATCTGAGTAATATATTTGATTAGGGTCACATAGGAATAACATTGGTTGACACCTTTGCCTTATCTCAGTACTAATTTCTTGAACTATAATGTGGTAAGAGAAATCAACGGTTATACATTTCCTTCATATTCCTTCTTAAAATATTAATTATTCTATTGCTTAGTGGTAACTAACTCATTTGTTTAATCTGCATTATCTGTTAGATACATATCATTCAGATGAATCTACAACACATGATAGGTATTTTATCTACCTACTTAGTTTGTTGAGATTTTAATAGACATTAGTAGAGAGTTATATCTCTCACTGGGACGTTTAGTCTCACCCCATGGGTTTCCACATCTTTAAGGTGGTCACGTATGAGGAGGTAGAGGTAGCGATGTTGAGGGTGAGCAGTAAGAGGAGCAGTAGTTGAGTAAAGGTTGGATATGTTGCAAGTGTTATGCATTAGAGTCCTATGTGTCGTCCATGTACACTCGGGTCCTTGGGGGAGTTTTTTTGTATATGTTATATATCAATACGATGTTTTGGCTATATGCCTTTGTTGTACATATTTGGCATATATCTATGTGAATAGGTTCCCTTTGTAGCAGGTTCTAGACAGTGAGTCGGTAAACAATGTTATGTAATAATCTCTTGGCAGGTGTTATATATATATGTATGATGGGATTAAGAGAGAAAGATTCCCACCCCCTCTCCCATGCCCGTGGCAGAGGCCGAACGCCCGGGAGGGTGATAAATCAAGGCGGAAACTAGGATTTGAACCCGGATCCCTTCATGAGGAGACACTGTGCTTGACCACTTGAGCCACTCCTTGTCGGATATATATATATGTATTTTGTATGTATGTATGTATGTATGTGTATATATATATATATATATATATATATATATGTATGTATGTATACAAATAGCTTATATGGACTCAGATAAGATAAGTTCCAACTTTAGTTCTTATGTGAAAACAGTTTTAATTTCCTATGTTTTCTAGTAACCTGGTTGTTTAGTAGTAATTTAGTGTTTGCTTGGAGTAATCTCACTCTGTGGCGCGTCGGGGCATCACAATCAAGGTTGGTATCAAAGATTTAGGTTTGTTGATTATATAGGGAGATATGACTAGGGTTTGTGTCTGTTCTAGTATTCTTCAGTCTGTTAATGATAACTTCTACTTATGCATAAGAAGAAAATGAGAAGAGAAGATGGCTGGTGAACACGAAGTTCACGCTACAGATAGTAGTGTTTCTATACCAGGAGGGTGTGCAAGGAGACATGATAGGGTTTATTGAGTGCCTGAAGAGTCCTAGTTTGACTTGACCATAATAGAAAACCCTGCCCTTCATTCTTTGTTCGGGAAGTTCATGGTGACGATGATGCACATGGCAGGTAGAATGCCCGCACCACAACTAAGGGTAGTTGTTTCCAATGCCGAATCTCCTGGCTCTAGGAAGACCTTCAAGAGGTTGAGGCTAGTTGGGGCTATGGAGTATGCTAGTATGGCAGACCCAATAGATGCTAACATTTGGTTGATGGTGATGGAGAAGGCCTTTAAGATTATCAACATCATCGACACAAACAAGGTAAAGCATGCTCTATATCTTTTAAAGGGGAGTGTTGGCCATTAGTGGGCCATTGGGGAGGAGAAGAGGCCAGGTCCTGTTATCAATTGGGATGAGTTCTGACATGAGTTCGTCAGCCAGTACTTTCCTCAGACCTACTTGGACAAGAAGATTAACTAGCTTGAATAGATCCAATAGGGATCCATGCCGATCAACATGTGTGAGGCAAAGTTTATGGAGTTGTTGAGGTTTTTCCCTCACATGGCAACGATAGATTAGGAGAGGATTAGACATTTTTAGAAGGGCTAGAGCATAGAGTTGATTGCACCAGTATCATCTTTGGAGAACCATGAGTAGTTTTCCATGTTCGTGGAGTTGGTTAAGAGGATAGAGAGATTAGTTGTTGAGAAATGTGAGAAGAATGACAAGAAGAGATCAACACAGTACCAGGAACAATCTTTGGAGGATTCAAGAAGCCTAGGTTTTCTGCAACACAATCACAATAGAGGTCAGGTGTGCAAACGCAGTGGTCACCTAGTAAGGATAGAGGACATAGTTTTCCACCAGCAAGATCCCACAAAATAGTGTCAATGTTAGTAACAGGGCCGACTAGGCTGTGGAATGAGAAAAAAATAAAATTGATACTAGTGTGCACAGATTGGGCATACAAGATTGTATTGCCATGTGAAGGATGACGAGGTGACCCAACATCCAAGATAGAGTTAGCAAGGCTTGTAGTGTCAACAATTTAGTAGTGGTGGAGGTTGAGGATGTGGACAATCATTATAGGTTTGCTCTTCTAGACAAGCCAGAAGAGGATAGGGATAAAAATAGGCAACAAATCAATTCTACGCCTTGAGTCAGATGGAAGGAGTAGTCAACCCATGAGTCGTGACAGTTTAGATGGAGTTATTCATGCTAATTGTCTTCTTCTTACTTTATATCTATTTTGGTTGACCCGGGTGCGACACACTCTTTTATCACTCGAGAAGTGACTGATACTTGTTCCTTGTTTGTTAGTCATAGACTTAATAGTCTTCATTTAGAAACCCTGTTGGTTGGTTCCTCCAAGCTGCATGGAATGTGTCCTTTCTTGCTCAGGACATAGCATTCAAGTGGACGTTATACCACTTGACATGCATGGATTTGATGTGATCCTTAGAATGGACACCTTCGAGAAGTATCAGGTGGTCATGGACTATAGTTCCAAAGTGGCAACATTTGTTGATGGTGGCGTGACGTGGATCTTCCAATGAGATAGGAAGATTCTTCCGATGTCTCTGGTGTCAGCGATGGTGGCGGAGAAGATGATGAGGCAATGTTGTGATGTGTTCTTAGCACATGTAGTGGATGCCAAGGCAAGGAGTCTGAGTATCTAGGAGGTGTCAGTTGTCTGTGAATTCAAGGATGTGTTTCCTGATGAGTTTCTAGGAGTCTGTCGTATTCGAGAGATTGATTTTGAGATCAATCTAATTTGAGGCACGCAACTGATAGCTCATACACCAAATAAGATGGAAGAGTTAAAGGAACAATTGCAAGAGCTACTTGAGAAGGGTTTTATCAGACTGAGCACATCTCCTTGGGGTGCTCCCATACCATATGTGAGGAAGAAGAAAGGATCCATGAGGTTATGCATAGATTACAGGTGGTTGGACAAGGAGACGATAAAGTACAAGTATCCTTTGCCACAGATTAATGACATGTTTGACCGGTTATGAGGTGTTGTAGTCTTCTCCAAGATATACTTGAGATTAGGATATCATTAGTTGCGAATCAAGGAAGATGACGTACCAAAGTCAGCTTTTAGGACAAGGTATGGTCATTATGAGTTCGTGGTTATTCCGTTTAGGCTAACCAATGCATTGGCAGTGTTTTTGGACTTAATGAACAGAGTGTTTCGGCCATATCTGGACCAATTCGTGGTGGTGTTTATATATGATATCTTGATATACTCTAGAGATAGACAACAACATGAGCAATATCTTCTCCAGGTGTTGATTTTGTTGAGACAACATCAGCTATATGTGAAGTTCAACAAGTGTAGGTTTTGGCTAAAGGAGTTGTCCCTTCTAGGAGATCTGATATCTGCTGAGGGTGTTTGTGTGGACCCCGAGAAGGCTGAATCTATTATAGAGTAAGAGAAGCCAAATATGTTGATATAGGCTTGTAGTTTTCTGAGTTTGGTCGACTATTAATGGAGGTTCATCAAGAACTTTAGTGCAGTGGCGTTACCTCTAACAAAGCTGACAAGAAGAGATGCACCTTTTGTGAGGGATGACAAGTGTTAGTGTGCTTTCCATCTGTTGAAGGCAAAGATGACTAGTGTGTGAGTGTTGGTTCTTCCAAAACAAATAAAAGGATGTATCATCTTTTGTGAATCATCATGGAATGGTTTGGGTTGTGTACTGATGGAAGATAAGAATGTGATCTCTTTTGCATTGCGAAAGTTGAAGAAGGATGAAGAGAACTATCCCACCCATTATCTAGAGCTTGCAGTAGTGGTTCATGCCTTGAAGATATGGAGGAACTACCTTTATGGTAAGAAGTGACAGATCTTCATAGATCACAAGAACTTGAAGTACATCTTCTCACAATAGGAGTTGAATATGCGACAGAGATGCTGGATGGAGTTAATTAAGGATTATGATTGCATTATAGATTATCAGTTGGGAAAGGAGAATATCATGGTAGATGTGCTGAGTTGGAAGTCTTCTATTTTTTCTTATACAGATAAGGCACAATTGCACTCCATGGTGTTCCATAAGAGAGACATGTTGGTCTGCTTGCATCATATGAATGTGAAGCTAGAGGTATCTCTATTAGTAGGTCGATCGGCACAACTACAAGTGAAGCCTACATTGAGGCAACAAATTAGAGACACACAACAGAGTGATAGTGTGATACAATAGATCCTATCAGAATTCGGTAGAGAGAAGTGATAATGCATCTAAGTGTACTACGATCACTAAGATTAAATCCTATAGTTTAACCTTTTTTTACTGTACAATTAAGGCTAGTATAGAAGGGTCGATCCCACATGACAAAATTTTTATAATGGTAGACTCTAATCCCAATTGGTTTTCATTTGAACTTTTATTTCTTTTTGGTATTTTTATTTAGGGAACAAAAAAAGAAATTAGATTTGGGTTTGATGGTTTATGATAGAATAGGAAATACAATGCAAAAGTAAAGGTTACACTAGCAAGGAAACACGGTTACTCTATCACAAGAAAAAGAGAAATTGTTAGCACAACAAAAATATTGAGAATGGAAAAACTAGAAGTTAGAAGAAATGGATCAAACAATGTTTATGGAATGGTTGAATTCAGATTAAGGGAATATCGAGGCTTTAAGGGGTTTTCACCACCTTATCCTAGGCGAGAATGAACCAAATGTTTAAAGCAACAAAATAGATGAAGTTTTGTGAATTAAATAAATCCAAAAAAGATGAACTCTGAATGAGCCCATCGGTCCTTGTCCTCATGTTTTTTAGTTCATCATCCGAAAAGAGATAAATCCATAGTCATTTCAAAATCTCTATGTGATTTGGTTTTATCGTTCTAAATCCCGATTTCAATGGTCATTTTTGTCGAGATTAACATAAGATCTAATTGAGTAATCACTTTGATAGATCATCAATTTCTAAACCAGAAATCCGTCTAATAAGAGTCATCTTTAAAACTTAGTTTGATTCAATCCATGGATAAGGGGATATTCCCCTTGACTTGATAGAGAGACTACTCACTCTTGAATATGGAGTAGAGGGAGGCGGAGGGAGAAAGTATTCTAACTATAGTCTAGACTTAGAAAGGAATTCAATCCTTAAGCTAGATATTGTTAAATGACTGAATCCTTAATCCCTTGCTCCAGAGTAATAGAAGGGGAAGAAGAAGAAGAACTAGATCTAAAGGCAATTGAAAGTAAAGGGAAACAAGAACAATCTAAAATGCACTTAACTTTGAGAACGAACAAATGATCTTTATTGCTAATCCGAATGCAAAGTATAAGAGAATAATCACTCTGAATAATTCCATACAAAAGATTATGCCTTGTGATGCGGAAGTGTCTCTCCTTTTATAGGAGAAGGAGGGGAGGTTTACATTTAGGTTTAGGGTAAAAGAGGGGATGACAACTATTATTTTAAACTGGATTCGAGCTGCCAGCCGACCGGTTGGCAAGGCAAGCCGACTGGTTGGAGTCTAGAAAGAGCAGGAGTTGAGGAAGCGAATCAACAACCCTAAGTTTGAGTGGCAGCACCATTTTGACTTGCTCATATAGAGAGGGAAAACTCCCGGTTGGAGTCCCAACCGGGTGTTTGGCGTTTGAATAGCGTACCAATATTTGGATGTTTGAATAAGGTGGCGGCAACTGAGGGTAGAGTCGGTCGAGCGTCTGGGATGAGTGTGTTGGCTGTTGAGGAACTTCAACCGAGCATTTGTGGAGTGAGACACCTGGACTTGACAATCAATCTTGCAAGTTCATTAAGAGTTGAGACAAATGTGTGGAATGAATGAGTCAACCATCTGGAGTCTGAAATGCTCAGTTGGATAGCCAAACGATTGGCTCGTGGCCTGAATATACAAGAATTGAACAACTTTGATGAGAACATAGCTTAATTGTGTTAGAAGGGGGCAGATAACATTTTACTCATTTTCAAAGGATAATAATGAGAAATTCATGTGACAATACTTAATTGTTGTGCAGAAAGAAAATACCACGGACTTAAGCTTTTGCTTTCCCTCAAGAAAACAAAATCTCAAAATAATCTAGATTTATGAAAGCAACATGTTCATCCTATCTTAATTAGCAGTATCTTCTATCCTTTTCATGGCGAAGAAACCCATCTCCTAGAATCACGAAATACAAAGTTCTATATTTCTTATAAAAAAACATTTTCATACCTTTCTCTTTCAAACTCATACTTTATATGAATCATCTTTATGCTACTTATGCTTCAACACTCAAAAAGATTTTTTTTATATGGGTACAAGGAAAGGTGAGGTGCGGAAGAAGGATCCCTCCTCTATTTGACTTGGGATATGATTCATGGACTTGTTGTTACATTGACCACAAATTTTTGTGTGCTCTCTTTTTTTGGCACCATTTGATGGTACACCCCTATTACATTTATTAGGGGTATGGAAGAATGTAGGAAGAAAGAGCATGACACCCTAGACTTAAGGGTTAGCGTGCAGATTATTGTCCCTGTGTTTCCATAGCACTATTTTTTCAAGAGTGTCTTTGCATCAGTAAAAAATCATGTAACTACATTATATGAGAAAAATTGATCAGTTAATCTAATGCTTGAGATAAGAAAGCTTTTTATTTGATTCTGATTGATACTATAAGGCTTGCCATCTTTTCCAAGAATATTGCTAATTTAGGTCATAGGGAACTTGGTATTTTAAAAAAATGTGTACATTTTGAAACAATTTTTGTGAAAAAAGATTTGTCTAATTCATTTTTGAACATAAGATACAGAAATTGGTTGACTAGGTAAAAGCCAACATTTAGAAAACAAAGAACATGTAATTAATTTAAAATGCAGAAGGAAATTGCTTAAAAGGGAAGATAAAGGGGTGGATCACGTACCACCCACCCCACCCCCGAGCAAACTCTTAGAATGAGATGGATGGAAGTAGACCACTCTGGCGATGGATTTTGTGGGTAGGAGGAGCAGTAGTTTCCCCAATAAGGGGATTTGGGATCTGGGTAGGCATGTTGGGCCCCATACTCCTCATAGGGTGGGCAGCTAGGGGCATAATGGCCACAATCAACATGCTAAGACTCCTGTGAATGCTGCATAAGGTAGATGTGGTTAAGCTAGTGACCCTGTAACTGCTGCTCACACTGAATCTCATCTAGCTATTGTTGAACCTCGTAGAAGTTGTAGGTGTCTACATTTTCATCTGGTCGCCGCCTGGTGTGACGACGAGGTGGTGGTGGGCCGGTGACATCATTGTGTGCCTCCAAAGAGACACTCCTCCTGTGGACCTATAGCTCAGGGATAGCGACCGGATCTATGTTCTTTAGACTGTACCTCTGGATGTGCTATGGTAGATCTATTATCTCGTAAATTAGATTTGTTGCTGCAAACCTAGCGTGTAAAGGAAGATGTAAAACCACCTATGCATCTTTGAAGAGGATATAGTAAATGTTGTTGGCACCAAAGCGAATGAATTTTCTCCCCTTCAGATAGTAACAGTCGATTAAGTGGTTTTTGAGTGGGAGTGATGGGAATGGAATGTTGGTGTAGTCAAGAAAGATAGCGAGATGAGTGACAATGTGGTCAATGTAGAATGAGGAAGTGGTGGCATGGCAGGATTGGGTACTAAAGTGGTCTAGAATGGCATTCCCCTAGTTGAAGGGTTCTTCATTAAAAATGCACCAGAGAGCGTAGAGTACGACCTGGGTAATGGCTCCCTGAGTACCACCTCTACTGAAAATAGTGTAGGAAAGAATGTGGTGGAGGTAGAGGACAAGTTGGTTGTGTATGCTGGAAGATTTTGGCCGACTAGGAAGGTTGGGCATGAGACCAGTGCTCTCAACCCAGAATTTGTCTCTATTAAACTGGTCAGGGTAAGAACCATGGGATCGTTCCATGCAACGATCCCACCAGTAATCGTCAATGCTTTCAAGTTTGAAGGAGGTGAATTTTCGGGCAGAAATTTCTATATTTTCCCCAAAAATCCAGATCTTACAAATTGAATTTCCCTGGAAGCGCTAATAGCGACAGAAAGAAGTCATGAACTCGAGGGTGAGGTCGCTATAGATGGAGGAGACGCGGTAGGGAAAATGAAGGATATGGTTTTTTTAGAGAATGTTTTCAGTGGCTTCTCAAATTCCTAATGCGTAAAGGGTGGCACCACAAGCCCATTGGGGGAGAGAAACACATATAGAGTCCATGGCATCGAAATGCTCTAAGTGTTCGGTGCTAGTGAACTGGACGTAGCTACTTGGAATGAGGGTGATGCAAGGTGGATGGGGGGTGGTGGAATCTGGGTCATTGTTGGCTTTCCAGTTGCCCTGGATCTCATAGAGAAGAGCCTCTAATTCTCAGATGTCATTGAGCATTTCTTTAGAGAGTTCAGGGGATGATTCACCGGTGGGTGTGTGGAAGTGAATCCCGAATTAGGATTTGGAATCAGGATTTGGATTGATGATGTGGTTTCTGAGAAGATGAGGTAGTAGACTTCCCCTTTTTTGTGAAAAGGGTTGAACATGGCTATAGAAGGAATTCAAACTAATCATTTGGGCTGCTGAAATGGTCGGTTGGAGTGGTTAAATAGGTAGTTGGATTTTCAGATGATCATTTCGGTGGGGTAGAAGAGGAAATGATAGTTGTGAGCACGACGGTGGAACAACCAAAAAGGGGGTGAGGAAGACCATATTTGCAGAGGAAAACAAGTGGCTCGCTACCCAGTCGCTCGGTTGGTTGGGTAGGAGTGGTGGCTATGGGCGGAGGTGGAATGGGCGATCCAGAGCAGGACGCTCGGTTGATGCCTTTCCTTGGTGCTAGTGCTGTGGTGCAAGGAGCTCGGCCTCAACATGAGCCAATCGGTCTTTGTGGCTAAGGTGGAGGAAGAACTGGCGAACCAAGCAAACGCTCGACTGGGTTGAGCAAGATGCTCGCTTTGGCCTGAGGAGCTCAGCCTCAGAACGATCCAGTCATTGTTCCTGGCTAAGGCGGCAGCTGGCTGGGGGTAGAAGAAGGGGGACCGATGGAAATGATTGTTGTGAGAAAAGTGTTCGACCTGGGCAACTTATAAAGTTGATCCATGGTATCGAACTAGTCAGTTGGCAAGGTGAGTCGATCGGTTCACACTACTTGGTTGAGTGCGATCTGTAGGGAATCTTATTTGTCATTACGTCATTTGGCCATTATCATCGGCTGGCTCGATGCATTGGAAAAGGGAACCAAAATGGTTTGAAAGCAGTGGGGGTGATGGGAGTTTATTTGAGATAGTCATTTGAGCCCCCAAACGGTCATTTTTCCTACAGAGGGAAATTCATTCAGGGAGTTTGAACCGATCAGTTGATGTTACCAACCGATCATTTAGTTTGGGTAGGAAAAGAAACTACAACAAGATAAATAGCAAGGTAAGTTAAATAGTGGTGAAAGGAAGATAGGGTTGGGTTGCCTCCCAAAAAGTGCCTTATTTTACATCGAAGGATTGACAGGTGAGAAACCAACTTATGTTTTGAGTTGAGGTTCTGGGGAGTTTGAGGGTCTTTTAAATTGAGGTCTTCCAAGAATGAGCATTTATTGGTATCTAAAGCAACAAGGTCATCATTGGTTATGTATCTTTTGAGTCGATGCCCATTTACTTTAAATTCACCTAAAAACGTATCCCAAAGGAAAAAAGTATCATGTGGATAGGCACATTTGACGAGGTAGGTACCATACCATCTTGAATTAAGATTTCCAAGAAAAGGCCTTAACCTCGAGTTATACACTAGAACCTAGTCACCTTATCTAATGTCCTTGGGTTTGATGTGATAGTCATGCCATAGTTTAGTTTGATCTTTGTAGATTCTAGCATTCTCATAAGCACTCATTCTAAGTTCATCTAATTCATTCATTTGGAGAAGACATTTTTCTCCTATTGTCGAAAGATCAAAATTCAAGCTTTTGATGGCCCAGTTGGCCTTGTGTTGTAATTATATCGACATATGGCATGATTTGCCATAAATCAGCCTGAAAGGAGTAGTGCCATAAATCATCCTGAAAGGAGTAGTGCATATGGGTGTTTTTTAGGCAATCATTGATTTTCAAGGCCCAATCTTTTCTAGCACGACCAACAGTTTTTTCGAAGATGGACTTGATTTTCCTATTGGGTACTTCAACTTGGCCACTAGTCTGAGGATGGAAAGGGGTGAAGATTTTGTGGTAAACTCCGTATTTTTTCAATAAAGCCTCAAAGCTTTTTTCTAAAAAATGGGATCCCCCGTAAGAAATGATGGTGCGTGGGACTCCAAATCTAGGGAAAATAATGTCTTTAAAGAGTTTTTTAATGGGTTTGGAATCAAAAGTTTTAATGGGTATAACCTCAACCCACTTTGACACATAATCGACGAAAACTAATATGTTTTCATACCCATAAGAAGAAGCAAATGGGCCCATGTAGTTGATTCCCTAGACATAAAAGATTTCTAACTCCTGCCAAGAAGTTAAGTGCATTTGGTCACGTTTGGAGATGTTACCCGTTCTTTGACATTGGTCACATGAGGGCACATATTCATAAGATTCTTTGAAGATGGTGGGCCAAAAGAACCCACACTACAGAACTCTCCTAACTATTTTCTGGGAACTCATGTGCCCACCATAGGGGTCAGAATGACATTATTCCAGAATGTTAGAACTTTCTTCTTGGGAAACACAACAACGATACAGACCGTCGCCACAAATTCTAAACAAATAAGGTTCATAACAATAAAATTTTTTGACTCATGTAAAAATTTACATTTAGAATGTACCTTGTATTCAGGGTGTAGGACTCCATCATCAAATAATTTACAAAGTTAGCAAACCAAGGAAATTGGGAGTCTAACTTAAGTAGTTGATCATCAGGTAGGGATTCATTTATGGGGGTATCATAAGTTTGGCTATATCTAAGTCGACTTAGGTAGTCAACCAACATTTCTAGACCCCTTTTTATCTAAGATCTCTAGATCAAACTCCTGCAACAACAAGATCCACCTTATGAGTCTAGGTTTGGCATCTTACTTAGTCATAAGGTAACAAATGGCTACATGGTCGGTGTAAACGATGACTTTGGAGCCAACCAAGTATGAGCAAAATTTGTCAAAGGCATAGACAATGGCTAGCATTTCTTTTTCAGTGACAGTGTAATTTTACTGAGCTTCATCTAAGGCCTTGAATGCATAGTATATGACATGGTGTTTCTTATCAACTTGCTGTCCTAGGATGGCACCTAAAAAAGTCACTAGCATCACACATTGTTTTCAAAGGTAGGGCGCAGTCTGGTGCACAGATGATTAGATTGGATGTGAGAGCAATTTTCAAATATGAAAAACTATCCATGCAAGTTTTGTAAAAATGAAAGGGCACATCCTTTTGAAGAAGGTTGGTGAGAGGTTTGGTGATCTTGAAGAAGTCATGGATGAATCTCCGATAGAAACTGACATGTCCCAAAAAGGCTTGAATGTCTTTGACTCGGGTCGGGAATGGAAGCTTGATGATGACCTCGATTTTAGCCTTGTCAACTTCTAGCCTTGGCTACTTACTCTTTGGCCTAGAACAATTACCTCCTTAACCATGAAGTGACACTTCTCCCAATCAAGGATTAAGTGTGACTCAACACATCTATCAAGAACAAGAGCTAAATTTATAAGGCAAAAGTCAAAACTATCTCCATAAATGGAGAAGTCATCCATGAACACCTCCATGATGGTTTTGGTTAATCCTACAAAGATGACTGACATACACCGTTGGAAGGTGGTTGGTGCATTGCACAAACCGAAGGGCATTTGTCTAATTGTGTAAGTTCCAAAAGCACATATGAAAGTTGTTTTGGCTTAATCTTCAGGATGGATAGGAATCTGATAAAATCATGAGTAGCCATCTAGATTAAAAAAATATAGTTGATGGGCTAAGCACTCAAGAACTTGGTCTAGGAAGGGAAGTGGGAAGTGGTCTTTCCTAGTTGCCTTGTTGAGCTTCCTATAGTCAATACACATTCTCCATCCTGTAATGGTGCGAGTGGGAATGAGTTCATTTTTATCATTTCTAATGACAGTGCCCCCCCCCCCTTGGGAACAACTTGAATAGGACTGACCCATGGTGAGTCGGAGATGGGGTAGATAATTTATGCAGTCAAAAGTTTGATTACCTCTAGACAAACAACTTCCTTCATGTTTTGGATTGAGTTTTCATTGCAGATCTTGGAAGGGTTTGTTGTATTCTATCATTGGGATTTTGTGAATGCAAATCAATTAATCTATTCTGACTAAATTTATCATTTTATACCCTAAGGCAATTTTCCTTTTTCTATGTTCCACCATAAGTTTGTTTTCTTATTCAAGGGTAAGATAGGAATTTATGATGATAGGGAACAATTGTTGTTTATCAAGGAATATATATTTCAAACCTATGGTAAGAGTTTTTATTTCTAGGGCCTTTGCTGGTTCAGGTTTTTCTTCTATGATGGAGATCATTTTAAGGTCATGAATTTCAGCATTAAAAATTTCTCAAAATCATCTAAATGAGCCCTACATTGGTTTAATTGTTCATTATCAAGGTCACATTCAGGAGGGGCAGTGAGGGCCATGTGTAGGGGATAATCAACTAACTCCCATTCTTGCCTCAGTTGGTATAGTTTATCAACAAAGTCAACGAGATAAACCTCTTCTTGGAAACTAGGGCCTTTCATGCTTTCAAACACCCTAAACTCTAGGGTTTGTTTCCCTAATCTTAACAAAATGGTTCCAGCCTCAACATAAATCAAGGCCTAGGTAGTGGCTAGGAAGGGACGAACAAAAATGAGTGGGTAATACAAATTTTCTTTTATGTCCATGATCACAAAGTCACATGGGACATAGGCATCTTTCCCAACCTTAACTGGAATGTCTTCTGTGATTCTCATGGGTTTGGTCATGGACAAGTCTGCTAATTGATTGGTCATGGCCATGGGTAACATGTTAGTGAATCTTAATTTTTTGCAAAGACTGTAAGGCATGATGGATATATTGGCTCCTAAGTAGGCTAGGCTCTTTCTACAAACATTGTCACCTAAGTAATACCCTATTGCAAAAGAACCAGGGTCCTTCTATTTTTTAGACATTTTACTTTGGATTATGTCTAAAGTGGTATTAGCAAGTTTGACAGTTTCATATTCTTCTATGGCATACTTCCTAGTCAAGAGGGACTTCATGTATATGGACCAGGCAGACATTTCTGCTAAAGCATCAAGGAACGTAATATCAACATGTAATTTTTTCATGGCTTCCCTAAACTTCATGAAACGGGTGTCAAGCCTTATTTGTTTGAGGTGGGCTTGGTAGGGAGGTTGTGGTTTGTAGATAGGTTCTTCAGGTTCTACTTGTGGGGGTTCAGGGATGGTTGATTCAAGAGGAGTTTTGGGTTCAACCACTACCATTTCTTCATCTTCAAAATCTAAAGGTATGGCTGAAGGTTTTTCTAGAAGAGGAGGGGAATGTACTTTTCCTAAATGAGTAGATACAACCTTGAGTTGTTCGGATGTTTGGGATTGTTTTTAGGTTGCCCAGCAAAAGTGTCGATAGGGGTTTTTTTTTGGGCAAATATGTGTGCTAACTGGGCATCAGTTGCCTTTTGGTGAGCTTGTTGGGCAAGAATGGTTTGCTCCAAATTGCCTATTCTTTCATCAGTTGAGGGGTGGGGAGTGGGAACATTTTGTGGTGGTTGAGGAGGTGGTTGATTGAGATTTTGAGGAGGAAGGTTTAAGTTTTGAAATTGTTGTCCTTGGTACGGTGGTCGGTTTTGGTGTTTGCCTTGATAGTTCCCTTGGTTCCCAAAATTTCTTTGATTTTTGTATGGGAAGCCAGGTGGTGGTCGATAATTGTTTTGAGAATAGGGAGTTCTTTGTTGGGATGGAATTTGGCATGAGTTTTCAGTACCAGAAGTGTTCCCATATTGGAATCTAGGATGGTTTCTATTTGATTGGGGTTGTAATAACCCTAGTATGGTATGGTGCGAATAGAGTTGAGGTCCTCCAATTGTTGTCCTATTTCTGGTTGCATGGGGGTGTTATAGAGATATTGGCAATGTAAGGTGGTGTGATCATATCCTTGGAAGATGCCACAAAGAGATTCTACAACTTTTATTTGTTGGGGGTATCTCTCTATAGGTGCCTAGGGATGACTCTAATCGGTCTTGTTTTAGGGCAATTCATTTAAGGGTTTCTGCTATGCTTTAGATGTCGGTATTAACTTCAGCTTTAGCTACCTAAAGGATCCCACTATCCCCCCATATAGCTTTTGTTTCATAAGCATGTTTAATAACCTCCCACACACTAGTTAGGCTTTGGTGCATGCAATTTCTTCCAGATGAGGAATCAAGGAAAAATTTGGTGTCATTGTCAACACCGTGATAGAAAATTTCTATGAGTTGGGCTTGAGGAATGTCATGATGAGGCCATTTTCAAAGAAAGTCTTTGAACCTTTCCCAAGCTTCTCCAAGGGTTTCACCTAGGGGCATAGAAAAATGAGTGATTTATCCCCTAATTTTGTAATTGAGGGAAGGAGGGTAAAGTTTTTCAAGGAAATTATGTTGTAGGACTTCCCAAGTTGTAACATGTTCCTCGCTCTCCATGGTGTTGTACCAGCCACTATGTTGACCAGTGAGAGAATATTTGAACAATCTAAGGTGGATTGCATCTTCAAAGATGATTGGTAGTTTGTTCAAGGAACAAAGGTCAATGAACCATTGAAGATGATCTTGGCAACTTTCCCCATTGTTGCCAGAGAAAGGGTTGACTTGGATCATGGTGATCCATTTGGTTTGGATTTCAAATTGTGGGGAAAGAATGTCAGGATGCACTACTGGATGATGTGCATAGGAAGTCTTGGGAACAAAAAAATCCTTTAATTGTTTTTTCCTTTTGGTTTCCCTCCTACTAGCCTCTAACGTTTCTTGTTCAGTCATGTAGGCTGCTCAAAAAGTGGCTTCTCCAACCACTTGATTGGCTAAGATGTTCTCTCTTTGATCCGCAAGAGCCTGGTTAATCCTATGAGAAACTTCCTCTTCGTCCATCCTAATTCTGTTTTGATGACTTAGATGGTGGAAGGTTCTATCTATCTTAGGATCAAAATAGAACGATACAAATTCGTCGTTCGAGCATCACATGCACAAATAAGCAATTAATTATTTGTAGAAAGAATGGATTGTTGGAATGGAAACTCAACAGAAATAGGATTATCACTTCCAGAATTTTAATCAGAAGGCATAAAAATATGAAAAAAAATGAAAATTTTTAGGGTTCGAGATAACTATATGTTGTCCTCGGCAACGGTCCGAATTTGATAATGCGTCAAAGTACACTACAATCACTAAGATATTAATCCTAGAGTTTAACCTTTTTGTACTGTCCAATTAAGGCTAGTATAGAATGGCCGATCCCATAGGAAAACATTTTTAAGATGGTAGACTCTAATCCCTATTGGTTTTTGTTTGAACTGTTATTTATTTTTGGTATTTTTATTTAGGGAACAAGAAAAAGAAATCAGATTTGGGTTTGATGGTTTATGGTAGAATAGGAAATACTATGCAAAATTAAAGGTTACACTAGCAAGGAAGCAAGGTTACACTATCACAAGAAAAAGAGTGATTGTTAGTACAATAAAAATATTGAAAATGGAAAAACTAGAACTTAGAAGAAATGGATCAAACAATGTTTATAGAATGGTTGAATTCAAATTAAGGGAATATTGAGGCTTTAAGGGGTTTCCACCACCTTAGCCTAGGTGAAAATGAACCAAATGTTTAAAACAACAAAACAAATGAAGGTATGTGAATTAAGTAAATCCATAAAAGATGAACTCCACATGAGCCCATTGATCTTGGTGCTCATGTTTCTTAATTCATCATCTGAAAAGAGATAAATCCACAGTCATTTCAAAATCTCTATGTGATTTGGTTTTATTGTTCTAATCCTGATTTCCATGGTCATTTCTATCAGGATTAACATAAGATGTAATCGAGTAATCACTTCGATAGATCATCGATTTCTAAACCAAAAAGCCATCTAATAAGAGTCATCTTTAAAACTTAGTTCGATTCAAACCATGGATAAGGGGCTATTCACCTTGCCTGGATAGAGAGACTACTCACTCTAATTGTGGAGTAGAGGGAGGCGGGGGGGGGAGAAAGTATTCTAGACAAAGTCTAGACTTGAAAGGAATTCAATCCTTAGGCTAGAGACTATTAAATGTCTGAATCCTTAGTCCCTTGCTCCAGAGTTATAGATGGAGAAGAAGAAGAACTAGATCTAATGGAAATTGAAAGTAAAGGGAAACAAGAGTAATCTAAAATGCATTTAACTTTAAGAACAAATATATGATCTTTATAGCTAATCTGAATG
This sequence comes from Alisma plantago-aquatica, assembly GCA_963693085.1. NCBI lineage: Eukaryota > Viridiplantae > Streptophyta > Magnoliopsida > Alismatales > Alismataceae > Alisma > Alisma plantago-aquatica. Next base: position 366,969,017 of record OY856413.1, read on the forward strand.
CAAAGTATAAAAGAATAATTGCTCCAAATAATTCCGTATAAAAGATGATGCCCTATGATGAGGAAGTGTCCCTCCTTTTATAGGAGAAGGAGGGGCGTTTCATTTAGGTTTAAGGTGAAATAGGGGCGACAACTGCTGTTTTGAACTGGATTTGAGCTGCCAGGTGACCAGTTTGTGTCTGGAAATAGAGGGAGTTGAGGAATTAAATCCACAACCGTAAGATTGAGTGCCAGCGTCCTTTTGACTCGCTCTGCTGGTGCGGGAAAACTCCCGATTGGAGTCCCAACCGGGAGTTTGGTGTTTGAATAGCGTGCCAATATTTGGATGTTTGAATAAGGTGGTGGCAGCTGAGGGTAGTGTCATTTGGGTGTCTAGGAATAGTGAGCCAGCCTTTGAGATGGTTTAACTGAGCATCTATGGAGTGAGATGCCCAGACTTGACAATCTATCTTGCAAGTTCAGTGAGACATGATATGAATGTGTGGAACAAATGAGTTGACTAGATGGAGTCTGAAATGCTCAGTTAGATAGACAAATGTTGGACTCGTGACCTAAATATGAAAGAACTAAATAGTTTTGATGAGAACACAACATAATTGTGTTGGAAGGAGGTAGATAATATTTTTTTCATTTTCAATGGATAATAATGAGAAATTCCATGTGACAAGACTTAATTGTTGTGAAAAAAGATGCTAAAAAAGCATGTGTCAAGAAGCGTGATGTCTTCTATGAATCAAAGGATGGGATAATGTGTAATATACTAAAACCTAGACATATTCTCTTTTTGTCCCTTTTCCAAGCTTATCCTTTGATTTCTATACTTTTTTTACTTTGATGTTTAATTTGTTTAATTAATAGTGGTTTGGTATACATTTGGTCACTATTTATACCAATAAAAGGGTTTACACACAAATACCTCAGTGAAAGTTTTACTTAAGGGTATAATATGCAAATTTACCACTTATGGAAGATAATGATAAAATAAATTCGTTCTAGATCATTCCTTAGCCTTTTGGTGCAAGGAAGAGAGAGAGGGAGAGCATTCTGAGTAGGCCCAAATGGCACTGGCCAGTTCCATTTCCACCTTGGCAACTCGCCACATCCCGAAAACAACATGTAATGGGGCCAAAAAGATGACTTTTCCCCTTGTGAGAAAATCAATATAAATAGAGAAATGGAGGGTAAAGAAGGCAAAATACATGAGGGAATTATCCCCTCCTTTTCATCTGCAGCAACCAGTAAACTAGAGGTCGATTTATCAAATCCAGATCACGAACTAAGGAACCTTGACACCAAAAAATGATGTGCAAGTCCTTGTTATGTAGTTCAGACCACAAAGAGCCATCGAACAAGTTCTACAGTGCCTAAATGCTCAAACCTGACCTTCTGCCATTGCTTGAAGAAGGTACAAGGTCAGAACATCAACATTGTCCCAAAAAATTGGGGTACCAAAGGAGCAGTCATGGTGAGAGGTAGCAATTAAAGTGTTTAGATAATAAAGCATGAGAAATAGAGATGAATTGCTTAAGAATTGTCTAAGTAGTAGGAGTGGAGGGGAAAAAGGAAATACAAAAAAAGTGTAATTGAAGTTGCCAAAAGTTTCGTAAAGTGGTAGGAATATAAGATGGGTACATTCCAGGGCTCACCATGATGAATCCCTTATCTGAGAACTTCAAGACCTTGCACATGCCACTACTATTAGGGGAACATGGCTACGGGATAGTGGTGGTGCAAAGAAAGTATGGGAATAGCTTCTAGGGATTTTTTAAAGATAGAGAAGACCTATTTATACATATGAGGGGTTGAAGAGGCAGCGGGCAGAGAGGGATAGAGAAATAGGGGAAGCAGATAAAATCCCTCCTCGAATGGGGTGTGGAGTCCACAATACCCTAGGATTATTAGGGTCCCTTGATGTAGAAATACAAGAGGAATATGTAGGAGAATAATCTCAGATTGAGACAACGAGATGAGAGAGACAACGAGTGGAGAAGAATTCACGGCCTATAGTTCCCTTCCAACTAAAAGCCAGGTGAAAGGGAAGACCTCCAAGCCGTCGATAGGGTCCACAATTCTTAGGATAAAATGGGATCCACCCAATCATTTCGAGAAAAGGAAAGTTAGAAAAAAAATCTGCGTGACAGGGAAAATAATTGGTACTTTAATAAAAATCGAAACATTAATTAAAAGTGATATATATAATTATGTCAATTCTTTCCAAATCAAATTGAGAGTCCAAATATTTACAATTAATATGAACATTTTCATTTAGGCTAGTTAAAGCATGTAAATCTGAATTTGGCATTAATTTTCACTTTTGGAGACTCTAAGTATTTTATTTAATTATTTTAAAGAAAATCATATTTTCTCTTTCTTAATCACATTAGAGACTTCTAGAAATCTTCAAAAAATGTGAAACTTCACCCTTAAGCAAAGAAAAAGATATGGAGCACAATGTAGCCATTAATTTTATCCTTTGGAATTATTTTGCTCATTATTAAAATTTTGGACTTTCTCTCTCTTAATCTACACATTTACATTGAAGATTATCAAAATTACATGAAAATTTACCCAAAGGCTTTTTTAAATGTGCTACTACAAATCCAAGATTATTTTCCATCTTTTGAGTCAAGAAATATTTTATTTCATATTTTGGAGGAAATTTACCTTTTCTTCTCTAAATAAATTAGACATAGTTTTATAATCCCAATATTGTGAAACTTGGCCCTTAAGTCAATTGAGACCAAAGGAATTTGAATCTCAAGTTATATTAACCAATCAGTCTTCCTTTTAAAAAAAATTGCCCATTACCTAATATTGCCACTATTTCACACATTAAATAATTCCATATCACATTAACATGTTTAAAGCATTATTATTCATTCCTTTTTCTCTTCCTTTCACCAAAGGCTAAGGAATGATCTAGAACGAATTTAGTTTATGATTATCTCACATAGTGTGCTACCATAACAGAGTTGTGGTTCCTGGTGTTGATAATCTGGGGAAGATGGTTCTGGAAGAGGCTCACTCTTTGATGTATGCTATGCACCCAAGTAGCAGCAAGATGTACCATAACCTTAAAGATATATATTGGTGGTTTGGCTTGAAGCATGATGTGACTGAGTTTGTTACAAAGTGTGTAGTGTGTCAGTAGGTTAAGACAAAGCATCTGAAGGCTGTAGGGACATTGCAACCATTTCCTATACCATAGTGGAAATGGGATAATGTTATAATGGACTTCATGGTTGGTCCCTAGTTCACCAGTATCTTTTCGGAGTGCTTGCACATATATTTGGGTACACAGTGTGAGGTTCAACACAACATTTCACCCACAAACAGAGGGACATTCTGAGAGGATGATAAAAACTTTAGAGGATTTGCTGAGAGCTTGTGCCTTATAGTTTTTGGGCAGTTGGGATGTGTATCTCTGTCTGATAGAGTTTTCCTATAATAAAAGTTATCAGAGGAGCATTGATATGACACCATATGAAGCATTGTATGGGACACATTGGAGGTCCTCATTGTGTTGGTATGAGAGTGGTGAATACCAACTTTTGGATCCTAAGCTTGTGCAACAGACAACAAAGAAGATAAAGACGATTAGCAAATATTGAAAGCAGCCTATGACAGGCAGAAGTCATATGCTGATAACTAGCATAGATCTTGGAGTTCCAAGTGGGGGACATAGTGTATCTTAAAATCTCTCCTTGGAAAGGTGTTTTGAGGTTCGGGAAGAAGGGGAAGTTGGCTCCCTGGTATATGGGACCTTACCCTGTGGTGGCACATGTTGGCAGGTGGCATATAAGTTGGAGTTGCCACCTGAGTTGCACAGGTTGCATCTGGTGTTCCACGTGTCCATGTTGAGGAAGTGTCATCCTAACACAGAGTTGGTTTTGCAACATGTGGAGGTTGAGCTTGATGAGGATGTGTAACGAACCCATTCCCCGAAAACCCCCAATTAAGGAAGGCCAAGAAACTAAACTCATTATCCCAAAAACTGGATCAAATGGTTTTGCACATAATAAAAAATAATTGATCAATTTTACAAAACAAACTAAACTTGGTGCAGGATGAAAAATTTTCTTACCATAGTTTACAAAAATATCAGTTCTAGAATTTTACCAAGAAATAAATCATCTATTTGTATCCTCCAGACCTTACTTCATTTGTTTGATTTCAATGTCTTCTTTCCTCAAATATCCAATTTCTATCAAGATTATCCTAAAAACACTGACAATCAAAATGTCGGTCAGTATGACATGTCCTACTGGTATGTGGGGAAAAAATTTCACAAGTACCGGTAACAACATAATTCAACAAAAAAGCAAATTTAACATTTTGAACATGACTACCCAATCTAGGTTCCTCCATCCTCTGTCATAACCCCTCGGGGCCTCATGCTGCAATGTACACAATATTCCCCTATTTAGGAGGATGACTTCATCATGTCTCCCCCTATTCAGGCAGATGACTTCTCATGTACCCCCTATTCAGTCTGGTAGCAAATTTTTCCTTCCCCTATCTAGGTGGATGGCATTTCCATAGATCTAGAGGTGTTCTAGAAATGGGCTAGTCACGTCCATATATAATGTGATAGTCATAGTCACTTTAAAGTTTGCATGGAATGAAATAAACAAGAAAGCATATATCTTCAAACCATGCAAAGAAATCTCTGGGAAACCACATGAAACTACAACAATTATTCTTAGGCGTAGCCACATACCTGTCTCAGGAAAATTTGCAGTCCACAAAGGATAAGTAGAATTAACCACACAATCAATCAAGCAAATCAACCTGAAATTCAAGGCATACATCCATGTGTCACTAGTTGATTCTAAAACCTATAAAAGGACTAACTTAGTTCTCAAGTTAGGTTTTTATGTCCACTTTCTTCTTTCATTATCTATAATACTCCATTAGTCTATTTATTTCTCTTTTTCACTTTGTTAGTCCACAAAAGCCTACCTTCATACATAAGATTGTGCTACAAAATGTGTATATTATATAAAATTCCCCATCTTTATCCTTTTTATGTCAAATTAGGGTTAGAGAGATAGAAAGATAGATATTTGGCACTTTTATGTTCATTGGGTTGGCAAACCGTAATTCCATTATTGGAGGTATTTTTATTCCCAAAGAAATTGTAATTCTTGAAATTTTGGATTATGATGTTCATATAAGCCCAAGGTATTCCTTTTATTAATAAAAAATCATTATTTGATTAAAAAAACCAACTAAGTGTATTACATCCATTAACACTCACAAATTAGCATTTTGATCCATATAATCACTTTAAAGATAGAAACTTTGATCACTTTTCGAATTGTAAGTAGATATAGACCAAGATCATATTTTTTTTGGATTCCATACATTTTTCTGATCAAAATTCAAATATAACATGTCTTAATCTGAGTTACAAATTGGTTACTACATTTTTTACAATTTCATTGCATTTTTAGCCAATCACAGGGTGACACATCAATGAGAACTAGATATATCAAATTATTTTTGGGACGACGCTTTAAAAAGTGCAAAAATATAGTAGTACCCTCCATGCTTTACGTATCAGATCAGGGCATCTGAGTATTTTGACCTAACTCGTCTCCTACCTCATGGAATGCCAGAAGTTCGTCGTTGGTGAGGCATCCACGAGCTTCCCCACTAGACCTTGGGCAACGAGGCTACAGGGAAAGATGGAGGAGCTTTGCCTCTACTTGCAGACCTGGGAGGGTGCTCAGGTATAGCTGGAGATGAGCAGAGAAAGGTTGAGGAGGGGGTTCCTATCTTCTAGGGTTTTCAGAAGAACAACGCAAAGAACAACAAGTAGGAGCCCTTTTGTTGATGTCTTACACATTGGTTCGGTAGAGGGGGGCCTCACGGAAGTCTTCCTCCCTTGGCCCTCGATATGGATTCAATCCATGGCATGCTCTCGCTTTATCCACCATGAGGAAGAAGAAACCACGTTTGGGGCTCTCTGGGTTGTATTCCATTGTCTGGGCCATGTTGCAGGGCTCGATTGACTTAGTTCTTCATAGCCTTTTGTACTTATATAAATCGTGGGTAGTAGGGAAGAGAGGAAGGTTCAGTAGGGTTTAGGGCTCTCAGTGCATTAGAGAAAAATGAAAGTGTTACAACCCCAATTTTTGGGTTCTTTTGGTGAGAAATGTAATTTCTCCTAATAAACATATTTGAACAAATGATGATATAATTTGTTTTGAATAAAAGGATTTCGTTTACAATAGCCTTGTTGGTTGTTTTGTGGGCTTTATTGGCTATTGGGCCCAATAACAAGGATAAGACAAAAGAATCTCCATTATTAATAAGAAATGGAGAAAATTAAGATGTAGAAACCTCTAGAAGGCAAAATAATATAATCCAAAGTTGGATTTTGTGCCTCTTGGGTTCCAAGGAGTCCAAAGTTGCAAAGATAATGCAGCAAGAAAAGAAAATATCAATTAAATATTTCTTTATGAAGAAAGAAATTGAAAACAATGATAAAATGTGGAAAATAGGTGGAAAGAGGTATAATTGAGTTATCCTTGGTGGATTTTCGTATCCATGAGGTTTCTAATATTAGAAGGAATTCAAATAAGGAAAATAAAAAGATAGATAAAGAGAAATCCTTGAAAAGAGATATATTAATAAAGAAATAAAGGAGATAATGCAAGAAATAAAGAGACAAGTGAGGGTTTCATCACGATGAGTGATAATTCGAACCCCACTTGCTTTCTTGGATTACAAGGAATAGAAATAATGAGAAGTAAGAAAATAAGAAAGAGAAAAGATGGGTGAAATAATCCTAATTGAGTAATATGTTACACCTAAAGAAAAGGCATGTTTTCTTTTAGATATTGAGCCCAAATTTGGTAGAGAGGTAGATTAAGTCATTACTAAGTTTCCCTCCAAATTTGGGATTATTTGGATGAACGGTTTAAGGGATATGGATTTTTGAAAAGCCATAAAGTGAATGAGTAATCATTAAATGCCGCACATATTTTCTTGATTAAAATGATCTGGCGTGTACCACGGCAGTCGTTGGATTAAGATCCAAGGGCTCCTGGGTCCTCTTCTACCTCCAGTCAGATTGGAAACTAGAGAAGTCTGGTTATCATGGATTTTCTTGCAACCGAGTGCACGAGGAGATTGGGAAAGCCTTCCATTATGTTCGGGAGATCAAAACGCACCGACCTACCCTAGATTTTATCTGGGTTCGAGGTTTCTAGAGGGTTTTCCCAATCTACCATCGGCGGAGACCCTGTTGGTTGAAGATATATATAAATACAGAGGTACACCCTCTCTGCAAACCCATGAACCCTCTCGTGAGCACCTATACAATCTAGCAAGGTCGCATGTACCTTCTTCTACCCCGAGACTCGGCAACTTGCCCTGTTTCTTTTCCCTAATTGCATGCTGGAGGTCAGCTCTGTTGCCGTAGTGGTGGGAGGAAGAGAGCAGCCAATTGGCAGTCTCATTGAGTTTGGGGAAGCAGGACGGTGCTTTCGATGATTGCAGCTTGTGCGCGGAGCGAGAGGAGCCCAGAGTCAACCAAGGAGTTGACCGTCAGGGCCGTTGAGGGAGAAGCGCGAGGTTGAAGAAGACACCTTGTGAATCTACCAGCTTACCCCCAGTTCCTTCTGTTCAGGTAAGGAAAAATTGGTCCTGTGCAACCTTTGATCATGAGTTAGGGCATGCGATCGTGGGCCATTGGATCCCGCATGGTCCAGTGGACCACGGATCAAGCAGCCTACGATTTTCTAAAAATAATAGATAATTCAGAAAAGTGATTTTCTTTACAAAAACCATAACTTTTGCTAGGAAGCTCTGAATAGGAAAAGTTATCATCAAAGTTGCATAGAAAAATACGAGGAACACAATAAAATTGGTTGGAGAACCTAAATTTCTTCCTATTTGCAAAATGTGTATTGATCTAATGAAAAGTGCTTATGTATTAGATTAAGAAACCCTAATTGAGCATATTGGTTAAGTTCATGTTGCTTAGTTTATGAAATTGAGTAATTGCAACCTATTGAATAGTTAATAATGAACTTGAACCTGATCTAGATGTTTCTTACATGATTTAGGTTTTTTACCTCTAATAAGAATGATTAAGCACTTAGAAACCCTATTTGAGTATAAAGGATGAATCTTTAAGGTTTAATGGGTTAATTTGTGAAGTAATAACTTGTTGAATATTAAAGTCAAACTTCAATCTATTTTACATGTAAAGTTGATTAATTTAGGGTTCCATGTATATAAATGAGCTTTAATGGGCCTTGAAACCCTAATGTTAGTCATTGTGACTCTTAATGGCTTTAATTGTTCAAATTCATGAATAAGTTGAGTTTTCATGGTTCTAAGCTATTTCGAGTATAAGAGTTCCTAATTGTGGATAAATACCCTTAAAATGGTAATTAGGGTTTTCTAATGGATAAAGGTGGAATTAATGATAAATAGAGTTCATATGTGAATTAGATCATAATGAACTATTAGTTGTTAATCCGGAAGGAACCAAGGATAATAATTATGCCTAATGATCTTGTCATGAGTTAAAAGGAAAAAAATGGTAGTTTTAATGTAAAAGAGCATAATGGACTTAATTTATGGTTAAGTATGCCTTTAATCCGAAATTAAGGTTATATGTTGTTAAAAGGTAACCTTAATATCTTTTGTGTAGAATAGATGCGATAATTAGGTTTTGTGAGTTATTGTGTAAAATTAGGGTTTAAAATACTAAAACTGAAGAGAAACCCTGATTGCAATGGAAACCCTAAAAGTGGACTAGAAACCCTAGGAAGTGAGATAGGTTTAATAGACCTTGATGGCCTGATCAATGATAGGAAAATTGGATGCATATTTCAGGATCATCTTGTGTGCTTGCTTGTTACTGGATTACTTGTTTACTTGGATTATTTCTGAACTCAAGTTAGCCCGACAGGTATGTGGTTAATTATGGTTAATCACATTAGTTTTCCCAAAGGTTTACTGCATTTTTAATCGCATTGAATGCAACCTATCAGTTTGGATGTTCATACTTGCAAATTATAAAGTCACTATGATTATCACAATTGTAAAATAAGTGTGTATTCTCGCACCTACATGCCACCCTGATGGATGATGCAAAAAGTTCAAGCCCAGGAGGGAAGACCAATGGGCACCATGAGAGGTGACCCCAGACACCAAGCTCGGGAATGAGAAGGCGGTCTATGTTGCATGACTAATGGGCACAATGAGAGGTGACCCCAGGCACCAAGCTCGAGATTGAAAAGGTGGCCTTAACTCAATGGCAAAAGAGAAACCCTAGAGGGGGTATTCTAGGGTTAGGGCAAAAGCGGTGGAGAATGACACATTGAAAACGTACATTGGCTTGTTAATTACCTTGATTGTGATAATTAGATTGTTAGCCATATTTGTGAAATTTTGGTTGTCCCCACATACCAACATATTCATTTATGCTAACCGCTGTTTTGTTTTTCAGTGTTTTAGGTACAAGTTTGAAAAGGACAAATAGTAAAGTAGCATATGTCGAATTAAATAAGAATAAAAGTAAAAAGGAGGATTAGTTAGAATAGACTCCAACTGTGGATAGCAGTAAATATCCAAGTTTTTGAAAAAGGTATGCAAAGTTTAATTTTATTATAGCCTTTCAGTTTAGTTGGTAGAATTTGATAATTATTATTGATTATTTGTCAAACCTTTGATTTGGAAATTGGGATAATGGATCTGACCTCTTGGTCTCCCTTAATTGGGGGTTACCGAGAGGCGGGGTCATTACATTTGGTATCAGAGCATATGTTCCTCATTTAATATTTAATAATTATTAAATTTTACAAACTTTGTAGAACCCAAGGGAGTTATTAGAGGATTTTCTGAAAGACAGAGGTGTCTAGAAAAGGATCATGCCCGAGGGCTGGCAAGATTTTCCTCTGCACCACTAGTCAAAATATGAGGACTCCCGGATCTCTGTGACTACCTGGCCAATGTCTTAGGATCTGACTCGAAATAAGATACCTTTAGGACTCTCTCATATTTATCATCCCTTCTCAACTCAAATGATGTTAAGGATTATAAGGATTAGGGTTTTCTCTCTTTTACCCGCCCTCTCGAGGTATGGGTAAAGTTGATAAGTTTTAAGTAATCCTCCACCAAATTAATGAAAAGCATGTAAATAAGATGTCATGGACATAAGCTTAATATTTTAAGCATAAACTAAAGAATAGTTGCATGCTTAGGTCGTATGACATGAGTTGTCATGCCCTCAGGAGAGACCTGAGGCTAGACCTTCTTGTGAGGTGGATGAGTGGAGAGAGTTAGTCTTGGAGGTAGAGACCTCCATTATAGGTAGAGATCTGGCACATCCTTTGAGGATGATGCTAACCCTAACCCTAAGTGGTGGTTAGAGAGAGAGAGAGCAGGACCCAAGCAAGAAGGTTGGAAGCTTAGACTCCGAGATATGAGGAATCGTGGGAAGTTGAGGATGATGTGACCTAATTGGATGGTTGACGTTGCCTCATGCAAGATCCATAGAGGCTGATGGTATCTTGGTTGCCTTTAGAGGAATCAAACCCTAGAGAGAGGATGAGGGTTCTGGTACCTATGTGCCTATGGTATAGGTGTTTACCTACTAAGCTAGGAAGAAGAGTTCCTTAGACCCTGAAGAGGTTTAGTAACAAGTTGTGAGGCCTTATACCTAGTTGGCTTTCCTTGAGGAGGACTCAACTTTGAGGTGTTACTAGAGTAGAAGGATGACAGGAAGGGCATGTCATGCCTTATACATGCTTGGTTCATGGATATAATGTTGAGCATGCAGTTGGACAACTGTTGCATAAAGAAGTGAACCTAGGGTTCCTAGGCCTCAGAGGGGAACTGGTGTACCTTATTCTCATGATGAGATTTGAGTTTCTATAGATTCAAGCATGGTACTCCTCATGTTTAGAGGAAAGGGAAACCCCTTAAGTTTAAGGTATGTTTGGAGAACCCCTCTCAGCTATGTTTGTGACATGGGAAGGCATGTTCTTGGCCCATGTTGAGGAATGATAACAACTATGACCTAACATGGTTTAGTAGGTGGTCTTCTTGTAGTTTGCTAGGGTTAAGCATGCTCATGAGGATGTAAACCCTAGACATAAGGACGTTGTGACCTTTTTTATCAAGAGATATTTTCCTCCCATCTTGGGAGAGGGACCTTTTGTAGGGTGTATAACAGTTTGTTGGATTTGAGGTAACCTAAGGAGGTCTCATAGGATTTTGAGAAGCTAAGGGAAAAGTACATAGTAAGAGAATGAACATGTATACCCATAGATAACCATCTCTAAGTGCATGTGGGTGTGTTACCATGGAGGTAACTAGTATGGGGCCTAACCAAGGTAAGTAGGTAGCCATGACCCCTACGAAAGGATGAAAGTCAGCCCAGGAATGTAGAGAGAGGTGATGGAGACTTGGATAAGGTTCTAAGTTGGACATGTACTATGTTAGAATCCTAAGTCTATCCTAGGGTCAGGTAGGGAAAAGACCGATGGAAGTAGGAGTTGCCTAATTCCCTAGTTGCACATGACCATAGGGTCGGGAGGTAACAACTGTCATTGTCTAAGGGCCATGGGTTAGGAGATTGATCACCTTTGTAACATCCCACTCTTTTTATGCAAATTTTCAAACTATTTTATTGCTTGCATGCTCTTTTTCCAATAAGATAATTGTTGAGGACCTAAATCTAATTTGCCCATGTTAGTTTTGCAATTCACTTTATTATGTCCAACTGCTCTCTTATCCTTGTTTTATTTAAAGAAAATGTTTTCATATATATATCTATGCTCTTTTGTTTAAGAAAATGAGAATAAATGCTTTTATGTCACATTTTCTCTCTCATATGGTAATTAGTGATTTACATGTTTAAATTTCTTGATGGCCTCTATCTTGTTAATTACAAATAATATTGAGTGCACATTTTCATATCTCGAAATTCTTATTTGAGAAATTAATTGATTTATTTACAATCATCATGGTCATTTAAGTACATATAATGGTTTTTTCTATTTCAGGCCTAAAATGTGTACAAGCAATAAAACTAATTACATATGAATACTCCAGACACTCTAATGCACATATGGTCAAAATTTGAACTCTTTTGACCCATGTTTGGACCCTCTAATTAATTAAAGAACATTTAAGTATAGTATGACCATGATTTGAATGCAATGAAATGGATATAACCTATAGTTCGCATTAATATGTGACACACGTTACTCTTCTGCCTTCTTTTTGGCACGCGTGATAGAAGTTGTTGGATCAGGATCAACCAACGTGCTTGTTTTCTTCTTCCTCTATTTATTTCATGAACAGTAGCAGTTACACACTAGTTTGATTGCGATCATTCAATATCCTTCGATCCTTGATGGTTCCACTTAATGGTTTATCCAACGAATCCGCGGAGAAGAGGTGCATCCTTTAACCCCTTGTTTGTCCCCTCTCACTCCCTGTGCGGAGAACGCCCATTTAGGGCAAGGATGGCCTCTCGACCGTAGAGTTGCAGAGGACACACGAGTGCCTCCCCCATCTTGTTAAGGACCCCAAGACCACCTCCACCCTTTGTTTTATCCACCTCCTCAGTCAATTGTTTACCAGTTCCTCAAAGCTCCACGACCCACTCACTATGGTCTTCCGGTGACCTCGACTTCTCCCCGACATCCAGAGCTTCTTTTGGCTCAATTGAGAATGGGGTGATCATCCACCAAACCTGCTTGATGTTTCCTAATCATCATTTTGCTTTGTGCTTACCCATGTCATTCTACCATATGGCTGTGGTCAGGGTGTTTGGCTGGCGCCAACTGCCATGGAAGCTCTATGCCTCTTCATCCATCGAAATTTGCCCTTTTGCTCGGTCTTTCACTAATGAGCGTATTTGTGTGATTTTCTGGCGCTTTGGCACTATACCTCGATGTATCCAAGCCTCCAATGGTTTCCCTTTTTCCCTTGGTTTTTCGGCGAGCCTGATGGGCTCAGGGCTCCTCGCCCCCTCACCACCTACTCATGTGGATATGACTAAACATCAGGAAATCGATGTGAGATCTCATTTCCTTGCCTGAGCGCTTGCATCCTTCGTCATCAACACGAATGGAGCTTGCCTCCATGTCTTCCTGCTCCAGCAGTAGCGAGAAAGGGGGAAGAAACTAGGTCAACAAATGTCCCCGAGACCCCCACGTTTTTGATCAACTGATTAATGTTGCAAGGGTAATCTAGGTATTTCACCTTTGATTTAATTTCTCGTGCGCACTCTATAATTGGGTCTGAATGATAGTTTTACCCTCACATGTTGTATTCGTGTGCAATGTGCGGCCTAGGTTTTTCCGAGTTTTAGCCTGTGATTTTCATCGCATTAATATTTGATTTGATCGATGTCACACATAAGGTTTCCTGTACTGTGATTGGTCCAGTATGCAAAATTCATAACTTTTCCATATGACCTCAGAAAAATACGCAAAAATATGTTTTGGAAAGGATTTTTGATTTGGAATCTGGTTTTTTGGTTTTTATTGAGTGATTTTGTGGTTTTAACATCTCAATAATTATATGACACAAATTAGGGTATAATTTGTATGATGAAGGATAATTATGTTAATTTTAGGTGTTTAAGGGAATCCAATCAGTCAAACCAGGTTTGACTTAGGTGATTTAGCTCAAGGTAAGCAGGCCATGCCCTTGGCATAGATAATAATTGATTCATTGAATGTTTATGATTTATGTTAAGCACCTTTTATTAAAGTCATGATTAATGCTTGTTTTCTTCAAGTATATGGTTATTGGATGTTGATTGCTATAATCTAAGTCTAAGTATAGAAACCTGATTAATGTTATGAATTATGATTAAGATACATGAAACCAAGATTAAGAGGGAAGAAATTCCCATTCATGCTTAAGAGGGAAGAAATTCACATTATGGTTCATGGTGAGAAATCCCAATTATGTTCGAGAAGGAGTAATCCCATTAAGATCAAGTCTAAGTTATTAAGAAGATAATTAAGTCTAAGAAAGATCATGGTTAAGGGAATTTGATTTAGATTTATATGCACCTTGTTATGGGCTTTTCGAGCATTATGGGCTTTCCGAGCAACTATGGGCTTTCCGAGATGGGGCATTAAGAGAGGAGCATATACTTCTTGTCAAATTCTTCATGTAAAAGATGCCAAGAAATGATTAATGTTAATGCAAGTTCATGTTTATGTCAAATCACCTTTTATGTTATTTTCATGTCTTATAAAATGCCAATGCTGCTTACTTACCATGTTTGTTTTTCCTTTGTATGGCTGGGGATGAGATGTCCGTAGATGTTGGAGCTAAAGGGAAGGAGACATCTTAAAGAGTTCTAAGAATACAAGGACCTTAGAAGTTGTTTCCTGGTGGGACGTCCATCTATGGAGATCCTATCTTTTTCATGTTATCTAGATTATGTTTAGCATACCTTGATAATCATGATGTAGTTTTCCTTCCAAGAACATATGTATGAATCTATGTTTCAATAATGCCAAGTGTTATTTATTTCTTGATATGAGATCATGTATGTGACAACCCTCCCTGAAATGCCAAGTACCCCACATTATGGATAATGTTGGGGATTAGGCTATGCTTCCACTGGTTACATATGAAACCCTAGGGAGGGGTGTTACATTAATGGTATCAGAGCAAGAAATAGATGGCCACTAAGGAAACAATAAGGATTCATGCAAGTCACCCTAGGATGAAGAAATAGAAGTAGAGAGCATGATTATGTATTCTAGTATGTCTAGAGAACCCTAAAGACAACTAGATCATCCCTAACCTCAATAGAGAAGTACATGTTAGCATGCTCATGTAGTTGAAACCAAACCCTAGATGATGACATGTTTCTCCTTGTCTCAATGGTAAGGTCCACCCAATTGATATTTGAGGAAAATGTCATTTAATGTGACTTTTTATGTGTCTTACCTTCTTAATTGTGTGAGTGGTATGGGATACATGTGCAAATAAGTTGGTGAGATGTAGCATAAAAAGATCCAATATTTCTAAATATGTGCTTGATCACCACATATAAAGAGATGAAGGATATATGACCTAAGGTTAGACAACTATGAAGATGTAGTCATGGTAAGTGAGAGATAGATTCCCTAAGTATAATGAGTTAGGTGTAATGTTAAGGATAAAGTATGAGACTTAGGAAGGGTAGTTAAGTAATTTATGTTGAATAATAATGCTTTGTTTATGTATGCCTCTTTTATAATGGAAATTTTATGCAAAATTTGCAAGTTTATGTGAAACCCTTAAGGTGGGTAGAAATTCTAGGAAATTTCGAGGAATAAATTTATTTAAGGTGGGTAGAATTGTAACATCCCACTCTTTTTATGCAAATTTTTGCAACTATTTTATTCTTTGCATGCTCTTTTTCCAATAAGATAATTGTTGAGGACCTAAATGTAATTTGCCCATGTTAGTTTTGCAATTCACTTTATTATGTCCAATTTCTCTCTTATCCTTGTTTTATTTAAAGAAAATGTTTTCATATATATCTACGCTCTTTTGTTTAAGAAAATGAGAATAAATGCTTTTATGTTAAATTTTCTCTCTCATATGGTAATTAGTGATTTACATGTTTAAATTGCTTGATGGCCTCTATCTTGTTAATTAGAAATAATGTTGAGTGCAGGTTTTCATATCTTGAAATTCTTATTTGAGAAATTAATGGCTTTATTTACATTTATCATGGTCATTTAAGTGCACATAATGGTTTTTGCTATTTTAGGCCAAAAATGTGTACAAGCAGTAAAACTAATTACATCGGAATATTCTAGACACTCTAATGCACCTATGGTTAAAATTTGAACTCTTTTGACCCATGTTTGGACCCTCTAATTAATTAAAGAACATTTAAGTATAGTATGACCATGATTTGAATGCAATGCAATGGATATAACCTATAGTTCGCATTAATATGTGTCACATGTTACTCTTCTGCCTTCTTTTTGGCGCGCGTGATAGAAGCTATTGGATTAGGATCCAATGGCGCGCTTGCTTTCTTCTTCCTCCATTTATTTCACGAACAACAACCGTTACACACCAGTTTGATTGTGATCATTCAATCTCCTCCGATCCTTGACAATTCCACTTAATTGTTTCTCCAATGAATCCACAGAGAAGAGGTGCATCCTTTGACCCCTTGTTCGTCCCCTCTCACTCCCTATGTGGAGAACGCCCATTTAGGGCAAGGATGGCCTCTCCATGCTAGAGTTGAAGAGGATACACCAGTGCCTCCCCCATCTTGTTAAGGACCCCAAGACCACTGCCGCCCTTTGTTTTATCCTCCTCCTCAATCAATTGTTTACCAGTGCCTCAAAGCTCCATGACCCACTCACTATGGTCTTACGGTGACCTCGACTTCACCCCGACATCCAGAGCTTCTTTTGGCTCGATTGAGAATGGGGTGAGCATCCACCAAACCTGCTTGATGTTTCCTGATCGTCATTTTGCTTTGTGCTTACCCATGTCATTATACCCTATGGCCGTGGTCAGGGTGCTTGGCTGGTGCCAACTGCCATGGAAGCTCTGTGCCTCTTTGGCCATGGAGACTTGCCCTTTTTCTCCGCCTTTCACTGACGAGCATATTTGTGTGATTTTCTGCCACTTTGGCACTAGGGCTCGATGTATCCAAGCCTCCGATGATTTCCCATGTTCCCTTGGTTTTCTGGCGAGCCTGATGGGCTTAGGGCTCCTTTCCCCCTCACCGCCTACTCATGTGGCTTCGACTGAACATCAGGAAATCGGCATGAGATCTCGTTTCCTAACCTGAGCACTTGCGTCCTTCATCATCAACACGAATGGAGCTTGCCTCCATGACTGCCTGCTCCAGCAATAGCGAGAAAGGGGGAAGAAACTAGGTCAGAAAATGAGCCCGGGACCCCCACATTTTTGATCAATTGATTAATGTTGCAAGGGTAATATAGGTATTTCACCTTTGATTTAATTTCTCACGCACGCTCTATAATTGGGTCTAAATGATAGTTTTACCCTCACATGTTGTATTCATGTGTAATGCGCGGCCTAGGTTTTTTTTACTTTTAGGCTGTGATTTTCATCACATTAACATTTGATTTGATCGATCATGCATAAGGATTCTTGCACTCTGATTGATCCAGAATGCAAAATTCATAACTTTCACATATGACCTCAGACAAATATGCAAAAATATTTTTTGGAAAGGATTTTCGATGTGGAATCCGATTTTCCAATTTTTATGGATTGATTTTTCTATTTTCACATCTCAATAATTATATGACACAAATTAGGGTTTAATGTGTATGATGAAAGATAATTATGTTAATTTCAGGTGTTTAAGGGAATCCAATCAGTCAAACCAGGTTTGACATAGGTGATTTAGCTCAAGGTAAGTGAGCCATGTCCTTGGCATAGATAATAATTGATTCATTGAATGTTTATGATCTATGTTAATCACCTTATATTAAAGTCATGATTAATGCATGTTTTCTTCAAGTATATGGTTATTGGATGTTGATTGCTATAATATAAGTCTAAGTATAGAAATCTGATTAATATTATGAATTATGATTAAGATACATGAAACCAAGATTAAGAGGGAAGAAATTTTCATTCATGCTTAAGAGGGAAGAAATTCCCATTCATGCTTAAGAGGGAAGAAATTCCCATTATGGTTCATGGGGAGAAATCCCAATTATGTTCAAGAAGGAGTAATCCCATTAAGACCAAGTCTAAGTTATTAAGAAGATAATTAATTCTAAGAAATATCATAGTGAAGGGAATTTGGTTTAGATTTATATGCACCTTGTTATGGGCTTTCCGAGCATTATGGGCTTTCCGAGCAAGTATGGGCTTTCCAAGCATTATGGGCTCCTTATGGGGCATTAAGAGAGGAGAATATACTTCTTGTCAAATTCTTCATGTAAAAGATGCCAAGAAATGATTAATGTTAATGCAAGTTCATGTTTATGTCAAATCACCTTTTAGGTTATTTTCATATCTTATAACATGCCAATGTTGCTTACTTACCATGTTTGTTTTTCCTTTGCATGGCTGGGTACGAGATGTCCGTAGACGTTGGAGATAAAGGGAAGGAGACATCTTAAGGAGTTCTAAGAATCCAAGGACCTTAGAAGTTGTTTCTTGGTGGAACGTCCATCTATGGAGATCCTATCTTTTTCATGTTATCTAGATTATGTTTAGCATACCTTGAGAATCATGAAATAGTTTTCCTTCCAAGAACTTATGTATGAATCTATGTTTCAATAATGCCAAGTGTTATTTATTTCTTGATATGAGATCATGTATGTGACAACCCTCCCTGAAATGCCAAGTACCCCACATTATGGATAATGTTGGGGATTAGGTTGTGCTTTCGCTGGTTACGTATGAAACCCTAGGGAGGGGTGTTACAACCTTCATGAACTCATGGGACCCAAAGGGCAGATGAGTAGGGCACTCTCTGGATGCATAAGGGAAGAGGGATGACCCCAAAAGTGACAATACCCTACAGACCTAGAGGAGATGACCAAGGATTGGTAGTGACCCAAGTAGGTTCGAGACCAGTTTTCCATGGAAGTAACTTTGATATCAAGATGATTGTGATGTAGAGACATAAGTTGCATGTTTCAACTTAGATTTGAAGATGCACTAGAAATGTGGGATGTACCATCTCTACTCTTGGAATAGGAAGAACTTTGTGTTTGGACGGCCGCCAAATGCTTATTTCCTCTTATTATGGGAGTGAGAGATAGGACAGTACGCATGCCATACACCAAGGATAAAGATGATGTGAGTTGGAATGTTGCTATGAGGTATGAGAATAGAGATGATAACATACCCTTGTGGAGTAAACGATATGTGGATGGTTTACAAACATCAAGATAAATAAGGTAGTCATCTAATGAGGATGCTTGTATCATAAGCTATGTGGAATTTGCAAGTTATACAAAGTTGAGTTTGATAACCAAGAGGATGAGCTCAGGGTGTTCTTGATGAAGGTATACTTAGAGTCTGAAATGAGATGATAAGTGATATAGATGGAGGTGAATGTCTACAACATTACCTAACACCTAAGGATGTGAAGTGGTAATGGATGCTCTGGTTGAGATGTAGCTGCCTAGTTTAGATGGAGGCTAGAAGAGGCTGTTAGGTTAGCCCTAAGTTGAAAAGAGAAGATATGTTTGGCTAACACTCAGACGTAACGAGATCTGTTGAACAAGTTAGTAGTTGTTTGGTTAGCTAGCCTAGGCCTTGATGCAATGAAAGGATGGTTGTAGAACCTCAGATGCACTTCTTTGGAAAAGAAGGTGATGAAACCCTGACTAGAGTGGTTTAGGGTTTCTGAGGAATCAATCTTGAGGAATCATGACATACAAGAGATCATGATTTTAAGTTCATCATACACCGTGGTACTACTAAGATAGTAAGTTGTAGTAGTACATTGGACACTCAAGATGAAATTGCACATGGTTTGTCGTCATGCAAGCCAGGAGGTGAAGGACGAACACTAGTAACCCAAAGAGTTGATGTAGAGGATAAAGAGTCCCCGAGAGGGAATGGGAGTTCATCACTATAGATGTTGTGATAAGTCTCCCCTAGACCAAGGAAGGTCAAGATGCAATATGGGTTATGGTAGATCGCCTTACCTAGATGACATGAGAAAGAAAGAAAACTGTCAAGGGACGAATCCGGTTGAACTACATATGAGAAAGATGGTTCAACTACACCATGATGCGAGTTCAAATGTTCTTGAGTATAACCTAAAGATTCAATTCCATGTGGTGGAAGTAGGTACATGAAGAACTCAAAGTTAGTACAATTTATCACCCCTAACTAAGGGTTAGTATAATCCAGACTAGAGGGTCTGATAAGAGCATGTGTGCTTGTTCATGGTGATACATGGAGACAGTTCTTATCCTCTATGAGATATGATGATAACCACCATAGCCAGTATCGGGATGTAAAGAAGCTATGCAAGGGAGGTTGTGTCGGTCACCATTTCATTGGGATGATGTTGGTTAAGGGGCCTCACGACGGTCAAAAAAGAACCACAGTGTGTGCAAATGAAGTCACTTTGATCATGCAATGGCTGAGAGAGAGCCCAGGGGAAACATGAGTTGTGAGCTGATGCAAAGCAGACTGACATGAAGTTCACTGTGGGAGAGTATGTGATGTGAAAATTTGACCCCTCTAAGTTATAGTTAAGAGAGAGATGAGTCCCGCCTGCATGGTCCATTTGAGATGGAATGGTGGAGATGGTTGTGTTTATCCTTACCCCTCATGATAAAATTATGTATAATATGTTCCATGACTCTGATCTAGAGCACTATGTGAGGTACCCAAGCCATGTGCTGAGCCCTGAACCTATTCAGCTTTATGAGAGGTTGAAATGTCCTGAGTCACTTATGAGGGTACGATATACCAATGTAAGAAAGAACTCAGATGGAAGAATATGGGATGATGAAGGTTCTTGGGAAGCAGCATGGAAAGGGTGAGGCCACATAGTAGCCATGATGGACGTAAGAAGAGCTTATCCTATTTGTTTGTGTGCCTGGTGGAATTTTGAGGGCAAAATTCATATAAGAGGGGAAGGATGTTACAACCGCAATTTTTGGATTCTTTTGGTGAGAAATGTAATTTCTCCTATTAAAGATATTTGAACAAATGATGATATAATTTGTTTTGAATAAAAGGATTCTGTTTACAATAGCCTTGTTGGTTGTTTTGTGGGCTTTATTGTCTATTGGGCCCAAAAACAAGGATAAGATAAAAGAAACTCCATTATTAATAAGAAATGGAGAAAAGAAAGATGTAGAAACATCTAGAAGGAAAAAAAATATAAGCCAAAGTTGGATTTCGTGCCACTTTGGTTCCTTGGGTTCCAAGGAGTCCAAAGTTGCAAAGATAATGCAACAAGAAAAGAAAAGATCAATTAAATATTTCTTTATTAAGAAAGAAATTGAAAACAATGATAAAATGTGGAAAATAAGTGGACAGAGGTATAATTGAGTTATCCTTGGTGTATTTTCGTATCCATGAGGTTTCTAATATTAGAAGGAATTCCAATAAGGAAAATAAAAAGAGAGATAAAGATAAATCCTTGAAAAGAGATATCTTAATAAAGAAATAAAGGAGATAAGAAAAGAAATAAAGAGAGAAGTGAGGGTTTTGTCTTGATGAGTGATAATTCGAACCCCACTTGATTTCTTGGATTACAAGGAATAGAAATAATGAGAAATAAGAAAATAAGAATGAGAAAAGATGGGAGAAATAAGCCTAATTGAGTAATATCTTACACCTAAAGAAAAGGCACGTTTTCTTTTAGATAATGAGCCCAACTTTGGCATAGAGATAGAATAAGTCATTACTAAGTTTCCCTCAAAATTTGGGATTATTTGGATGAATGATTTAAGCGATATGGATTTTTGAAAATACATAAAGTGAATGAGTAATCATTAAATGTCGCACATATTTTCCTGATTAAAATGATCTGGCGCACACCATGGCAGCCATTGGATTAAGATCCAAGGGCTCTTAGGTCCTCTTCTACCTCCAGTAGGATTGGAAACTAGAGGATTCTGGTTATCATGGATTTTCTTGCAACCGAGTGCACGAGGAGATTGGGAAAGCCTTCCATTATGTTTGCGAGATCAAATCGCACTGACATACCCTAGATTTTATCTGGGTTCGAGGTTTCTAGAGGGTTTCCCCAATATGCCACCGGCGGAGACCCTGTTGGTTGAAGATAGGTATAAATATAGAGGTGCACCCTCTCTGCAAACTCACAAACCCTCATGTGAGTGCCTATACAATCTAGCAAGGTCACCTCTACCTTCTTCTACCCCGAGACCCGACACCTTGCCCTATTTCTTTTCCCCGATTGCTCGTCAGAGGTCATCCCTGCCGCCGCGGTGGTGGGAGGAAGAGAGCAGCCAATTGACAGGCTCATTGAGTTTGGGGAAGCAGGATGGTGCTTCTGATGATCACAGCTTGTGCGCAGAGCAAGAGGAGCCCAGAGTCAACCAAGGAGTTGACCGTCGGGGCCGGTGAGGGAGAAGTGCGAGGTTGAAGAAGACACCTTGCGAATTTACCATCTTACCCCCCGTTCCTTCTGTTCAGGTAAGGAAAAATCAGTCCTTTGCAACCTTTGATCATGACTTAGGGCATGCGATCGTGGGCCGTTGGATCCCGCGTGGTCCAGTGGACCACAGATCAAGCGACCTACGATTTTCTAAAAATAATATATAATTCAGAAAAGTGATTTTCTTTACAAAAATCATAACTTTTGCTAGGAAGCTCTGATTAGGAAAAGTTATACATGAAAGTTGCTTAGAAAAATACGAGGAACACAATAAAATTGGTTTGAGAACTTGAATATGTTCCTATTTGCAAAAGTGAGTTAATCTAATGAAAAGTGCTTATGTATTAGATTAAGAAACCCTAATTGAGCATATTGGTTAAGTTCATGTTGCTTAGTTGATGAAATTGAGTAATTGCAACCTATTGAATAGTTAGTAATGAACTTGAAACTGATCTAAATGTTTCTTGTGTGATTTAGGGTTTTTACCTCAAATAAGAATGATTAAGCACTTAGAAGCCCTATTTGAGTATAAAGGATAAATCATTAAGGTTTAATAGGTTAATGTGTGAAGTAATAACCTGTTGAATATTAAAGTCAAACTTCAAAGAGAGAGCATACATTGGCAATCTGCACTGAACGGTTCAGTATGCACAGATTCAGTGGGAGAAAACTTGTCCATGTTACATGGAGTTAGTATCCCAAGGCCTTGTGTCCAATTCTTATGAAGAATGAGAGCACTAAGAATAGATATGGATCTATCATGTATGTAATCATCCCCTTATCTTGCATGTACGGACATGGAAAGAACAAAATGCATTCATCATCTTGTATGTAGGACATGGCAATATGATGTGCTCATCCTGATAACTCGTATGTGAGACATGACGCGTGGATGTCTGTCTACTTCCAGTAAGGGTTACTGGAATACCATAACAACTTGATAAGTACTTGAGAAGTACTAGTTCTATGGAGATAAGGAAGAGTTCAATGTAAAGAGTTACATTGATGCAAACTTCCGAAAGGATAGAAAATTAATCGCAAAATATATATATATATATGATATAGAACTTCCGTGTGTTAGAGAACAACAGTGGATACTATATGGATCTGGAAGTTCATAAGATGAACTTATAGATATTCCGCTCATTGATGACAAGTATGGAATCCTTGATCATGCAATGTGGCTAAAGGTTAGCAAATGGAATACTAGATCGCATATTACGGTAACTCCATCTCATACGTATGACGTACATCGAAGAGATGTGAGACATGCAATTTATACTGACTTTGGCAAGGTGTTGCCATTACTCACTATGTTCACACTAGAGTACAGTAACATGTGGGACGTGTTTGAAGATCACTATGAATATGATTCAAGGGTGATTGGCTCGCAGTGCAAGTGGGAGTCTGTTGGTATGTATGCCCTGAGAGCCAATCATGGGATGATTGGTGGGATACATTAAGATTGATTTAATAAATATCAAAGGAAAACTTCCAATTCTTTCTGGTTCAGTCATATGAGATAGTAACAGAACAAATTGAATGTCTAGAGAATGACAGTACTCAATGACGTATGCCTTCAGGTTGAGGACCTGAACGATGAGATCATATGGATGCTAAGAGTTTGTACATTCTTGTCATGTCCCTAGTCTGATGTCATTGTGGAAGGTAGATAGACAACAATGACACACAAGACTAGATTGTGGTGTTGGTTGATGACAAAATCGCATTAGTCATGATATAGAGATATCAAACCAAACAAAGAGGTACTTGTTAGAGAACAAGTGTACCGGACAGACCCACCGTGAGTTTGACACATGGAACCATGACATGGTAGTCACAGTCAGTACTCACAGTGATGGTGGTGAATGTGATTCTTTGACCCGAAATCACTACACTCATCACATGTCATTGGGTACACTTTGACATCATCAAACGCAGTCCTCAAACATGGGTTGTTATAAAGGTGATGATTGGGTGGCTTTGACACATGGGGATTTTTAGGGGTGAGTGATAGATATGGGATTTGTCCCTCCTGAGAGAGTTTGATATCCAAGGCCACTTGATGAGTAGGATTGAGATAGGCGTGCGCACACATGTGTGAATCAGTATGTGATATTGATGTCATACATATCTCGTTCAATTTGCTCTGAGATCAAGAAAGTGAATGAACATTGACAGGATGACTGTTCCATGCCTCGAGTTCATTTGGGATATCAGTGACAAAGGAATTATACATTTGCTGTAACACCATTCATAGATTGTAGGATTGAAATTTGTTCTCCAACTTTCTATTTCACTTGGGTAGCACTGATGTGTGACTAGGCATCGCTCTTTGCTTGTGAAGTCATAAGTGTTATGGACTTTCACTGCTACTTTGAAAAAGGACCTGCAGGGTCACACACATAGGATTTAACCTGGAAGAGGAGTTTTGTCCACAAACAATGTTTAGATTGATAACTAAAGGAGTTTAGTAGTTCAATTAAACACTCAATTGATTGATAGCTCAAAATCATAGTGTTCAAGGTGTTGGACATATTGATTAGAGTATCGGATTGATTGAAATCACAATTGACTGATTCTGCACAATCTGCACTCCCAACCGATTGGCTCATGAGATGAACCAATCGGCTCATGAGATGAACCGATCGACTCAGCTTGGTGAACCGATCAGCTCAAGTGTTGAGTCGATCGGCTCATGGTCGGGTAAAACGATTGCTTCAAGTGTTGAAACGATCGATTCAACTGGTGCAACCGAGCAAGTTGGGAAAGTAGGATTGGTGGGAATTTTCCTTTCATTTCACTTGCCCTATTTGATCTGGAAATAGGATTGGTATTCGATACCAATTAGAAACAAAAAGAAGGAAAGTCAATCGGGAACTGGTCAGGACCACGAACTGACCGGTTCAGAAGTGAACCGACCGGCTCATGGGTCCCAACCGATCGGCTCAGGTGTCAACCGACCGGCTCAGGTCCCCAACCGACCCTTTCAGTTGTGAAACGATCGGTTCAGGTTGCGAGTTGGTTGTTTTTGTGGAAAATCTCGAACCCTTCTACTCCTGCTTTTAGTCCCGCATTGCCCGGGATGGAGAACCCTGTCCCATGACCCTCCTATATATAGGGGTATTGGGGGCTTCTCAAAGTACAACTTAGTGCAACCAGGTACTCTGCAAAGTTGTTGTTCTCTTTGGTTTTGGTAATCGAGAGAGCTCGAGCAAGTGCTACCCGATAAGGGAGGCACATCAAGGGAAAGACAACTACAGTTGCGACTGGTGGCAGGAGAGTGTGTTGGCGACTAGTACGCTGATAGGAGGGTGCGACTCCTTCCAATTCCTTGTGGGATAAGGAGATTGGAG
Source organism: Alisma plantago-aquatica (assembly GCA_963693085.1). Classification (NCBI taxonomy): domain Eukaryota; kingdom Viridiplantae; phylum Streptophyta; class Magnoliopsida; order Alismatales; family Alismataceae; genus Alisma; species Alisma plantago-aquatica. The sequence continues at coordinate 366,994,468 of OY856413.1, forward strand.
TTCCCGATGGTCCATGTGGACTACTTTAGAGGTGGGAGGTTTCTGCCGCTAGGAGGACATCGTTCAATCCCGTCAGTCTCAGTGCGACCAGGAGCTGCAAAGACACCGTCTAAGACAGGAGGGGAAGACCACGCAAGGCGCGAGGTATTGTCACCGAGCAAGCCTCGGGACAAGGTATGATTCCACAAACCATCCTTTCCTATTGTATAGGCGTTGACGCATTTCCTTGTTCTAGGTTTGGGGGAGAAATTTTTGTTTCCGCTGCCTTCTCTGCCTCCCCTTAAAACCCAACAGTGGTCATGGAGGACGTCTCCCTACTAACGGTGGACAAACATCTTCTACTACTACTGGTCGAGGACAACCTATTGGTCCTTGCTTCTGGAACTTGTATGGCCTCAACAAGCACAATTAAGACCGTTGTTGGATCAAGTACGGTAAAGATTCCTGGGCAAACCAAGCATTTATAGAGACTTTGCTTAATACTATACTAGAACAGCCACCTGCTACGCCTTCAGTGGAGTAGCTTCACTCTGAGATTGAGAAATTTGTTCAAGAACACATGTTGCAGCTTCCCTCTACGTCCGATGCTGGATCTTCCGTTTTGCTAGCCTCTCCTTATGCTGGTAACAATAAATGGTGCATTGACTCTGGTGCATTGGTTCATATGGTCGGTGATATCAACTTATTTTCTACTCTTATTAAAATTACTCAGATTCCACCTATTACTAATGTTGATGGTTCTAAAACTTCCGTTCATGGCATTGGCAGTGTTCCCTTGTTTGGTAAACTGCATCTGAAATTTATTCTATATATCCCAAAATCTCACGTTAACCTACTGTCTGTCAGTAAGACTGTAAAAAATTATATATGTTACGACCCTGGCTCCCGGTAACCCCCAATTAAGGGACACCAGAAGGACAGAGCCATTATCCCAATTAACAGGATCATAGGTTCGACAATTAATTAATAACAATTATTAAATTCTACCAACTATACTGAAATATGGTAAAAATAAAAAACTTTGCATACCTTTTGAAAACGTGGATCTCTAAACTTCTATCCACTTATGGATTCTACTCTAACTAATCCTCCTTGTATTTTAATTCATGTATTTCACAATATGACGATTTACTGTTTGTCCTTTTGGCTTTGTACCTAAAATGTCGACAAACAAAACGTCGGTCAGCCTAAAGCTGATATGTGGGGGAAACAATAATCGTGCAACTATGATAATAATGTAATCATGTAATTAATCATTTAACAACCAAGATTACATTTTAAGTCATACTATTCAATCCTTACCTATCCCCTAACTTTGTGCAATCCCTGCAGTGGACTTATATGCTACCTCTCTTTTAGGTAGATTCTTACCCCCATGGTCCTACCTTATAAGTAGCCAATACATAGGGTAATAGAGTCACATGGCACTGCCCGAAGGTAGCCCAATATCTAACTCAATGTGACTTGATGGACCTACCCCATTGGTAGCCATGTACTAAGTCATCCAATGACCTGATGGACCTACCCCATAGGTAGCCATGTACTAGGTCAACTATTAAGCCACAGAGGGGACCAAGATCTGAGCTAGTAGGCACATATCTTATGTGATAGTCATATCCACATTATAGTTTGCATGAATTAAAATCATCCAATAATTTATTTCAAGTCATCGATGAAAACTTCAGAAAACCTCATAAAACTAACTCGAGATATTCATAAGTGTAACCACATACATGTTCAGTACATTCAAGCTAATATCAATTCCAACCAAGAAGGCAATCAAGAATCCTGAAAAACACATGTAATCTATTCACTACACACTTTATCAAGATTCTTTCTATTGAACTTGAAATTGCTTCCTATGGTTTCATTATCCATTTTAGGGTTTTATTTGCAATTAGGGTTTCCCTTCATCTTTTACTATTTTAAACCCTAATTTTATACCATTACTCATAAACCCTTATTATCTCATCTATTCTTTAATATTAAGGTTATCTTAACAACATATAACCCTATTTTCGGATTAAAGGCACCATTAACCATCAATTAAGTCCATTAATCCTCTTTTACATTAAAGCTACTATTTTCATCCTTTTAAACCATGACAAGATCATTATGCTCATTCATCATCAATTCAAAGTTCATTATGGTCTAATTCACATATGAACTCGATTTGCCATTAATAATACCTTTTATTCATGAGAAAACCCTAATGACTACATTTAGGGTTTTTATCCATAATTAGGGATTTTGTACTCTAAATAGCTTAAAATTATCATATCTCAACTCTAATCATGAAATTGATCAATTACAGCTATTAATAGTCTCATTCACTAATATTAGGGTTTCAAGGCCCTTTAAAGCATATTTATGCACATGAAACTCTAAATTAAACTAATTACATGCAAAGTTCATCCTTTTAGATCTTAATGTTCCTTTTTACAATTAATAGGTTAATATCAACTTTAATCACCCATTAAACCCTACTATATATATTAATAATCTCAAAATAGTGTTTTTTAACCTTTACTTCATTAAAGGTGATAAGTTACACTACTTTTCGAATAGAAAGAGGAATTAACCTCCAAAACCATTTTTATTGGATTCCTCTAATTTTTCTGAGCAAAATTCATATTTTATGTGTACCAAATCGAGCTACCAATATTTAACTATGATTTTTGCAAGAAAACCTTACTTGGGCCAATCGAAGCACGCCACGTCGCTTGACTCCATGCAACGTTGCTCAGCCACTTTGGAAACATGATGCAATGTCCATTTTACCCTTGGTAAGTAGAGTGCTTATTTAGCCCACAGAGGGGCAGAACCGTCCAAAGGCCCCGAGTTCTCTTCTTCCTTAGGCCGACGGCCTGCTGCCGCCCTAGCGGCCATGGTAGAGCATCGCAGGTCACCCCCCATCGCCTCTGTGTTCAGTTCCAGCTGGGACTCATCCCTTACCTCCGTCCTCCCCCTTGTAGTCAAACAGGCCGCAAACCCTGGCCGAGACAGCTAGTCTCATGGACATCAAGCCAGCGATCCTTTGTGGGCTTATAGTCCTATTGCATGTGCTGTGTGAGGATAAGAGAGAGAAGGTGGTGGTGGATCCCTTCTGGGTAGTCGGGGGAGTATCCTGCCTCCGACCAGACTACAAACAAACATGTCGTTGCTCTATGGACATAACTATGCCTTCATTAGGGTTTTATGTGCAAGAAATAAGAAGAAAGGAGAGAGGGGTGTGTGGGATTTCTCTGGACTCGGCCCTAGGTCATACCCCTTATATAGGGGAGGGTCAATGAAGCCCTAGGATGTCTTTCCCACAAAGAAACGAAGTCCCTCTTCTGATAGGAATCATCATCCTTCAAGGAGAAGTATTCTTCTCTCTCCTCATAATCCTCTTAGATATTCTTATTTCTTGAATTCGAAATTCCTCTTATTTATTCTCTTTATTCTTGCTTTTTCAACCATTGGCACGAATTTCTATTTTCCTTTAGTAGAAACTATTTCCTTTTTAACAATACCACATAATCCATTAATAATGTATTCACATTATATTCTTATTTTCTTTTTATAGGTATTTTCTCTTTCCTCATTCTTCATTGGGACTCCTTGGATCCCAAGACATTCTATTATTTCGAAACTCTTTTCAAGGATACTTATTATCCTTCTAGATGCATCTATATGCATTATTTCTCATTATCATGTTTATTTCTTATTAAAATATCTCTTTTTGAGGACTTCTTTTTATTTCTCTTTAATTTTCCTCATTGGTATTCCTTTTAACATTAGGAATCCTTGGGATACGAAATCTCACTAAGGATAACTCAATTCCACCTTTTTCCACTTATTTTCCACATTTTATTATTGTTTTCAATTTCTTTCTTAATAAAGAAATACTTAATTGATCTTTCCTATTCTTATTGCATTCACTGTGCAACTTTGGACTCCTTGGAACCCAAGGAACCCAAGAGGTATGAAATCCATCCTTGGATTACATTCTTTTTCCTTCCAGAGGTTTCCACATCATTCTTTTCTCAAAAACTCAATTATTCCTTTACTAATTTAATAACTAAAATTCCTTTCTTCATTTCCTTGTTATTGGGCCCAATAGCCAATAACGCCCACAACACAATCATCAAGGCTATTGTAAATGAAATCCATTTATTCAAAACAAATTATATCATTATTTGTTCAATTATCTTCAATATGAAAAATTACATTTCTCACCAAATGATCCTAAAAATTGGGGTTGTAACATCCTTACCCTCTTATAGGAATTTTGTCCTCAAAATTCTATCAAGCAAATAAACAATTTAGGATAAGTCTTTTACATGTCTTTCATTGACCCCTATGTGGCTTTACCTTACCCATGGCACTTCCAAAGAACCTTTATCATCACATATTCTTTTCTCTGAGTTCTTTCATCCTGGCGTCTATAAACTGCACAGGTGACTCAAGCCATTTCAGCCTCCCTTGGGGCTCACTAGGTTCATTGCTCGGCACATGGTCTGGGTACCTCACATAGTGCTCTAAATTGGACACCTGCAACTTATCATACATTACTTTATCTTGAGGGGTAAGGTCAAACTTAACCTTCTCCACCAAACTATGTCAAAAGAACCCATGCATTGGGGACTCAGCTCTCTTAGCTATAACTTAGAGGGGTCGGATTTTCATGTCACATATTCTCCCACAGTGAACTGCATGTCAGTCTACTTTGCATCCGCTCATGACTCTCGTCGTCTCTAGGCTCCTTTCATCCATTGCATGATTAAAGCGACTTCATCTACACGCATTGTGGTCCTTTTCTAACCATCATGTGGTCCTTTCACCAACATCACCTTACTGAAGTGGTGACCGACACAACCTCCCTTACAGAGCTTCTTTAAATCCCGATACTGGATATGGTGGTTATCATCACATCTTTCCTAGGACAAGAATTGTCTCTAGATATCACCCTGAATGAGCACGCATGCTCTCATCAGACCCCTTTCGTCTGGAACATACTAACCATTAGTTAGGGGTGATAAACTGTACTAACATAGAGTTCTTCATGTTTTTACTTCCATCTCACGGAAGTGAACCTTTAGGTTATACTCAAGAACTTTTGAACTTGCATCATGGTGTAGTTGAACCATCTCTCTCATGTGTAGTTCAACCAGATCTATCCCTTGATAGAACTCTTTCTTTCTCATGCCATCTAGGTAAGGCGATCTACCATAACCCACATTGCATATTCACCTTCCTTGGTCAAGGGAAGACTTACAACCTCCATAGTGATGAACTCCCTTTTCCTTTCTTGGGAACTCTTTATACTTTATTTCAATGCACTGGGTTACTGGTGTTTGTCCTTCACCTCCTATTTTGTATGGACACATACCACATGCAACTTCATCCTAGGCATCCAAAGTACTACTGTCACTTACTATCTTCATAGTACCATGGCGTATGGTGATCTTCAATCATGATCTCCTATATGTCATGATTCCTCAAGATCAATTTCTTAGAAACACTAAACCACTCTAGTCGGGTTCCATCACCTTCTTTTCCAAAGAAATGCATCTAAGGTTCTACAACCATCCATTTACTACATCAAGGCCTAGGCTGGCTAACCAAGCAACCACTAACTTGTTCAACAGATCTCGTTACATCTGAGTGTTAGCCAAACTTACCTCTTTTTCAAACTTAGGGTTAGCCTAACCATCTCTTCTAGTCTATAACTAGGCAGTTGCATCTCAACCAGATCATCCATTACCACTTCACATGCTTAGGTATTAGGTAATGTTGAAGATATACACCTCCATGTATTCCACTTATCATCTCATCGCAAACTCTAAGTCTATCTCTTGGTTTTCAAACTCAACCTTGTATGACTTGCAAATTCCACATAGGTCATGATAAAACATCCTTACAAGATGATTACCTTAATACTCATAGTGTCTGTAAACCTTTCATGTATCATTCACTCCACAAGGGTATGTTATCATCTCTGTCCTCATACCTCATAGAAACGTCCCAACTCCCATCATCTTTATCCTTGGTGTATGGCATGCGTACTATCCTATCTCTCACTCCCATAACAAGAGGAAATAAGCATTTGGCTACAGCCCAAATATAGAGTTCTTCCTATTCCAAGAGTAGAGATGGTACATCCCACCTTGCCATTACACCTTTAAATCTAAGTTGAAACGTGTCATATATGCCTATATATTACAATCATCTTGATATCAAAGTTACCTCCATGGAAAACTGGTTTTGAACCTACTTGGGTCCACACATATTCCTTGGTCATCACCTCTAGGTCTATAGGGTGTCTACACTTTTGGGGTCATCGCTCTTCCCTTATGCATCCAGAGAGTACCCTACTCATCTGCCCTTTGGGTCCCATGAGTTCATGAAGGTGATCAATCTCCTAACCCATGGCCCTCAGACAATGATAGTTGTTACCTCCCGACCCTATGGTCATGTGTAACTAGGGAATTAGGCAACTCCTACTTCCATCGGTCTTATCCCTATCTGACCGGAGGACAGACTTAGGATTCTCTTATGGTACATGTTCAACTTAGAACCTTACCCAAGCCTTCATCATCTCTCTCTCTACATTCAAGGGCTGACTTTCATCCTTTGATAGGGGTCATGGAGACCTACCTACCTTGGCCAGACCCCTATATTGATTACCGTCATGGTAACACATCCACATGCACTTAGAGATGGTTATCTATGGATCTATAGGTTCATTCTCATACCATGTACCTTTCACTTAGCTTCTCAAGATCCTATGAGACCTCTCTAGGTTAACTTGAACCAACAAAATAGGTATACACCCTACCAAAGGGTCCCTCTACTAGGATGGGAGGAAAAATTCACCTCGATAACAAAGGCCACAAATGTCCTTGGGTCTAGCATGCTTAATCCTAGCAAGCTATGCAAGGAACAAGTAGACCACCTAATAAACCATGTTAGGTCATACTTGTTCTCATCCTCCATATTGGATCAAGATCGTACCTTCCCATGTCATCACTTAGCTATGAGGGGTTCATCAAACATACCTTTAATCTTAAGGGGTTTCCCTTTTCCTCTATACATGAGGAGTACCATGCTCGAAACTATAGCAACTTAATTCTCATCATTAGCATTACATACACCACTTCCCCTCTTAGGCCTAGGAACCCTAGGTTCACTTTTTGATGAACAACTGCCTGCTCAACTTTTAACCACGAATCAAGCATGTATAAGGCATGACATGCACTTCCTATCATCCTTCTACTCGAGAAGCACTTTTAGAGTTGAGTCCTCCTCACAGACAACCAATAAGGTATAAGGCCTCACAACCTGTTACTAAACTTCTCCAGGTCTAAGGAACTCTTCTTCCTAACCCAGGAGGTAAACACCTATACCATATGCTCATAGGTACCTGAAACCCCACCCTCTCTCTAGGGTTTGGTTCCTCTAATGGCAACCAAGATATCACCATCTTTCAGGGATCATGCATGAGGCAACCACAACCATCCGCTTAGGTCGCATCCTCCTCAGATCCCTACTATTCCACAAAGTCTAAGCTTCCAACCTCCTTGCATGGGTCCCACACTCTCTTTCAAGAGCTAACCCTTAAAACAACCTTACTACCCGGGGTCCTCTTTCCATGAAGGTGGATCAAGCTTACAAGCGTACCCCTACATGGTGAAGCCTATGTTCAACTTATGCTTGCTCGAGATTATCCATAGCCCATTATTCTTATCTCATAAGCTATCCATCATACTCTTCTGGCCTCAGTGTAAGCCTACTGTCAACACTACTGACGTACTCCGGGTGCATACTATGCCATGCTCATATAATCTCACATGGTTTCCATAGGTTCTTCACTAACCTCATCATTGAAGGATCTATCCTTCACTCTAATATGAACGACCCCTATCCAGGATTGGGTCGCCAAAGGTGCTAGGTCATCCAAACTCTCATGGCTCATATGGGCATCCAAAAGCATGTCCACCCTCACACCTGGTCTATCATGAAATCTAACTCATTGTCATCTCTCTAACCAACACTTAGGGTTAGGGTTAGAATCATCCAGAGGATGTGCCAGGTCTCCACTTATAATGGAGGTCTCTACCTAACTCTCTTTACTTATCCTCCTGACAAGTAGGTCTAGACTCAGGTCTCTCCTGAGGTCATGAAAACTTATGTCATACGACCTAAGAATGTATTTATTCTTTAGTTTGTGCTTAATATATTAATCTTATGTCCATGACATCTTATTTACATGTTTTTCATTAATTTGGTGGAGGATTCCTTAGACTTTATTAACCTTACCCTTACCTCAAGAGGGTGAGGAGAAGAGAAAAAACCCTAATCCTTAAGGTCCATAATAGATTTTGAATTGAGAAGGGATGAACAAGATGGGAGAGTCCTAAAGGTATCTTATTTCGAGTCATATCCTAAGACATCGGCTAGGGAGTCCCACAATCTGGGAGTCCTCATATTCCGACTAGTGGTCTGGAGGAAAATATTGCCAGCCCCAGGACGTGATCCTTTTCTAGCTAGACACCTCAGTCTTTCGGACAATCCTCTAATAACTCCCTCGGTTCTATGGAATTTGTAAAATTTAATAATTATTAAAGATTAAGTGAGGAACCTTCACTCTAATACCAAATGTTACAACCCCGCCTCCCGGTAACCCCCAATTAAGGGTGACCAGAAGGACAGAGCCATTATCCCAATTAACAGGATCATAGGTTTGACAATTAATCAATAACAATTATTAAATTCAACCAACTATACTGAAATATGGTAAAAACAAAAAACTTTGCATACCTTTTGAAAACTTGGATCTCTAAACTTCTATCCACTTATGGATTCTACTCTAACTAATCCTCCTTGTATTTTAATTCATGTATTTCACAATATGACGATTTACTGTTTGTCCTTTTGGATTTGTACCTAAAAAGCCGACAAATAAAACATCAGTTAGCATAAAGCTGGTATGTGGGGGAAACAATAACGTGCAACTATGATAACAATGTAATCATGCAATTAATCATTTAACAACCAAGATTAAATTTTAAGCCATACTACTCAATCCTTACATATCCCCTAACTATGTGCAATCCCTACAATGGACTTGTATGCTACCTCTCTTTTAGGTAGATTCTTACCCCCATGGTCCTACCTTACAGGTAGCCAATACATAGGGTAATAGAGTCGCATGGCACTACCCGAAGGTAGCCCAATATCTAACTCAATGTGACTTGATGGACCTACCCCATTGGTAGCCATGTACTAAGTCATCCAATGACATGACGGACCTACCCCATAGGTAGCGATATACTAGGTCAACTATTAAGCCATAGAGGGGACCATGATCTGAGCTAGTAGGCACATATCTTATGTGATAGTCATATCCACATTATAGTTTGCATGAATTAAAATCATCCAACAATTTATTTCAAGTCATCGATGAAAACTTCGGAAAACCTCATAAAACTAACTCGAGATATTCATAAGTGTAACCACATACCTGTTTAGTAGATTCAAGCTAATATCAATTCCAACCAAGAAGGCAATCCAAGCAATTAGTTCAACCACACAATCAAGAATCCTAAAAAACACATTTACTCTATTCACTACACACTTCTATTCAACTTGAAACTACTTCCTATGGTTTCCTTATCCATTTTAGGGTTTCGTTTGCAATTAGGGTTTCCCTTCATCTTTTACTATTTTAAACCCTAACTTTATACCATTACTCATAAACCCTTACTATCTCATCTATTCTTTAATATTATGGTTATCTTAACAACATATAACCCTATTTTCAGATTAAAGGCACCATTAACCATCAAGTAAGTCCATTAAGCGTCTTTTACATTAAAGCTACTATTTTCATCCTTTTAATCCATGACAAGATCATTATGCTCATTCATCATCAATTCAAAGTTCATTATGGTCTAATTCACATATGAACTCGATTTGCCATTAATACTACCTTTTATTCATGAGAAAACCCTAATTACTACATTTAGGGTTTTTATCCATAATTAGGGATTTTGTACTCGAAATAGCTTAAAATTATCATATCTCAACTCTAATCATGAAATTGATCAATTAAAGCTATTAATAGTCTCATTCACTAATATTAGGGTTTCAAGGCCCATTAAAGCATATTTATGCGCATAAAACTCTAAATTAAACTAATTACATGCAAAGTTCATCCTTTTCGATCTTAATGTTTCTTTTTACAATTAACAGGTTAATATCAACTTTAATCACCCATTAAACCCTACTATATATATTAATCATCTCAAAATAGGGTTTCTTAACCTTTACTTCATTAAAGGTGATAAGTTACACTAATTTTTAAACAACAAGAGGAATTAGCCTCCAAAACAATTTTTATTGTATTCCTCTCATTTTTCTAAGCAAAATTCATATTTCATGTGTACCAAACCGAGCTACCAATATTTAACTATGATTTTTGCAAGAAAACCTTACTTGGGCCAATCGGAGTGTGCCACATTGCTCGACTCCATGCAACGTTACTCGGCCACTTTGGAAACATGACAAAATGTCCATTTTACCCTTGGTAAGTAGAGCGCTTCTTCAGCCCACGGAGGGGCAGAACCGTCCAAAGGCCCCAGGTTCTCTTCTTCCTTGGGCCGACGGCCTACTCCCGCCCTAGCGGCCATGGCAGAGCATCGCAGGCCACCCCCCATCGCCTCCGCATTCAGTTCCAGCTGAGACTCATCCCTTACCTCCGTCCTCCCCCCTCACACTCAAACAGGCCGCAAACCCTGGCCGAGACAGCTAGTCTCATGGACTTCAAGCCAGCGATCCTTTGCGGGCTTACAGTCCTATTGTAGGTGTTGTGTGAGGACAAGAGAGAGAAGGTGATGGCAGATCCTTTCTAGGTAGTAGTGGGAGTGTCTTGCCTCTGACCAGACTACAAACAAACCCGTTGTTGCTCTATGGACAGAACTATGCCTTCATTAGGGTTTTATGTGCAAGAAAAAAGAAGACAGGAGAGAGGGATTCGTGGGATTTCTCTGGACTCGGCCCTAGGTCGTACCCCTTATATAGGGGAGGGTCAACGAAGCCCTAGGATGTCTTTCCCACAAAGAAACTAAGTCCCTCTTCTAATAGGAATCATCTTCCTTCAAGGAGAACTATTCTTCTCTCTCCTCATAATCCTCTTAGATATTCTTATTTCTTGAATTCAAAATTCCTCTTATTTATTCTCTTTATTCTTGCTTTTTCAACCATTGGCACGAATTTCTATTTTCCTTTAGTAGAAACTATTTCCTTTTTAACAATACCACATAATCCATTAATAATGTATTCACATTATATTCTTATTTTCTTTTTATAGGTATTTTCTCTTTCCTCTTTCTTCATTGGGACTCCTTGGATCCCAAGACACTCTATTATTTCGAAATTCTTTTTTAAGGATACTTTTATCCTTCTAGATGCATCTATATGCATTATTTCTCATTATCATGTTTATTTCCTATTAAAATATCTTTTTTGAGGATTTCTCTTTATTTCTCTTTAATTTTCCTCATTGGTATTCCTTTTAACATTAGGAATCCTTGGGATATGAAATCCCACTAAGGATAACTCAATTCCACCTTTTTCCACTTATTTTCCACATTTTATTATTGTTTTCAATTTCTTTCTTAATAAAGAAATACTTAATTGATCTTTTCTTTACTTATTGCATTCTCTATGGAACTTTGGACTCCTTGGAACCCAAGGAACCCAAGAGGCATGAAATCCATCCTTGGATTACATTCTTTTTCCTTCCAGAGGTTTCCACATCATTCTTTTCTCAAAAACTAAATTATTCATTTACTAATTTAATAATTGAATTTCCTTTCTTCATTTCCTTGTTATTGGGCCCAATAGACAATAAAGCCCACAACACAATCATCAAGGCTATTGTAAATGAAATCCATTTATTCAAAACAAATTATATCATTATTTGTTCAATTATCTTTAATATGAGAAATTACATTTCTCACCTAATAATCCCAAAAATTGGGGTTGTAACAATATATATATATATATATATATATATATATATATATATATATATTTATATATTATTTTAATATATATATATATATATCTAAATTGCATATATAGTAAAAATAATACTTTCAAAAGCTTGAATTTGTGGTACCTTTAAGGATATCTTTGTCATTTTCCTTTATTGGGCATTTGTAAAGACAATTTGAGTTAATTTCAAATTGATTAGTCATATATAAGAAATTACAAATGTTAACTATATTTGTATTTATATTCATGAAGAAGTACACTTATAAAACAAAACATTAGATTAATAAAATCAAATACTAGACAAGTTAAAATAATACATTAACACTACTGAGTAGATAAATAAAAAATATCAGATAATAAATACTAATCAGTAGATAAGTAAATCAATACATATATAAATACAAATCGGTAGATAAATAAATATGAATCAGTAGATAAAAAAATTCAAAGAATTAGATAAGTAAATACAAAACATTAGATAAGTAATAAAAACCACTAGACACAAAAATCAATACTTACCAGTATTTTAAAATTACTCTTACTAGTTATCATATTGGCAATCCATTAGATACAATACCACCATCTTGACACATGTTAGACATAGACATGGTTGCGAACACGACTAGACACGCGGTGAACACAACTCAAAGGTGTCTACTATTTGAGAAAGTCTGGACACAACATGGACACAATGTGGACAAGTTGGACACAGTTTGGACACACCATAGACGTAACATTCCTAAACCAATCCCTATACAAAAGAAATATAAATTATATACTCATCTCCCTCTTATTCAAGCACACTACCATTATGTTTCCTCCCCATCCTTATCCTAATTATGATTATATATTTATCTATTATACACCATACTGATAGATATAATTCATCATTCTTATAAAGAATGTTCTAGGAATTTGATATACAAATTCATTGTAATTCATCAATTTTCATTCATACTTGATTTCATACTGCAAATGTGTTCTATATTAATTATCCTCCATCAATCGTCTATAATCTCATAAGAAAAACATGCTAGTGGTTTCTAATAAAGTTTGCATTCATATCGTAAGTGATTTTGGGTTTGATTTTATATTTCTATTGAGTTTATTTCATTAAATCTCATGTTATCATTTACTTTATAGATTTGGATAGATGGATAGTGTATGTATTAAATCCATGTTTTGTGTATGTATATGTATTTTTGTGTACATGTATATGTATATGTATATGTATATATGTGTGTATATGGATACTTATACATATATGTATTTATGTATAGGTGTATGTATATGTATATATGTGTGTATCTCGTGTCCAACGCCGTGTTCATGTCCTATATTTTTAAAAATTGCCATGTCATGTGTCATATCTATATCCATGTTGTGTCATGTGTCTATGTCCATGCTTCCTATGTGGGTACTTGTAGACAAATGGAGGAAATGTTGGAGTTTGTACTTGTATGGGATGAGGGATTTGTAGACTTAGAATAGAAGAGTTGTAGCTCGAACATGTATAGACAAAGAATGGTTGCCGCATATAGTTCATCCAAGCAATCAATATAATTTCTAAAAACCACAAAAACATACAATAGAAGGGTTTCTTTGTAAGGAGTGAATGATCGCCGCAATAAACAATCCACAAATTAAGTACTAAATTTCTTTATAATTGGTATATTTCCAATCTTAAAGCAAGAAATAAATAGAAATGCATAGTTTAACCCACATGTACACATCCTAATAATTAGTAAGCAAGTTTGGTTGGCTGATTAATACTTGAGTTATTGGTAAGATTTAAATAAATACTATGGCATCACTGTCACTTTTTTAAGTTTAATTAAAATATACATATCCATGTTATGTTATGTATATGGCACCTTGAAAACTATGCATATGACACAAATATATTTTTTCATTTAAAGTTGATCATTTATGTTCTTCTAGAATGTTGAGAGAGATGGAATTATCAATAAGTTTTAAAATTGTTAACACATAGTTGAAATGGAAAAACATTTGAGAACCACACACCTGAAAACATTTCATCCTTCTTTACTCACTTTTACCAATATTCAGCCCCAAACAGGGTTATTAAAACCAAATTGAACCGGCCAAATTGGACAGGTTGAACCAAGAACTGGTGGCCAAATCGGTCCTGTTAGTCTCCAAACCCGGAAGTCACCCAAGAATCGGTCAAAATCAGCCAACAGGATGGTTGAACCGGTGAACCGGTTCAATTAGCCAGAACCGACCAGTTTCAGTCCCTTCACCTGTTGTGTTGCTCTTTTTTATTTTTATATTTTTTTTGTTTCTTCTTCTACTCCTCTTCACCTGCTGCGTTGTTGTTTTGTACATTTTTTTCTTCATCTCATACACACCTTCACCTATTGTTATTGTCATTCTTCCTTTTTTTTATTTTCTTCCCCACATTATTCCATGCTTCATCTATTGTTTGGATAACAACCAAACTAGTGATTACATTAACCCTTGTGTTCTTTTGTAGAGAGTATAAGTGACACTATGTTGCAGGGAGTCTTTTTCTATAGGCAAAGTCCGATCCCACTTGTGAGTATGTCAAAAATTGTTGTATATAGTGGTAAAAAGATTTGGACTTACTTCATCATTGTTTCAATTGGATCATATTCTTCTAATCTTCCCATCTTGTATATATTTTTAGCATAATGTATTTATATATGACCTCATTGATGAGGTCATCAGTTAAACCGGTCCAACCTCTAGTTGGATCGTTTATCCAGAAACTGATAGCCTTACCGGTTCGATGACCGGTCCGGTTCTGATAACCATGGCCCCAAATAAACCCTTTTAACCTTTTCAAAATCTATTCATAATTAGAAGATTCTAAACCAAGCACCACTCATATAAAATATCATTAGAATTATAGAAAGAAATATGAACATATAAATAAACCTAATAAATCATTATTGTGCATCGGTGTATGTTAGAATCTGGGTGGGAGTGAGAAACATTTTCATGACCGATGTATATTTGTTGACATGTATAACATTGTTGATTTTGATATTTTTCTCATGAAAATAAGAGCACTTCTTTTCATTTAAATATAATTCACAAGTGATCCTAACATTTCATTTTTTTGAGGTATGAGTGGAAGACTTCCCTCAAAGCAAAAATTGAGCATAGTTTATCTTCCATTCCCGCTGGCTACAAAAGTTAATAATCATACAAGAAAGGAAAAAATTTATAACTCGAAGCATGCTTCCTTGGTAATAAAGATTCATAACTACATGTTAGAATTTGAAGGAAATGGGAAACCTATTGATCTGGGAAAGCTTACAAATTCATGCTAAAAAGGAAAACAAGGTATGGACTTTATTCAGGACAGAAAGAAAAAAGGGATATAATGGAGAAGGAAATAGAGAGACACCCAACTAGGTTAACCAAAAATTGGAGAAAATATGGAGTGAGAAATCATTATTACATGGAATAAAAAATGATGAGGAATTAAAATAGTGGTTGTGGACACAATCCTTCTAATGGCAGGCTTAATTGACATATGAAAGAGAAAAAACATTCTATTTTGCAAACGAGATGTACCCTATTATTGCAAAGGCAATTACAGTGGGCATGTTGGAGATAAAAAGGAGAAAATGAAGGTTTTGACCAAATCTTGAGGTGTAGACACACATGGTGCATCCGAGGTCAGTCTTCAATTCCTCAATTAGCTTTGGCAACCCTCCAGGAGAATATATCTAATAAGAAACAACTACATTTGGTGATGAAAAATCTAGGAGATCACATGATTCATGTGACAACTTAGCATACTTCCATGATGTTGATGGATGTAGAAGTCCGTTGGAGGAAATCAATATCCTAATCATCAGATGTAGGGAGTTGCAAAGACCCAACCAGGGAGAAAACAAATTTAGGGATTTTTCAATGTAAGAGATGATGGAATGTAATGAGATTCCAACATATTAGATTTCGAGGATGAGAGGGGTAATGCAATTTTCCTAGAAGGGAAGGAGGTGGCAGTGGAAGGGCTGAAGAAAGATTTATGAGAAAGGGTGTAGGGGAGGAAGGAGGCAAAAAAAGTTAATGGTACCCACATTATTTGCATATTGGGAGGGAGATGGATTGGGATGATCATGGGAAGAAAAGGATAGAAATCCATGTAGATTGGCGACATCATAGTTAATTTATTTTGGTGCCTTTATTTCTTAAAAGGTGCCAATTTAGACCCCTCATTCTAGTTGTGAGAGGATCACAACTAACTAGTTCACAGGTATCAATCAAATAATAGTTTTTGGTGTTCATCAATTATCTCATTGCAAAGTTGCATTGTAATGACAACAATTTGTATGCATACATGTTTAAAATATGATCAATGAAATTTGGATCCAAATATAACTATAACTATGCAAGAAGTCAGTTGTTCTTTCTTAATCCAAGACTATAAGCGTATAAGAGTATTGATTCAACGAAAATAGATATAAATTTAGTTTGTATTATGAACATAGTGAGATCAGTACCACTACAGGGTGAAGTTAATATAAAAGGAAAAAGAGGGATGAAAATTACTAGAAGAAAGCATAAAAGATTTAGAGTATAAAATGTTGACTTAACAAAATCATAGTGGGACCTGGCCCGTGATCGCAGACATAATACCAGTTACCACATGAATGTGGTAAATATACAGTTATGAATGGAACCCCAAGTTTCCACCGTCTTCTGTTCTGGAGCTTCATGGTCATGGATCTTGCAGTGGTTTCTCTGGGGGAAGGGGAAATGGTTGTGCATGGTATTTGGGGAGAGATAGAGCTCATCTCACTACTAAATATTATGTATTGGTCTACATTTAAATTTTGGTCTACTGAAAATTTTATAATTGGACTACATGTATTTTATTACCTGGCCCAGGCCTGATATGGTCTACATAAATTTACTTTTGGGCCACGCGTGGGGGTCTAATTTCACCCGCTTCCCAATTCTACTTTTCCCCCGTTTCTAGTTTTCCTTTGTCTGCCAAGTTTCATGAAAGTTCTCTGTTGTCTAGTGTTGTCTGATTTCTCGTTCTGCATCCTAACTATGCGCCGTAGGGGGTGAAGCCACACCCCTTCGTCATCCACGACTCTCGATTGGTCGCATGGCGTGCCTGTGATGAACCAGTCTTCATGCCAGAAGCAGAAGTTTGCAAAGAAAGTTGACGATGCTCCAACCTCTCATTTCCGGAAAAAGCAAAAACTGGAAGTTAGGTGAGTTGGTCTACCTGGATTCGGTAAGCAAACTTATCATCTACGCAAGGAGAGCATAGATCTGGTAATGCGGGAACAAGGCAAGGAGCTAATCTGGGTAGCCGTGCACACAGGAATAGAGGATCCGGGACCTGCGTAGTCACTTGAAATTGGGCATCTCAAGTCTCAACCACAGAGGCCTACTCTGATTCGGAGATTCATTCATTTCTTTGACGAAGGTTAGTGGTCTACTACACGATTTTTTATATATCTTCATCCCCCTTTATTTCATTTGTTAATTTTGTGGGATCCAATATCATAAATGGTGATACTTGGTTAACATGCACATTCTAACAACTCTGCGAATCCCCAATAGCCAAATTAGATATTTATAATCCTCATTTTAATTTTTTTGTTGCCCTGCTAGACCCTTTCCAACAAAATTTCATCTCCATCAATTAGTAGTCTGTTATGGATATACTCAAATTCAACATGTCTGAGGACATTGGTGATTGAAACCCTGCCAGGCAGCATAATAAGTTTTTGTTTCACAGCTACAACCAAATTGTTTGTTGTTGTCTAAGTTGTTGTCCACAGTAGACTTCTTTAGCCCTTCTCCCACGACCAAACACATCAAATTTTTTGCATTATCTATGTTAATTGAGTAGTTAGATTGTTGTACATAGATGAATAAATTTTGATAGTAAAATTCAGCTTCTTTGATAGATGAAAAATATGTAGTAGCCAATTACACATATGAAAAATAGCTATGGATGTGTTGACCACCATTTCGTGACTTCTTGATTCGTGGATGAAAAACAAAATCATTAACAAACTTGGTATGCATGTGTTTACAGTAGTAGTAGATAGATACGACAAAGAGTCATGGGATAAATGATATATCTCGTTCAAAGTTGATGATAAGCTCTGAGATTTGTTTTCAAATCATCACTTTGATTTCATCACAACTACCAATAAATAATCACCTTCATTTATTCACAATATTTTTTGGTCCACAAGCAGCCAATATATTCCCAAATGATGCATTCTTCATAGTCTATTGTATTGTCCAATTCTAATAATTTTTTCTTCCTATAAGTAGCAATGGTATCACAACTTATGTTCAAGTTTTGTGATGGTCAAACACTATTTATGACTATGAATGCATACAAGAATTGTTGTGTTAATTCTAGATTCCACAACATATATTAGTTTGGATATGAGATCTTAAAATCTATTTGAGTAGGGTGTGAAAATTTAGATCAAAAAATGTTTTTATTTTTATATATTGATGCTACTGATGTATCATATTACACTCAGAGTAAGATGTTATAATTTTTTTATACACACACACACACACACATATATATATATATGTATATATATATAATTATATACATATATAATTATTATATATGGTTGTTATATTGAAATGCAACATAAACCAGATATGCTAGTCGTAACATCTTAGTGTAGGTCAAATTTTGTGAATGTTCTCTAAACAAAAGAATCTTAGGTCAACTTAAGTATCACACTATGAAGTAACATTTTATAATTTGAGTACTCGAATCATTCTTAAGTAATGGGAAAATAAATAAATATCAATGTCTTCAAATATTATTTGTCGAAAAATTGAATGATATGTCAAGGCATGCAATTTCAATATTTCCAAAATATATTTGCAATATCTATGTGTGTGCAAGGGCTAGACACAAATGGATCTTCAAATTCATCTAATTTTTCTATATGAAAATTCTAATTTATTTTAGAAAAATTGTATTATCTAGTTCATTACCAATATACAAGCTTAGGCAGATATAACATAATTCAATTTGTATTGCTATAAATATACCAATACATGATTATATTATATTTTTATTTTTCTTAAAATAAATCATCTTTTTTTCTTGTAAGGTTGTTTCTCTGTGGAAAACTATCATGTCATGCAAAAAGACTGGATGTACAAACCAAAAATGAGATTTGATTGTCGTCGGATAAAGATTTTCTACAAGGAATTGATTATTTTCTTCAATTTGCTATGAACAATGTTAATGCTTCAAACAGACTTTGCCCTTGTATGAAGTGTGAAAATAAGTTTATTGAGGACCAGAAATTTATTAAATAGCACTTGATATGTTATGGGTTTTTTCCTCAATACACGACATGGGCATACCATGGTGAAATGTCTCATTGTCATAGGCCTACTAAACTTTCAACACCTACTTCAAATAATGAAGTGGATGACTTGATTGGTAATGAAATGATGAGGGATGGTAACTATGATGTAGAATACACCAATGTAGATGATATCCCAACTCTTGATCAAGAAGCTGAGAAATTTGAGAAAGATTTAAAACAAGCTAATACACCACTGTATGAGGGTTGTCCATATTCAACTATCTACTTCATTTCTGTTCTTTTTGATGGGAAGTGTGATAATCATTGGACCAACAAATCAGTCACAGATCTTCTTAAATTGCTTTGTAAGGTCTTTCCAGAAGGAAACAATGTTCCAAAGACATGGTATGAAATTAAGAAGTTGATGTCTATGTTGGGGTTATCTAAGGAAGTGATACATGCATGTCCAAATGACAACATGCTATATTGGGGTGATAAAGAAAATTTGGATGAGTGTTTGAGGTGTAAGACATCTAGATGGAAACCTACGCATCATAGTATGAGAAAGAAGTCTATAAAATTAGCAAAGGTTTGTCACTATCTTCCAATAATCCCTCGACTTAAAAGGATGTTCAACTCTACCAAAACGGCTAACTTATTGACATATCATTGCAATAGTCCGAAGTCACCTCATGGTAAGATGTTTCATCCTCGAGATTCAGAACATTGGATGGATTTAAAAAAAAACAATCTAGAGTTTAGTAGCAAACCTCGTAATGTGAGGCATGCACTTTCTACTGATGGTTTTCGTCCCTTTAATTTGGGTTATGGTGTAAGCCATAGTATCTGGCCCATTAATATATTGAACTATAATCTGCCTCCTTGGTTCATAATGAAACAATCATATTTCATGATGCCACTTGTAATAAATGGACCAAAGTCTCCAGGGAATAACATTGATGTCTACCTAGTGCCATTGATTGAAGAATTGAAGTTGTTATGGACAGAAGGTGTGCCAACATATGATGCTGAAAAGGGTGAAATGTTCAGGATGTGGGTTGCTTTACTGGGCACTATAAGTGATTATCCAGCATATCTAATGTTGTCTGGGTGAAAAACAAGTGGAACATATGGCTGCCCTGAATGTCACATTCATACGGATTTCATTTACTTACCATTCTGCCATAAGATGGCACACATGAGGCATCGCAGGTTTCTTCCAATCAGTCATCCTTGGCAATATGATGAATGCCACTTTGATGGGAACATTGAACTTGATATTACCCCAAAACCTCTGTCTAGACAAGAAACAATAGACTTCTGGAATGGCTATGATAATGTCATTTTTCGAAGGGTCACATGTACTACAATAAAAGATAAATAACAATTGCCTCCTGGTTGGAACAAGAAGAGTTTATTTTTTGAATTGCCATACTGGATTACACTATTAATTCGTCATAGTTTGGATGTAATGCATATTGAAAAAATGTATGTGCTAATATATTGAGTTGGTTGTTGAATAAGAATGGAAAAAGTCAAGAGAATATAAATGCACGATTAGACATGAATAAGTTGAATATTCAAAAATCATTGTGGATAAAAAATTCAAAGAATGGAAAGGATGTAGTTATCCCGCCTTCCTCATATTGTATGACCACCGAAGAGAAAGAAATATTTTTTATGGTTTTAAAAGACATGAAACTTCCATATGGATATTTTTGCAACATCTCTCGACTAGTTCAATTTGATGAGAAAAAAATTATGGGCTTAAAGAGTCATGATCATCATGTTTTGATGCAACAATTGCTTATTCTAGCTCTAAGAAAACCAATTTCAAAACATGTAGGGATAGTAGTGATGGAATTGTCTTCATTTTTCAAGCAATTAATTGCTAAAACTATTAATGTTAGAAGCATGAAAAGACTTGAGCAATCAATACCTGTGATTTTGTGCAAGATTGAGAAGATATTTCCTCCGGCATTTTTTGATGTCATGGTCCACTTAACAATACATCTTCCTACTCAAGAAAAAATATGTGGACCTACTCGATTTAGGTGGATGTATCCAATTGAAAGATATCTTTACACATTGAAAAAAATTGTGAGTAACAAAAGCAAACCGGAGATTCTATTGTAGAGGGTTACTTGAGAGAAGAATTTGTTACATTTTGTACACGATATTTTCCTGACACTGACTCCAAAGAGAAAAGACAAGTGGTGTATGAAGATGGTCCGATAGGAGCTAGGCAAATTATCGTTCTTTCTGAGGATGAAATTCACCAAGCACATTGTTTTATTCTTTATAATGATGAAGACATCGATGAGTATCAAAAGTAAGTATGCTATTTATTTATTATATCATTGTTAATAAAACCAAATGTAACATATATTCATTTTAGGTATCATGTTGACATCTTGAGGTATAACCATTCATCTTGGTCTGAATAGCAGCATAGAGGATTTGTGAATTAGTTTAGAAACCATGTGAGTTTTTCTCCTTTGATATATATTTGTTTTTAGAATTTATAAAATCATTAATGCTTATTTTCTAAATAGGACAAAAGTTTAAGAAATTATAAATACATACCAGAAAAGGTTAAGTACTTATTAGAAGGGTCATCTATAAAAGTTATATCTTATTTTGGTTATTTCATAAATGGTTATAAGTTTGAACCAAAACACTTGGAGTGCAACCGAATGACACAAAATAGTGGTGTTACAACTACAGGTCCTGATGAAAATTTATTTTATGGAATTATTTTGGATATTTATGAAGTACAATTTCAAAATTTAAACCCATACTATCTTTTTAGGTGTTTATTGTATAACAATGCGGAGAATGTCGGGATATCTAAAAATTATTTAAATTTCACCATTTTGGATATGATGAAGTTAACATATGAAGATGAGCCTTTTATTTTTCCTGACCAAGAAAAATAAGTATTCTATTCCATGGATCCAGATGATGGAAATTATAGTGTAGTTTTCCAGTGGGTTGCTAGAGACACATATGACATATCAAGTGATAGTTCACATATTGAGTCTACTTCTGAGAATACTGAAATTTTAGTGGAATGTACATCTGATGATGATAATGACTTATAGGTGAGGCCAGATTTAGAATCTGAGATAGATCATGTGGATGTGAATGTTGTTCATGAAATTGCAAACACGCAAAAATGCAAATGCTTGTGGTAAGAAATGAATTATTATATTTGTATTTGGAATTATTCTCAATTATGTTAAATTTTAACATTGAACTGATTCATACAATTTTGTAATTGGTTGTTTCAATTATTTCTCACACTATATATTTTTATTTAAAGAAATGCCTCCTAAGCGTGCTTCATTTAGTAGCATAATGAAGAAGAACCCGTCAACAAACAACACATGTTCTTATTCATTGGACGATGGACTAGGTAATAAACTATTTTGCTTTTTGAAAATATTGTATTATGTCGGTAATTGTATTTTACCAAATGTTCCTCTAATACATTAATGTAGCAAAAATGCAAAGAACTCTGCGTGTTCCCATTGAGGATGATGCCCCCTACTTGTTGGGAGGTACCTATAATTTTAAATTAGTTACTATCTTTCTTGCACTGTTGTCTATATGCATAATTTCTGACTTAATTTGTCTTTATCATACATAGTAAGTGAAAAAGGCAAAATGCTAGATGTTCATTGAAGTCCTTTATCAAGGATGTTGAAGTTTCTTCCTCAAGAGGTACTTTTAGTTGAACATTAATATTTTCCCTACAAAGATATCTATGGTGTTGATTTCTTTAGTTCAATTTGATTTTCTCTTGTTAGGAAAAGAAAGACAAAGGATTAGTTGTATAATAGAAATGGATAAATGTTCACTGCCACCATCTCTAGTGGATGAAAGACTTCACCCTCCACAAAGTATATTTGTTGAACTAAGTTTTACTCTAGATCATGGTTGTATAGGTGGCCAGACAACTGGGCATTCCATATCGATGTCCGGTTGAACATTAATACTAATTACTAGATAAATTAATAAAAAAAGTAGATAATAAATACAAATCGGTAGATAAGTAAATACTAATCAGTAGATAAATAAATACAAATCAATAGATAAGTAAATACAAATCAGTAGATAAGTAAATAGTAATCAGTATATAAATAAATACAAATCAATAGATAAGTAAATATAAATCAGTAGATAGAAAAATCAAAACATTAAATAAGTAAATACAAATTAGTCATAAATAAATACAAACATTAGATAAGTAAATACAAATCAGTATATAAAAAATCAATGCATTAGATAAGTAAACTCAAAGCATTAGATCATATCAGTAGAAAAAAAAATTAATGTGTTAGATAAGTAAACTCAAAGCATTAGATAAATAACTATAACAAGTAGATAAACAAATACAAAACATTATATAAAATAGTAAAGCTCAGTTGATAAAAAAATATAAATCAGTAGATGATTAAATAATTTTAAAAAGTAGATGAACAAATATATAATATTTGTCTAAGATTTTTTTTAATTCCATTGGTTATTGTTATAGTGAATGGACAATGACATAATATTATATGTTCATTGCAAACATTTGTGAGGAATGTCATACCCCCTCTAGAAGGTATATTTGTTCAAACTCAACTTTACTCTATGTTACAATAGAGTTTATGCTAGTCTTTTAGTAACACTATTGATCTCTAACAGATATAGTGAGTGAGAAAAGGCAACATTTTAGATCTTCATTTCATTCATCTCTTCATAATGATACACTTTCCCCTCTAAGAGGTAATGTCATTATAATGTACATGGTAACACTTACAACCATGTATGTATATGTTAAAGGACATTTTTAAAAATTCATGTTTTTTATGCTGAATGAACAAAGAGAAAATTCTAGATATTCGGTGCAAGAACCTTTGTGGGATGATAGAGTACCCTGTCTAGAAGGTATATTTGATCAAACTAAAATTTGTTCAATACTACACTAGAGTCTATGCTGGTGTGTCATTGACACCATAGATCTCTATCATACACGACAAGGGAACAATGTGTACATTCAAGATTTTCAATGCATGCATCTCTTCAGGAGAATCCACATTCCCATTTAAGAGGTAATGTCATTGGAAGATTCCTGGTATACTTACAAGCATGTATATGTCAACTTTTCAAATCCATTTGTTTTTCCTTTATAGCGAATGAGCAAAGATAAAATATTATATCTTCAGTGCAAACACCTTTATGGGATGATGGACCCTCACCTCTAGAAAGTATATTTGTTAAACCTAAGATTTGCTTTATATTAAACTAGAGTTTTTGTTGGTATATAATTATCACCATAAATCTGTATCATACCTAGTGAGTGAACAAAGGCAACATTCAAGATCATTTCATACATCTCTTTAGAGGATACACTTTCTCCTTTAGGAGGTAATGTCAGTTGAACATACATGGTGCACTTGCAAACATGTTTATATCTAATAATTCTTACAAGCATGTCTATGTTAGAGACTTTCTTTTAACTTTGAGTTTGCTTTTATAGTGAATGAACTAAGACAAAATATAAGACCTTCAGTGCAAACACATCTACAGGGTGATAGACAACTCCCTCGACAAGGTAACATTCCTCAACTAAGTTTTATTAATATTACAACTGGCTATACATTGATGCACTTCTCCAATATGTGTGCAACTTCTTTTTGTCTAATTTTTCTAAATGATATTGTTTTTTGGAAAATATAGTAAATGAAGAAATTCACCGAACTAATCTTTCTCTACAAGAAGTACAAGGTAATAAATTTCTTTTGTTAATTGTATCATCTCTTTCTAATTATATCAAGTATACCTGATTTAACCCTAAACTACAACTATATTATCGTTATTTTGATGTTATATCTCTTTTCTTTTAGGTGTTACTGCTAGTCACATGAAAAAAAGATCTATAATGGGGAGGACTACCTTGAAGGAAGTTTCCCCTATTAATGGTCAAAAGCACAAGTGTTATGTTTTTGACGATGGAAGAATTGTTGGTCCTAGAAGGATAAAATTGAGTAACTTCTTAGGAATTTTAGCATGCAACCACTATCTATTTCCTATATATAAAGAGTGGGGATTCGAACACGAGTCAACAATTTATCATGTAATGGTTGATGTTCATGTAAGTATTCTTTCATTTACTTTTGTGTGCTTATAACTATGGTTATGTCAATCACTACACTATTTTAGTTTTTATTAGTCTCATGTATATATGTCATTTTTCATACAGCGTGACTTTGACTTCTTCAATATGGATGGGACTGCATTGCTTTCATATGGGGATGTGACTACTTATGTCAAGAAAACAATCAACCAATAATTGAGGGATTTTTGTGCAAAACTAAAAAGTAAACTAGATCCTCATATCCCCATTGTTGAACAAGTGGAACCCTTAGATAACCGAGTTCCTCCAGATCATTAGTTGTCATTGATAGATCTTTGGAGTAAGCAAACAAAGATGGTAAGATGACGTAAACTTTTAGATAATTTTTTTGTATAATTATACTTATTCAATTTTTTTGGATAACGACATTGTATAAAATGTAGTTGGAAGCTAGCAAAAACAAAAGAAGTCGCAGTGTGCTACAAGCAACACATACATCAGGACAAATATCGTTTGGTGAAAGACAAGACAAAATGGCATAATCACTAACATCTTCTACATATTCACTAGAATGTGATTCTATTAAACATGATGTGAATGCATTTTTAGGAGAAAGATGGTGTATTAGTTCCAATTGTGGAAACGTATCTCAATTCTCACAAAAAGAAGAATGGAGAGTACATAAGTGAGAGGATGAAAGAGATTTGTGTAAGATTTTTTTTAATAAATTGTCTTACAATACTATAAATAGAACTTGACTTAGAAATTATTTTATAGGAAAAGATAATACTAACGAGTAGAGAGTTGGGTGTGGATTAGGCTAAACAATCATTGGGATTCATTTCAATTGTTGATGATGCAAATGGATCCCATCGTGGAGGATATGAAAGAGGAATTAGTGGAGGTGTTACAAGAAGGAATATGAAAAAGAAAATCTTAGCTAAAGAATCAAACAAGATTGTGGCAATAGCTTGGAAATCACAATTAGAAGAAAAGGACAATCAAATTAAAGAAAAAGACCATCAAATCAAAGAAAAGGACCTTGAACTTGAAATTTTGCATGCTAAAATAAAATTACTTGAATGCCAAGTAAGATTACATTTCTTTACATCATTAATAATCAAATAAAACTATTTTCTTTTATTGATAATTTGATGCTTATTTTATTTTAGGGACAATCTACAAATTACAAAGTGGAATGTCATGCAACACAACTTCTTTGGTATGTTGGTGATTTTTTATGCTTTTCATAGAAACTATCATCACACAAAATAATTTATCATCTTTGAAATTTCAATTCTAGGATGGAACAAATTATGATTCTCTTATAAATGTGCAAATTGATTCTGACTTGGTAAGTTGGATAAATACATCTAACATGTAAAAAGCCATGAATTTTAATATGATTTCTTTATCAAGATGAAGCTTACGATCCATCAACGTCTTGTGAAATTCATAGATTGTCTACACATGTAACTTAAACCATGTTGACTATGATTTTAAATCAGGGTTTTGTCAATTCTTCTTCAAATTTTTTTTACCTTCTACTAGTATAGAGCATCTGGGACAAGCAAGAGAGTCTTAGGTCCTAATGTTGGAACATGATGCAATAGCATAATTGGATTTTTGTTGTTATCAACTTTTTGGGTATGAAAACTTTTTCTTTGCACTACAAAAAATATGGTCTTTAACTACAAAAAAAATTGTAGCGAAAACCCCAAAATTTGTAGCTAAAAGCTTTGGCTACATTTATCCTTACATTTATAATATATAGCTAATACCCGTGTAGCTAATTATTTAGGCTACATTTTTCAAAGTTGTAGTTAGTTATTCCTCTGGCTACAAATTCATATGTAACCCTAATTGTATGTAAAAATTGTCCTTACACATAAACATGTAGTTTCCATTGTAGCCAAATGTATGACTACAATTCAATTTGTACCTATGATATGTAGGGAGAGATGACATTGGTTACAATTTATATTTGTAGTTCATGTATAGCAAAAATTAGCACTTGCTACACATGTAATTATAGCCAGTGTGTAGTGAAAGACACCATGTACTATACATACATATGTAGTGAGAGACATTATGTATCCAGTCAGTCGCTTGCCAATATAGAGGGTTTTCAATAAGAAAATAGATGAATGTTAATCAAGATTGAGTTGTGCTTACAATGTCAGCAATGATACTTTTATTTATATTTGAACAATGAGTACACATGGGGAGGACATTAACCTGGCCCCTGTTTTACAATATGCATGGAAAAAGACACATGTATGCAATATCTTCTTCTGACTACATCTATCCACTATAGACTACAAAGCACAATATAAGGAGGGCTCATCTCCCTTAGTTCCTCCACCTAATTCACAGTGAGTTCAACAGCCCTATGAATCTCAGCTTTAGTGGTGAATCTTCCAATCCCAAACATGATAGAGGTATGTGCCATGTCCTCATCAACTCCTAGAGCTCTCAACACATAGGAGTGAGCACAAGAGTTGCAGCCTTTCCTGTTGGCAACTCATGTAGAGGTTCATGTATGGTAAGTTTTGGTTGGTGGATTCCCTAGATCAGAACATATTGGCATTTCTTCTCATAATCTATATGTTCTATACTTTTGTATGTTGTGGATATCAAGCTCCATCAAGTTAATGATAGCATCCACTTTGTGCGAACCACCATGGATACCTACAAATAAACATACAAGTTTTGAGATATAGCTCACGAAAGAAACAAGCAAATGTAGTTTTTCCTACTCATAACTTACCTACTCCATAAGCATACATCTTTTGTAGCATGCTGCATGCTTCCCTTTCGAGGCGACATCATATTGGTAAGCTCAGGCCTTGGGATAGTAGGAATGTTCGTGGAATGTTCGATGGTTGCCACGAGATTCATTTAGTGGAGGAATCTTTGTTGCAGCTGGACATTCTAAGACAGCCTTGACTATCTCTTTGGTAGGTTCTCTTCCAGTCTATGTAACAGTCACTAGCTTCAACACATTATAGAAAGTAGCACGTCCCAGAAAACCAATATTTCTCATATCACAGTACCGCCAGATCTGCATGAGATGATAGATCTTAGAAGATAGCAAGCACAATGAATATTCAATGCAAAACCAAAAATGTCTATGGAGATGAGAATTAACAAACTGCAAATGCATGCAACATTAATTCAACTTAACACACGAGAGAACTAGAAAACTGAATATATGCATGTCCTAATTTCAAATGCTAATGATGGTAAAAGAACACCCAAGAACAATAAATGCTCTACAAGACATGACAACATAGGCAAGCCAAATAAAATGAACAATTCATGCAAACATATCATACTGTAGAGATCGGAATAACATCTAACAACATATGCAAACATAACTTACTTTTCACCAGTCTTTTCTATATATCACTTATGAGTCTAGTAGTCCACTATCATCTCATGGCCATATTACCAGCCTACTGATCTCCAACTCATAACATGCTTGAGTAGTCCATTCTTTCTTTCACCTCGTGGCCATATTACCAGCCTATTGATCTCCTAAAATAGTGTGTTGAATTGTAGAAATTTCTTTCGCCAAGACATGATGGTGTAGAGAGCACTACACTAACATATTTTTAGGTGGTGGTTACTAAGCTTGGGAACACCAATTCCATCCTATGATAGCATGGCATGGCTGAAGAAGGTAGCAACAGACTGTAAAATGCAGAATTCAAGCATGCGTTAAGGGAGACTCCGCAATGAGGAAACTTACTATGAACAGAGACTGCAAAGAACAATATAAAGAGGTCTCATCTCTCTTAGTTCCTCCACCACTGTGAGTTCAACAACCCTATCAATCTTAGCTTCAATGTTGAATCTTCCAATCCCAAACTTGATAGAGGTGTGTGCCGTGTCTTCATGAACTCCCAGAGATCTCAACACATAGGACTGAGGCCAAGAGCTGCATCCTTTCCTATTGGAAACTGATGTAGATGTTCAACCATGGTTTGTTTTGGTTGGCAAATCCCCTAGATCAGAACATATTGCCATTTCTTCTCATAATATATATGTTCTACACTTTTGTATGTTATAGATCTCAAGTGCCATCAAGGTGATGGTAGCATCCAGCTTTCTGCGAACCACCAGGGATACCTACTCAAGAAACATACAAGTTTTGAGATATAGATCTCAAAAGGAACAAGAAAACATAGTTTCTCTTACTCATAACTTACCCATTCCATAAGCTTTCTTCTCCCAGTGAATGAGAAGTATCAACAAGCTTCATCCCTTTAGATCTAATGTTTAGGGAAGGAATAGGTCTAGAAAGAATAATTTCAAATGCAATGAGTACTTGCCCTTGGGCCAAGAACCAATAATTAAGACATGTCAGTAACATATAGAAAAGAAAATGAAGTACCAATAATTGACACATCTCAGTAACAAACCTGGAAGGGCCAACAACAAACAAACTAAAAAAGGCAACACAACTACAAACTTTACTAATAATTGGAGCTTGTTGGAGGAGGGCTGCCTCTTGACTTTCTTCCTAAATAAAATCTAGAGACACTCCAAGACAAAGTTCTATACTGGAATATGTATACATAAAACATTATCTAGGCAAGGAGACATTGACAAACTACAGCTTGAACTTGAAGCTCCCCATCATGAACCAACATTAAACAGTTCACAGGGTCACGAACTCTGCACTAACAACCTCACGTTATGAAAAGCTGTAGATGATATCATTGCACAACAATCACAGAGAAAAAAAATCAAACCTGGAGTTTGATGCAATCTTCAGTTTCCCTGGCTATAGAAGTAGGAATTTGAGCATATGATGGGAGGAAGTAGAACTTGGATCTACTTACTACTCTCATTGTCATGAACTCATCCTCAATTTTCTACATAAATAATAAATAAAATAGTAAACAACTAAATTGACTGGGCTGACAGTTCAACTAGTATAATTATCCAACATCTAGTGCAAAAAATAAATCACAATGGCTCAATAAGTAGCAAGAAGAACAAGAAGGTGAAAGTAGTAAGGAGCCCAATAATGATGGTTGCATATTTCTGAAGCAAGATGATGATAATGAAGGATCTGACTAGGAGCATGAATCTCCACCTGCCAGCCCAGATGAAGATAATGAAATATATGACGAGTATGGTGTCCAGTGGAAAACAGGTACGTCATTTGAGGCTGCTCATCAATGCATTCATGACCAATTCAGTGTTGTTACCGCTGAGATGGTTATGCTCTACACTGCTGAATAGGCAAAGAAAATGCCTAAGTGCAACAACAATGTTGGTGATGGAAAAGCTAACAATGTTGACATTGTTTAGATTGTTCATAGGCATCAAAAGTTGATTGATGACATAAAAGGAAAATTGAAGAGTTCTAATGCTATTCAATTTTTCAAATTTGTTAGATCATTAAAGGAGAACACCCAAGATGTGATGCCAGTCCTTGTTGAGTCCCTCTTTGAGGGTGTTGGAAAATGATTTGAAAAAGAGGTTGTCAAGAAGAAGACATTCCTTGCTGTTGTGGTCCCTAATGAGGCCTCTCATATGGTTCTACACCATGCCTTGGAGGCCTTCCTTTGCAAGAAATCCAACCCTTAAGCAGTGAAGGAATCTCCCATAGCTGTGAGAACCCTGTATGATGCTGATGTGCTTGATGTCGAGCATTGTTCTATGGTAAAATGAGGAGATTAGTGGAGGTAACACGAGTGCTCACCTTTGGAAGAGTATCGAATCTTTCATCAAATTTTAGGGTTCAGTTCCTATTTTCCTACAAAATTGTAATTTAGAATTCACATTGCTGGAAAAGAAGTGTCAGAGAAGCTTTGATTTAGGTATGTCAATGCACAAGACAAGTCAAACATTTTTTGGAATTTTGATGATTTCTAATGTTTTGTTATTATTATGGTTTTCAGTGAGAATAAGATATTTCTCTGTACAAAATTCACTCCAAAACTGATAAGAGTATTAATTGCTACTATAAATAGTAGAAGAAAGAGTTTGCAATTAAGTTCCATGCACAGTCAATCAAAACTTTTCCCAAACAGGAAGTATGTCTTGCTAAAATGAAAATCAAATTGGTTTCAAACTGAAAAAGGATAATAAACATGTGATTATAGGATACATGGTAACAAACGTGAATGAACCAGGAAAAGGCAAGATATATAATGCCTATCCAGTATACCCAATTTATATCCACTTTCATAAGTACACATATATTTTCATTTTTGGCCAACCCTTTAATTAGTTATAGTACATGAATTTTGCTGAAAGAGGGTCGTCATCCTACCCTTTTATTTAAAGATAATGACGTCTTAAAGTGGCATGGCCCAAAGAGTCAAGATATATCATCAACGCATGCCCATTTCTCTTAGGTCTTTGTAAACGAAGATCCCTAACTAGATTTTTTTTTATCAATAGAGTTCACAATCTCTGCGAACTATATCATTACTTGGGATGGCAGAAAATGTTGTCACTCAAAAAAATATGCAAATTAGGGGCATCAGTCAGGGATTCTACATCCACTATGGGTAGAAACTTAATAGCACGTAGCAAGAGGGGCATACCTACAATGACAGTAGAAAAGACCTTTACCTTGAGAGAAGATATTGATTAGCTTCCATATTAGTGTCTGGAGGTGGCATGGCACTGGTACCTACATTACCACAAGCATGATAGCCATTCAACAACTAAGCATATACATACAAACATATAAAATAACACTCTTATTATGAAGCGTAAAATATTAAGTGTGGCTTACTGTTGGGTACCAAGATATTCTTTCCTTGAAGCTATCACAAATAGAACCTATTGTTGAAGTTGTTGAAGATATAAGGGATTCATGGTGTCTGGTAAAGTTTATTTTGAACAAGGAGATCAAACTCTCCTCACCCCCTGTTTCATCTAAAATGCTTGCAGTCAACCTTGATCACCTTACTATCCCTCTATTTTACCATCACTGTCTTGGTCCATCCTCAAAATCTTATTAGGGAAATCTTTATCCTGGAGACTAAAGACAACTTCCAGTGGCAAAAGGGCATGCAAAATAGCTCACTACTACAACTGCAGTCAAGGAAGAAGACCACTGATAATAGTAGGAATCAAGGAGGATGGTGTGACATCTTATGACTCAGTAGAGCAGATGTCTACTTATTGATGAGGTTTCAGGTGTTGTAGGGGAAGTTGTTGAATCCCATTAGTTGTTATCCCATGATACTTCCATAATGTATTTTCATTGGCCTTCCTTTTCCAGATATTGTTCCATGGAAAAAAACTTCAGCTAGCTATTTCTTCCCCTTTTTTGCTTGTTTCAACTCTAGCTCATGACCCCTTCATTTCTATGAACAAGATTATGAGCAAGATTATGTACTAGAATAGATAAAGGGAGGAAGAACAATAATGGTAGAGGACATAATAATAAAATCATACTGACATCCTCAATTATAAAGAAGTAGGAATGCTACCAGGATGCATCATTGAATACATACTTGAAGACTGACTCTTCTGCCTTCTTTACTTTGAGCACAATGACATAAGTGGATGAGTTAACTATTGAGCACTTATTTTATTCTAGGGCTTAAAGATGTAGGAGGTACTTTGTTAGAAGAAAATGTCTACAAAAGGTTGTTCCTTATAGAAGATGAGTTATAGTTTGATTAGGCTCAATACTACTGAAAATATAGGAAAGAACCCATAATTCCTTCTCATCCCAAACTCCATTTGTTGGATCACTTAATCTTTCATAGTTAACGCCTTGTTGATGTGCTTTAGTAGGGATATAGAACAGGATATGGATCCATGACTGAGCCCAAATGATGTAGTTGTTGGAGTTTGAGTTTTATAGAAGTAAACCACTAGATAGTATTGTCACAGGTGTCACTGGATGCCTAAGAATCCATTATTACAAAAAGGTAGGTGGAAAATAAATAGATACAATATGTCATTCTATGTGGCACACACATGTAGAAATTAAATACTAGAGAACATATATGTGAATACAAATAGAAACCACCATGTCACTACAATAGGTTTAGTAAAAGCAGACATACTAGATTTAGGAAGAGACATGAACGAGAGGTGTTTAATACATAGAGATCAAATCATGCCAACCTTAAGAAAGGAGTTGGACTAAATCTAAGGTAGGAAGACATATAGAGGATAGGATAATTTAGTTATGAGGAGGGACATGCAATGGTGGCAACAAGGAGAAGGTGGAGATCTGATATTTGAAGAAAGAGTAGCAACAATACTTTGGGAGGGGTGGAGGGGAGTGGGTTGTGATTGGGCTAGATATATCGATGTTTTCACCATTGGTATAAAGTGCCCCTGTAATTAGATATTTATATGTACTGTATAAATCATAGTACAAGTAGATTTGTATAATATACCACATATTTATTGAGCTTTATATGAATTATAGAAAAAATAGAGAATATAAATAAAAAACCACTAGGGTTAATTATTAGGGTATCAAATGAAATTCACTGCATGTCTCCAGTTTTATTACACAAGCGTGGCTTCACATATCTCAATACAAAGGTCTTTACCCATGGATACCTGCTTGAATAGTTATAATAAAAATAGAAATAGAACAAAACCAATAAGTCATTCTTGTGACTTGATGTAACCAATAATTGTCTCCGTATTTTGACGCAATTGCAAAATTTAATGGAATTAAAGACTAAATGAACAAGACAATTGGCAATGGATATTACAACACCAAGTACATACCCAGAGTGGACAAAGTGACCAACCTATGGAACTAGTTCTACTGTACCAGCAGCCGATGACATGCCCATCCACAAGCTTATAACAATGCTCAAAGGCAATGGGGTTATGAAAACGTGTGTTGGTCTTCTTGTAAATGACCGGAGAAATCATCCCCATCACCTCATCAGAGAAGGTCACCTCAAGGAAGACATCCTTCTTCCTTTTTGTTATCCCTAAGGGTATATTGATGTTAAACAAGATGAAGGCCAACCTTTTGGGATCACAATATTTGAAGATGAAGAACTTCCACAACGTGATGAACCTGTATAAGAGAGAATTATGAATATATCATTTCCCAAAAGAAATGCACCCATCTACAAGAATAGGCAACCATAATAAACCTTACTATGAAATAAGAAACCTAATAAATGAATCTAAATAGATATTACTTTCTATCTGAGGACCTTCTTAAATTGATGAAATCCCTACATTTGTTTGAGCAAAGGGATGTATATAAGTAGTGAATAACATATCATACAGAAAATATTCAGACCTATGTTCATCAAAAATAAAAACTTTAGGATGAAATTCATTTTCTAGAAAAGAATTGACTCCAGATTCTAGCAAATATGAAGAACATTTCTACATTTATAATAATTAAAAACATATTCTTGTGTCACAAAATTCAAACCAAGAAACAATGTCACATTGATAGCAGAACTGAAATAAATAAGTTTCCATGTAGCTCAGTGACCAACCTCAAGTGTTTCCACCACTCCATAAGGTCCAAATCCCACCTGTAGATACAACCACACACAAAAGTTTGGAATCTAGCCCATAGAGAATAATTCAAACATGGATGGAGAAGACTAGTTTTACAATAGAAAGTGTTTTACACATAAAGTCTTGTACTTGAGTAACTGAATATGCATGCTTCTATCCCCTACATCTCTCCAATGAGGTGATGCCCCACATGATTGGCAAGGCCCTGAGTAAACTCATTAAAGTTGACAACTATACTTCTACATGTGCTTGAAGCAATTTTTCCAGACTTGACATTGAATCAAGCATCATTTGGCTTGTACAACTTGAAAACATTATAAATGGATTCAAGTATGGCATTTAGTTGGTGATAGATCTGGGGCATAGAATATTTGAGGAGCGAGCTAGCTGCACATAAAAATTTTGGGCATGCCTTTGTTCGATGTAACATGAATGACTTGCAAACATTGCAGTTTGTAACATGTGGAGGCAATGGGCTTCTAAGGTGGAATTTGTCTATTATGGAATGATACCTGGTGTACCATTGAAATAACAGTGAATCAAATGCAATTTGTTCGATGTAACATGAACAATGATACTTCCCTTACAGTAATGTATGCTATTCTGATCACAACAAAAAAGGGGAAACTTTTCAAACACTTGATCAACCTCATCCTATTAGTGAATGGAGGTTGTGTGAGTATGAGGGGGTTTAACACAATGATTAACCCAACTACGAAGAGAAGTAAAAACCTATTTAATCACTATGAAGAAACTACATTGAATGAGACCTTGAGGCTGGACTAGATGACTTTGGGTTTACATGACTTGATTTACTAGCTACAAAGGTCTTCTACATGAACAAATAGACCTAGTGGAACCAAATGAGGTCTTGATTAGGGATTGTATGAGTGTTTATGTCATCATCTACATAGGGCTCATTCATAGCACAACTAGCTCCTCCAGCAATCACTTCTAAGAATAAAAGAGAATGAATATGTAAACAAAGGTTGTGTGGAATGAGAACCCATGCTTTAGAAATCTACTACAAAGGTGATGCAAGGACTCAATGCATTTCCAAGAGGCTCTGACCTATTGTAAGAAGGAAGTTCATTCAGTGGTATACAAGAGAAAGCAGAGAGAAAGAAAAATATGAAAAGGAAATTTTGTGCAAATTGGCACATTGGCAGTCACTACTAGAACAAGGTCATCATATTGATGGAACTTGAATTTGACTTTAAGAGAAGTACTAACAATTTTTGTAAGATCAAGAGAAGTGGAGGAAAAAACAAATCTCAACTAACTCTAGAATGACGACTATAATTACAAGTTTTACAACATGTTTTTTAATTGTAGGAACAAAATGAACTTAATCTCAACTCCAAAAAATGTTACAGGACCCACCGCAATATATATACTACCCATCCTCCCTCCACCTTTTATGTTGCCTCCTATCCTTAACCCTCTAACATTTACTTTCTTCACCCATCCTACCCCCCCCCCCCTACTTGCTGCCCATCAGATTACCTCTTGCATGCCTGCCACCACCCATCACGACCCCTCCTTGATTGTATGATCTTGGTCAGAATAGGAGCATAACATGGGAATGGAAGAAAGAGATAATTCTCAAGCAACCAATTGTGTATGGAGTACTATGTGATAAGAGATGGTTGGATTTCTAATCATGTATGTAGTACTTCTCAATTTGGGTTCAACTAATCCTAAAGGGCCCTTGCAGGAGTTGCAATAATTGTGCAAACTCTATTGTGAAGATGGAACCACAATAGCTACACCATGAAGGCACTTGGTCTAGTGAAATGGGAACCTCATCAGAATTATAAGGTTGCCCTATTCCTTCACAGAACCTATACATGTTAGACACATACTGAGAAAGACGAGGAAGGATAATACTAATAAGAAAAATATGGAGAACAAGAATCAGTTCTAGGATTTAGCTGATCTAAATGAAGATGTGGAGATCAAAGTATAGCTGCAAGAAGATAACGATGAGCAGCAGGAAAATGCAGTAAAATGCTAGACCATGACGAATAGTTATAGACAGATAAACTAGCCAAAAAGACAAGCCCAAACTAGCAAAGAACCTAGGAATAGAGGATCCAACCCTGTAGGATATCTAGAATCAAATGGAAAGCCAAAACAACAAAACAACCTAGGAATACAGTTTCCTCATGCCATTATGCAATATCAATCAAGAGTTGAATCAGATTGAATTTCTTTTTTGATCCATCACTCACCAAATAATCACCATATACTTATCTTAAAAAATGGCACATTGCCACACTTATGAGAAATGTCTTGCAAAGAAAATGCAAGAGAGCAAAACAAAGGTTTGATAATACATCCAGACTTCCATTCAAAATGAAGCATGAAATTAAACATAAATACTGTTACAACAAGTACCTTCAAGCATGTTTATAGTGCAGTTAGAAAAGACCATCCTCAATTTGTCGAGAATACACCCATGATAATACTAGAATGATTTATCTGTTGAGAAATTATCAAAATAATTCTTGATGAGCTCTATTCAGAGTAGGAACATATTCCTTAGGTGAAATGATGGCTAAAATGGAAAAGGTAGTATCTAATAGTTAAGATCCATAATCTGCCTACAATGGAAAAAATAGTCAATATCATCAACAATAATGCATGACAAATTACCCTTTTTATTTACATAATAAAAATATACTAACTCTTTGTAATATATTATTAAAAGTTTAAACAGGTAGAGACATAATCAGCATATGGTACAGTTGGTACTACACAAATCAGACCTTCATTTTTTGCTATCTTCAGCAATCCACAAGTAGTTATATATCATACTAACATGCAAACTTGAATGCCTCAGAGTTCGAATCTAATATAAATAAAAAGACCATATTAGTAACCCTATACAAGTATAAGAACAAATAAAATTTTATCTTGAGATGGTGAAAAAATTAATAAACACTCACTAATGTCTGATGAGGAGCATAAGAAAAATGACCACTATTATTAAACCCTATATAACAGTTCTTCTTTGGACCATTCATTAAATATATCAATTGGAATACCAAGAATCTGTACAGATAAAAAATGTGATGCATCAACAACATAATGACGAGCAAACTCAGTTCATATTTGCCTCATAAAAAGGGCATTCCAAATGCATCATTTAACGATTTATGACATGTACAAATGAATATTCTGCATAGGAAATATCTTGTTACCATCAACTATACATTAAATCTAAGACAATTTTGAACAAATGCTTCACTCCTTCGTGTTCCTTTACACTCGGGTTAACCTTTAAAATAGCAGTACAACACTTGGCATCAGCTTAGAAAGGACGTCCATATTTTAGTGAAAAATGAACATGTTTGCTGATCATATATGAGAGAATTCTTTAGAATAGATCCTTGTATCTAGTCTTCATTATCAGAACCCAGAATAAAGAGAACAACTATACTGATGTGATTAGTTTTTAGAAAACTAAACCAGCTATAAGAGAATCTGTAGCACCATGCATAAACTACCATGTATATTAATAGACTAACTCATCAGTTGGTGATACAAATCAGGCTCAAGTAACAAGTCTGAGCTGTCAATGGCATGTGTCCTACAAACTACCAAATGATGATTAGACAACTGCTAAAACAAGTCGCGGATAGGCCAACTTAACTAGTGCATGAAGTATCATTGCAAGAGGGGAAGAACTAATAAAAACACATTTTTGTTCCCAAAAGGAGCCCTTCACGACAACATGGAACTAAGCATCATATTAATGGGTACATAAGAAAATTATTTCACTTGAAAGTATAAACGTCACCATTGTAGACTCAGAATGGGCATTGTAGCATGTGACTTAGTCACCATCAGGTCCACAACCAAAGTATGCCCTTTTTATAAGATTTACTATGCAAGAAAAGGACGCCCATTTTGTGATCCACTTTGCAATCCTTTTTCTATTGGAATCGGCCATGGTGATCATTTCATCTACTCCACAAAACTGACCGCTCGCACTGAGCTGAGAAGTGCACTGATGTCAATAACTATGCAAACATGAAGTTGTAAACACTGAGAACTGTAGAAATAAAGTATTTTCCAATCATGTACATTCTTCAAAACTAGTGTATATCATTCTAAACTAATTTTCTAGAGCAATGTGTTAAACAAGACCTCAAAAGGCATCCCAGGAGACCACACTGAAAGCTTATGATGGAAAAATCAGGGATATGATCTCATGATTAGAATCAGGAAGAATGCCAAATCAACCGTGAAAAATGGATTCAACGGCAAGAAAGATAGGTTACACCATCCCCAAATACAAATCTATACAGAAAATACGTTTTATACAAGATGTCGTGATACTCACTCAAAGGCATTTCCCAAATTTTGATTCCCCATCATGCGGCTAGCACTCTCTTCGTCTGGTTTCCATTCATTGTCCTCTTCCACATCCTATTTTTCCTATCTCCTTGGGTGTGTGGGAGGAGAACCGGAGTGTGGCAGAGGAGAAGTGGGTGAGAGGAGAGATTGTGATCGGATCATGGGTTGTGGGAAAAGAAAGGAAAAAAGATTGAGAGTGAGAGATTTGTGGTGGTGCTATCAGGGAGGAAGGGGGAGGCCCAATGCCAGTCATGGGTTGTGGAAAAAGAAAGGAGAAGAGACTGAGATTGTGAGAGAGAAGTGGGGGGTGCTATCGGGAAGGAAGGGGGGAGTCGAAGACACACCCAATGGTGCACCGCATGTAACCGTGCCAATAGGGGGAAAATGTAATGCTCGAAAAGAATTGAACTTTTGAAATTTTGGTTATTTCGAAGGGGGAGGAGAGAGAGGGAGAGGAATCATGAAGAGTACCAATTTTTAGTCTTATGATAAATTTAGTCAAATTTATAGTTAATACAATTAACTACATTTGTTTTAATTATATTTTTATTGTTTGTAAAGAAAAGTACAGTCTAACTACAATTTTGATATATGTAGTTAAAATAATTGTACCCAAATCTTTCTTTTTTGGTAGTGTTGCTGAATTATTTTATAATATATGCAAAAGTTTCATATTTACCCTTTTAATAATGTGTTAAAACTAGCAAATTTCCCCCGCAGAAGGATTATGGTAAATATGGGATGACTTGAGCTTCATGCTTTTTTAGAGCACTTGGTCATTTTTGGGGATTAAGGATGACATAATAAAGGCAGATGACTTGAATCTCATAATTTGTTATCATCAAGTTTTTTGGTATGTATTCAAATCTCACTTTGAAATAATGAATAGATGTTAATGCACTTGACAAATAGTGAAATTTTTATTTTCAGATGGAATGTGGCTGAAGTGGATGGCTAGAAGTTTGTGAATCTTAAAGGGCTTGGTCATTTTGGGATGAGAAGGATGCTTGGTTCAATGTTCTTTGTCTACTTAATTAAATATATTCTTCTATATAATATTGTGTGTTTTTAATGTATTTATTAAAGATATTTAGCTATACAAGTGGTTAATCAACACATGAACTCAAGTTAGATCTGAATTATAACAAGTGATAATTGATTTCAATGTTTAGGCAATGGATTTCTTACCACATGAATATCGTAAGCCTGAATGTCTAGTAATATGGATTTCACAAGCATGTTTTCCATTCAAATGAAAGGGTCCTTGTTATTAATGTGTTGTGATTGTCCTGTTATTAATGTGTTGTGATTGTCCTCCAAGCTCCCTAGTATATCTATGTAGGTTTCTATGGTGATTTTGAAATGTAAGACAATGAACTAACATGTTTTTATTTCTTTTATACCTTCTTCTCTTCAATTTTTTTGTAGTGGTCTGTGAGTGACTCCTAGAAAGAATATGTGTGACTTCTCCATTAATATGGCTTGTCGAAATGTTTTCCTTAATGTCCAGAAGGCTACTATAATGGTGTTTATCTAGTTAATAAAAGCTATAGAGAATATAATTTTGTAACCTACGGATGCCACACTGAAGATGATTAGACCTCTATACTAGGTTTGATATGGTTTCCACCTACGTTCTTGGAATTTGACATTATTCATCTCATATAAATGCGTGAACAAAGAGACATGGGGATACGACATCTCCATGTTGTAATCCCCTTCTTCTTTTAAATAGTGGAAAATTGCTCCATATTCCAATGACAAAACTATTTGTAATCATATACATCATACATGGTACAAGGTTCCGAGGCCATTCCCCTTTTATGGTCTATGTAGGTCACTAAAGGATCGTGACACTTAGCTAAATGATTGTCCTGATGTTGTGTACCATCGCATTTCTTGAACTAAGACCTAAACCAGGTTAGTTTATCCTTAAAGTGACATAAGTTGAGCCAAACAATTTATAGGCTTTTATGTAGGCAAATGAAGGATTAGGACACTTACAATTGGAAACCTCCTTGAGTTCCTAGTGAATCTATGTGGTTACTTGCACAACTTCATCTCATTTTATACTTAGCATTATTTTCATCAAGTGTGACATTTTTCTATGAAGACTAAGTTGATTCTACATTTCTCTAAGAACATTATAAATTATTTTCTTGTCTTAAAATATATTTCATCCCATTCTTATGATTTTAGTGTGAAGAGCTTAGAAACATATTGTAGCATCATCATGTTATCTATTATATGTTATTTAGCTTAAAATTCTAGATGACTTGCTCACTAGGATTGATGTATCTACTAGTTTATAGGTTTCTGAAATGTTTCATTATTTCTAACTCCCTAACATATATAATTCCATTCCTTCCTTGGCTGAGAGTATGCTTCTCTTGTCATACGTCAGACTGAATGCCTATATTCTTCACGTCATACTATAAAATTGGGGTTATTTTCAATTAGATGTGTTGGAATATGTCTGCTGGTTATGGGATTATGTTCTAAGTAAGGCCTTTGGGGATATTCTATATGCAGTTCATTTCTTTGGATTTAGACTTCATATATAAAAGAGGGATCAGTTGGACTATCTCTATGATAGTATGTTGGCAGCCTCCATATACACAAGGTAAAAAGACCAATATTTGAGGTGATGGATAAGTATTGTGATTGGCAGTTTCTTGAAGATGTGTGGTCATGGAGTGTGGTATTTCTTTGTTACTGAATTCACATTTGGCAATGATTTTGATTGGATCTTTATAAGTATACATGTTGGTGGGTTCAAGTGGTAGAATTTTAACTGTTGGTGGTGTTTGGTTATGCAGGACCCCTGATGATCTCTGATCTAGCTATGGTCATTTGGTGTTGGGTGGTTTTCAATTTTGTTAGTGGACGTTTTATTTGAGTGGGGTCTAGTTGGTTGGATAGTATGTTGTTTCATGGATGAGGTGGGAGTCTTGTTGGTGATGCTTTTATTAGTTTGAGTTGTTGATCTTTATAGCCAGTTCTTTGGAAGTTTTGGAATGGTGCCATGTGGATTTAGGGAAGGACAACAGTTGGTTTGTGAAACTTGGGTAGGTGGGTGAGTTAGCCTCATGGGGCTTTGCCTTATTACAGGCTTCCCCATGAAACATTGATGGGATGATCTTTGATTTGCATTTGCTTAGGCCTATTGTCTGAGTTTATATTTAGATAAATAGTGTAGGGGTATTCTCCTTTAGATAGATACATAAACATGTTTTTTTTCTTTTTTGAGGGGTCTAATAGATGGGGAGTTGATAAAGTGTTGAGTTATAATCTTTTCATGATGCCTTGTTCGAGAGTGGGATGAATATGATTGATGCCACTCTTAATTACTACATACACTAGAGCAGGAGCCTTCATAGTCCACGAATAGTTTCGAAGTCAATGGTTATTTTTTTCTAATAATTCTCGATGGATCCTTCCACTTATCCGGTTCGTTTAGTCCACGGTCAGTATAGCAAATTTCAAATCTACAAAATTGCAAAATTATGGTGGGATGTTTTTTGTTAAATCCTATTTAAGGTCGCGTCTGAAGGACTTCTTGCCCAGCCACTTCAAACCCTATTGACGACACAACCATCAAAAGGTGTGACCTTTCACCTGTTCTCATAACATCATAGGAGCGAATAAGCACAGATTGATCCGCAGTCGCTACATCGTTTGTCGATCTCGACCTCGGCATCGTGCTCGTTAGTTGGGGATCTCTGCTCCGTCGTCTTCAGACCAACAATAATAGTAACAATTCATCTCTGACTTGCAATTCATTGTCGAGTCCACAATCACCACCGGCTACTCTAAGGAGTGCTTCAAGTCCGACGAGGTCGTGCACCGCTCCAATGTCGACGAGACCCTCTTCCGCTCATGGTTCACATGGCCTCAGCCCAACGCAACTCCACCACCTCTGTGCCAATACCGAGTAACGGCTCAAGTCGTGGCCACACGCTGCGAGTTTAGTCACACATCTTTGTTCTCAACGGAACGCATCCTCTATGAGGGTGCGACCCACTTCCAAGCAAATATTCTTTACTTATTTGTATAAATTATTTTGAAAACTCCTTTATATATGTATCTTTGACTTGGATGCCTTATTTTTATAGGAACAAACATTGGGAGTAAACTTACCCTGGTAAGATCGTCTAGTATTACAAAATCGGCAGTAAATATTCACCATGACATATGCCTTTTTATATGCCATGTGATCCAGGAGAAGCATGCATATGATAGCTGTCAAAAATTAGTAAATATTCTAAAGTTGTCTGTGTAATTTTTTTTAAAACACCTTTCTAAATTTATATTTGATTTTGATGCCTTGTATTTATAGGAATAAAGACATTGGAGATGAAAAGAAAGTTTTTTGAGAATAAATTTTGGGAGTAAACAAAGTTCAAAATTGAATATAGAGATCACAGAGCATTACTACATGGCTTGTCTGATTCTTAGAGTCACAACATGTTGTATTTTATAAGCTCAAACCCAAATGGAGATAAAAGTAATGTCTTGTTTATGAATTTGAACCGATTAGAGATTGAAATATTATGTTTCAAACAAATGAATAGTGTTTGTTGAATTCATTATGACTGCTAATTGTTACAAAAATATAGAATTGATTGATTGTGAATGAAATTTACAATGGCTTATATTTACCGTTCGACGTGAGATCCTATTTAAATGATGTTAATTTAAAACAATTCTATTGGGATATGAATCTTTTTTTTAAATAAAATGAAGAATAGTCCTCGGTTTTGCCAGTGGTCTAAAAATACAGAATTGAAAATAGACCACGGTTGGAATCAATCTACGGTTTCAACCGTGGTGTATAAAGCTTAGTCCACGGTTACAAAGAATAGT
The DNA here is from genome assembly GCA_963693085.1 of Alisma plantago-aquatica. Classification (NCBI taxonomy): domain Eukaryota; kingdom Viridiplantae; phylum Streptophyta; class Magnoliopsida; order Alismatales; family Alismataceae; genus Alisma; species Alisma plantago-aquatica. The sequence continues at coordinate 367,038,688 of OY856413.1, forward strand.
CTACGACAACCTAATCCACGATCATAGTCCATGGTCAATTTATAGTCTACGATTAACACCATAAATTATGGATCATAGTCCATAGTTATGTCTATGGACTATGATGGTATTTTCTCTAGTGATATAAGTTTTAATATTTATTCTATCTATCATGACTAAACTGTTATACATGTTCCTTCTCTTTGTAGCTAAAATTGCTTCAGATATGTGTTACAGGTGAAGGATAATATATTTGTTCTCTTCTGACCATGATCTCTAAGATAGCAAGCTTCAAGTTCGATCAGAAATGGCATGCCAAACCAGATCAGTTGTAAAAGAGATGATCGATCATCCGGGCTGCTATAGTGAAGACTAGATGGTTATTTCTGGTGTACTTCTATGCTGCATGTTCATTTTTGTAGTTCTCAAACTCGTAAAAGGTTGTTTCGTTCAACAACCAAACAATGTGTATTATGTTGCTTGTACTGATGATCAACAAGTGTGTGGTGTGATTTTGTGCATGACACATACTGAATACACCATTCTCTTATTATGTATTTTCAAGAAACTAAACTAGTGTCCCAGCTTTTATGAAATGGAATGCTCTTTTATTGGTTGCTTGTGTTTGTATACTTTTGTGTGTTTGTTGGAATTTCATTGAAAATGATGGTGAAGAGCAGGTATTGATAATACATTTGCTGGAATTTCATTGAAAATGATGGTGAAGAGCAGGTCTTGATAATACACTTGCTGGAATTTAGCAGAGAGTCTAGACCGGTAGCAGCATGTCTATGCTTGTTGCAATTATACTGTAATGTCTGGCAGTATATGGGAGCACGTTCATTGTGTTCACGGTCCAAAGGGAACTATATTTTTTGATGTAGACCAACTTATCTTATTATTAAAATGTAATGTTCTACACTTATTCATCTTCCTATTGTCATATCAGTAGAGGTTACATCATGTTCTACATCTGAAAAGCCCACACGCATGTTCTACATTTGAATCGTATTCTATTTTACCTATTGTAGACGGTATATGATGTTCTACTGTGCTGATTATAGAAGATTACTGATTTTCTTATAGTGATCTTCAGCTGTAACGGGGCAGGAGCCATCAAATATTTTGGACATCCTGGTGAATGGAGGGGGACATGTAAGAATCAGAAGCCGAATGCCTGCTGACGAGCTGGAGGATCAAAGAACAATGTCCATAATAAGACGACTTGTGCATGAGGAAAGCACAGGCGGTGGCGGCAGACACGCGGCTTGGCGCGATGGAGAACCAGCTCCGACGGGATAGAGAAGCAGGGCAGGTGTGGAGTAGCGACGGAGGTGCGGCAGATGCTCAACTGCGCCGCAGATTCGTGGTAAGGACGCGGACACGGACGCGTGGTAGGGACGCGCGGTAGGGACGCGCTGAAGGACCAGTTGCGGCATCGCGGAGGTGCGGCAGCAAAACGGGGGAGACACAGGCTGCTGCCTGAGGTTTGAGGAAAAAGGAAGTGAAGGTTTGTCTTGTGGGGGTGTTGCGGCCTATGGAGGTACCAAGGTGTGCCGGGGGGGGGCGCTGATTTTAGTTAAATTTAGGGTTTACTAGAGCCGTTGGATGTGAATGGATGGGAATATTTAATCCGTTAAATTATTGGATGTGGCGGGAATGAAAGATTGGGTTAGCGGGGAAGGGAGTTGGCGCGGCTGGGCTGGTGGATTTGGAAAAAAAGGTTGGCCTTAAAGAAAACGACGCGTTGCCGGGTTGTTTGCTTGCATGGCTGGGGTTGCCTGGTCTAAATAATTCGACCAGGGTTGTTTCTAGTATATTTATTTGAGTTCATATATATATATATATGGTGTCAGAATCACGTTTTGCAAACAATCCTTTGACGGTCAAATTCTCTTACAAGGAAGGAGGGTATTTAGTTGAGTTCGTATATATATGATGTTACAATTACGTTTTGCAAACAATCCTTTGACGTTCGAATCCTCTTCCAAGGAAGGAGGGTATTTGGTTGAGTTCGTATATATATGATGTCAGAATCACGTTTTGCAAACAATCCTTTGACGGTCGAATTCTCTTCCAAGGAAGGAGGGGCTGCATTAATTTTTCTTTGGTATGAGGCCGTATCCTTTTGGCACTGTGAAACTCAGGCTTGCATCGTGTTCAACAGCAACATTCACGAGTTGCTGCATTTGTTTTGTTTCCCATAAGCAAACTTTATTCTTATTATCGAGTACAAAATGAGTTGTACAAAACTATCTCGCAACTGCTCGTGAGCTAGTGAACACATGTATATCCTAAGACCAAAAGAATTTTCATTAATTAACTAACACTCCGTAGTATATGCACGCGCGAAAATAACCGAGAAAGGCAAAGGTAAACATTGGTAGTTCATGCCTATACAAGTGAAGTTTTGACCAAAGAAATAACAAGTACTTTTGCACTGGCTGACTGGCGGGGTTTGCACGTTGCATGCGCCGGGGAGGGCGAGTGCCTGGGTTTGGTTGATGCTGAGTCCGGCGAGCTGGGTCGTACCACCCCCGCCTCCGAGTACGGTGCACAGGCACTGCGGTTCCGACTGAACCACGCTGGCGAGCTGGCTGCAGCACGATGAAGACGGGGCTGAGGAGTTACCCGTGATGAACCCCAGGCAGGGCGTCAGACTGATAATCGCGCTCGTGCACCCGCTCGTGGACTGCGCCGAGGCAGGCATCGGGACGCAGAGGAGCAGCATTGCGGTGGCGACAATGGAAGCCACTGCGAGCAGAGCTGCTTGGGCCATGTGTGCCTGAAGTATATCAGATGAGAAGGAATGCTGAATAAGAATGCACCGTATGTGGAGCTGTTGCAGACGCAGCCACGCAAGGTTCTGTGCTGCTGTCAGGGCGATTTATGTGTTGATTCAGATCTTCTGTCGTATATATACGATTCAAGTTTCCAGTACTTTCATCTTATTTGGTGAACAAACTTTCCTAATCGTGTCGTGTAATGCGTCGTCGGAAGTCAAAAGAGCGGCTATATAGTTCTGCGATTTTAAAATACAATACAGGTAAGGTGGTGGTTCGAGATTCTAACTACCTAGTTTGAATTCATGGCTTCTATGGCTGATACTAGTTGCTTTTCTTTTACGTCAATGGATTTGGACATACAGGATGTAGAAAGGGTAGGACATCCAAACAATGACAGTAGAGGAAGACATTTTAGTTTTTTCCTCCAGAACCTTTCCTCTCTTCTCTAGAAATCGTCACTCCTCGCTGAAGGCTTCAACATATAAAAGAGCCGGCCACTCTGCCCTTACCTCATACCTCAAAAAAGGTAACGTCTCTCTTTTCTGTCCTTTCACGTCCATGCCCAAGCTTGGCTCAATTATCGTTTTTCTTTTCATTTTTTTTTTTGAAAGTGGAATCATATTAATTTACTCTAAATCAGAGCGAGCAACATCCCACCGAATAACGACAAAGGCTCCTTGGTTGAACTAATCGCGCCATGCAAAGCACTCTTAGCCACCTCGTGTGCCAACCTATTACAGTCTCTTTTAACAAAAGAAAAAGAGCAGAAAGAAAAAGAACTAACTACAGATTTAATATCCGATATAAGAAGTCCGAGATAGTCTCTTCTCTCGTGCGTAGAGTGTAAGGCATCTACAACACCTTTCGAATCCGAATCATTCCAATAGCGCTATTGGTTCATCCCGATGTTCTATAGAAATCTGATAAGATTCAATAGAGAGCGGATTTGTTGCTCCTCTTTTTTTAGAGTAGGCTACTCCTTGCCTCCACTCATTACACGTAGACATGCACATATAGATGAGGGGTGTGTATTTGATTCAATGGGCAGGTGTCATCATCACAGACAAGGACTAGCATGCTCCTTATAAATCTAGGAACCGCAGATCCCACCGGGATTCAATAAGATTTTGTTATAGAGCATCTTTTACGTTTTTCTCTCCTTATCTATTTTAGGGAGTTGAATTTTAAAGAGGAGTGAGAAGAAAAACTGCATTGTGATTGGTTGTCCTATAGAATTTCTATAGGACACGTCCTATACTACTGACTTCGGATTCACCCCCCTCCCCCAACTTCATAATTAGTCATGTTGACTTGTCATTAATTCGAACGTAAGTCATCTTCACTCCAATTGGATCCGAGTCTAGTGCAAATGGCTACAGAAACTCGCCCGACCCAATTGAAACCCAATTCCAATTCTACTAGACCAATGTAAAACAATTCAAATGTGTAGCGTCTTATCATAGGACATGATGAAATTAATTACCAAAAACGTTGAACATGATGTTAAACAAAAAAGCACTACAACTTACAGAAAGTAAATCAAAACCGATATTTTGATATCTTCACGCATAAAATTGAAAATTGTGTTATGAGATATTAACATGCACCTAACATATAATAGAAGACATGTAAAGTTTTCAAGTGCCCGAGCTGACTCGACCTTAGCACCGCTCTTAGAAAATAAAGTTGCCAGGACTACCCCATGCGAGATGAATTCTTCTACATGTAAATTACAACAAGCTTAAAATAAAAGAGAAGTAATAATGAATTTATGGTCACCACAAGCTGACAATGGATCACATACATTGGACATTTACTACCTGATGCATTTTCAAGTAAAATTGTAGACATGCAACAAACTAGACTCTAATTTGGGTTTGAAATTTAAACCTGTAGCAATCCTATTTTCTTCTTCAAAATTCAACCCTGAATCCTATTCAACCGAGGAGTATACAATTTGGACTTGAGTGTTTCTCGTACTTCTTGGCCGAATGACTTATATTGAGTCACATCCCTACAACTTAAAGGCCCTAAAAATAGAGAAAACTTCTTTAACTATATGTATATTGGTTTCAAAATGTTTGTAGAATTTACTGAATTTGACAAGATTATGATATTTTTTTGACAAACCATAGACCTACTACCTTTGAACGCCTACCTTCTCCCCTCCTCCACATGCCCAAACGTTCATAATACATCTACTATATTGGTCGAGTTAGTGTAACATATTGAATGGACAACACCAGAACTCCCTTAATCTTTCTCCACTTTTTAGGCGCCTCTTAGCTAACATATATATATATATATATATATATATATATATATATATATATATATATATATATATGTGTGTGTGTGTATATATATATATGTATATATATATATATATATATATATATATATATATATATATATATATGAATCATTTCTTAAAAAGCAGACAAAATTCTCCATATGCCTCTATAAGATGTTTGTACTAGCTAGAACAAGGATATGGCCTATTAATGTAGTATAGCGCAGTGTGAGTTTGGAATCAAAGTTGAAAGCATACTTTATAATTTATAGACTAGATCCCAACACATGTTTAGAAGGATAGCTACAATCTCTCATTATATAGGATGTGCATATGTATGTGTATAAGAATGAAATCACACCTTTACTAAAAATTTGAAGAATAAAATATCCATCCCAAACATACTCAAAAGGTATGCTGGAAAGGGTGTAAATTTTTTAATTTTCATTAATGATATACAAAATGTCAAAGAGTATTACAACGGAATATAATTTCATGAGTATAATCAATTTTATAAAAGTACATCATCATTCTCTCATAAAGGGTTTACATGAAAGATACAAAAAAAAAGATCTAGAATGAGGGAAATCTAAACTACACCAACTTTGGCTCCAAACAACATCTTCATGAGATAGGTCCATGTTGAAGGCCATGTAATCCTTACCTTGTTCCTAAGTTGGTCCTCCATGCTTCTACTATGCACTCTGATCCTAGGCCTTCCTCAACACCTTGATCAAAATCTAAGTGATTGGGAAGATTCCCAACAAAAGAAAGAAGCAAGGTACGTGTCAATAGTGAACAAGAACAAAAGGTAAAGCTATAACATGGAGATAAAGGATAAGATTTCATCATAAGATGAAGATGGTCAAAAGCACAAGGCATAATCAAATGAATGCTTTCTATAATAAGAAAAAAAAATAAAAAGTGTGCATGCATGATTAATATTGACTACCTTAACTAAGTAGGGTTGAGCCACCTACCGTACATCAATAAAATAGGTGAGGGAGAGTAACAAATTCCAGTCAGCTATCAAATATTTTATATTAGGGATAGTAACACATTCTCCTGGGTAAATTTACACATGCCCTATCTATAGGTTGTTGTATAAAAGTACCACTACACTAGTTAAATAGTCTAATAAAACCAGCATACTAAAGAACTATGACAAGTATAAGAATCAAATAATAGAGACATGACAGTGGGGTATAACACCCAAGAAATAATAACAAAACTACTTTTGAGGTAACTATAGCAAAGGAAATAATAATAGAGAGATTAGGGTCTAATAAGTGCCTCATTAGGGGAATTAGGTTAGGGTTTCAAATATTCCCAACAAAGGTGTAAGGATACACATACCTCTCTTACTGATTTCAATTATTCACTTTCATCACTTTAATAAAGTCCAAGGTCCACTTTTTCTTTTTTCAATGTATAATCATGTATTAGGATTTTTCGTATGCATTAATGTAAAGAAACCCTAACTTTTGGACTTTTTGAACCCAAATTTGATTTAGACTCTAAAAACATCACTATTGATTTGATTAGGTTCTCCTGATTCTAAAAACATATAATCTTATCAATTTTTAAGTTGTGATGAAAAAGTATATTTTTTATGTATTAAAATTATTGTCTAGAAAACACCTTTCGATAAAATTCAAAAACAAACCTCGAAAGGATTTTAATTAGAAAGATCACATGTCAAAAATACTTTTTTTTAATATGAATAAGCGAATCAAAAGTTATGATTTATCTAAAATGAGCCAATCAAAAATTGTCATGTTATCACAACAAGCGAGAGAGAGGAAGAGCGAGAGCGAGAGAGGGGTCATCATGTGACTTAGCCCAATAGTAGATGGTCAAGTCACCAACCAAATCCTTGTCAACGACACGCTAGCCTGGTTCAAAGTAAGGAAATCATAGGCTAATAAGACGTTTTTGCCCTTGAATGAGAAAATAAGGGAACGAGTAAAGCGGAGGGGCAAACCAAGGATCTCATGGAGGGGATTCATCCCCTTCACCTCGTGACACCATGGCTGCAAAGAAGTAGCTACTACACCTCGTGAGAATGAAGAATAATAGTTGGATGTTCATACCTCAAGAGCAATTGAACCGAGGGGAGTCAAGGGGGAAGCCCGATCCGCCACAAGTAGACACCCAGCTACGAGCTCACGACGATGATGAGGGAGGGTTAAGCCCATATTGTAATGGGGAAACAAATCCACAGATGCTTGCAAAATTTTGGGGGTAGCTATATATATATATACATATATATATATGTATATATATATGGGTATAGGTCCTAAAGGGGTAGGATCTTCGAGAAGAGGAAGACCGAGAATTAGTGGAATCTCGTATAGGTGACGAAAGATCACGAGCAGTAGCTCAATGAATGTGGAATTTAATCTTGAATCTGTAGCAAGAAAAATATCTAAAAACCATCAAGAATCTAGGGAGTGATTTGCAAAAAACCAGCTCATGCGGCCACAACACTACTCATGCCGTGTGAACACATCCTCTCCAAGGTAGGATATTATGCAGCCGCCATTGGACTCTGATCGAACGGTTCACTTGGCGTGCGACATTGAAATGGCTTTCCTGATCAATTTTGAATAAAGTGTGGATGCATTTATTTATCTATTTCTCTCTGTCAAATTCCAAATTAAATGAAATTCGGCATCTAGCCTATTTTGGACATTAGGTTCCAAATATAGTCTTAGTTTTCGAATTTGAAGCTTCTAAATATTTTATTTAATTATTATACATTAAACCATATTTTCTTTTTCTTAACACAACAGAAACGTCTAGAAATCATCAATTATTATGAAACTTCGTTCTTACACAAACCAAAGTATATGGAACATGATTTGGTCATTTATATTATCATTTGGAATTATTTTTCTCATTATTTAATATTTTTGAATTTCTCTTTCAGAATCTACACATGTACATTAAAGATTATCCAAATTACTTGAAAATTTACCCAAAGGCTATTTTTAATGTTTAGATTTATGAATATAAGATTATTTTCTACTTTTTTTTGGTCGGTCAAAAACTTGTGTTGCTTTTTTGTATTTTTCTTTGTTTCTGTACAAAGCTATCCATCTTTGAAAAATTGAAGATGGTAAAAGAAAGGGCAAAAATATAAACTTTACAATGAATTTCTCAAAGAATAATAAGAAGAAATATAGTAGAACCAAACTGCCGATGCCGATGCTGCCAGAGAAACAAAGAAAACACTGATAACCATCAAGAAGCATCAGGCAGGAGTCAAGAAAAACAAGGAGACAGCCGAAACCACCAGCCTTCATCATAAGCTAAACCAACAGAGACTCCCAAGCATGTTATCATCAGTCTAATCTTTAGAAACTATCCTTCAAAGCAGCAGATGCTTAAAAAAAGATAGTGTCACAAAAAGCATAACAGAACTGAATCTCGATCCATAAGAACTCGACCATCATAACAGTACAAGCCAGCCATGAGAGGGGAGCAGAAAACACAGCAACTCAGCAACCATCTCTTCAAAGAACAAAGACCAGAGCTCTGGAGAACAAAGACCAGCAAATTAGCATCATCCAAATAGGAAGACTCAACCATCACAACCAAGAGAATGTTGTGAGAGTGGAGCGACAAACCCATCATAGGGAAAAAGAAAACAACCATCATGGAACAGACCCAAACATCTATCCAAAACTCAACCATCATATATTTAAAAACCAACTATGAGAGGGGAGCATAAGCCCAAGGAACACTGCAACCAACCAACCAGGAAGCCACAACCCTCCAACCCATAGATCATAAGAGTAAAAGCATCTGAAACTGACGCTCATACATCCCCAAAACCAGAAATCAAAGCATCACTCCAGCTTACTAAAACAACCTCCAACCATCATATGCCGACCATAGAGGTAGGGAACACCTCATCCCATCTGAAGGTGGAGCTCAGACCCAACACAGGGTAGAAGAACTCAACCATCCTAGGACAGACCCAAAAAACAAACCATAAACTCAACCATTATAGCTTTAACAGCCAACTATGAGAGGGGAGAAAAAGCCTAAGAAAATAAAGGTAAAGAGCACTTCAACCCAAATGAAGGAGAGAGCATCGACACCAAAGCACATAGCTCAGAAGACCAGCAGACTAGAGACAACCCTTGCCAAGAAACAGAACCAAAGCACATAGTTTTGATGACTCAACCATCACAACCAAGAGAATGTTGTGAGAGGGGAGCGACAAACCCAACACAGGGTAGAAGAACACAACCATCACGGGGCAGACCCATAAAACTATCCATAAACTCAACCATCATAGCTTTAATAGCCAACTATGAGAGGGTAGCAAGAGCCCAGGAGAAACTACAGCCAACCGGAAGACCAGCATACAAGCATCATCCAAACAAGAAGATCTATAGGAGGGCTCAAACATGCCACCTTCTTAGAGTATCATCAGAGCTTACTCAGTAAAACTGAGAAAAAAAAATAGAGCAAGACTACCATAGACAAGCTGTGTAAAGCTTAAAAGAACCAGGACCCCTGAACACCAATCAACATAGAATCAAATAATTATTACTAATCAGCTTCCAGAGCCCTTCCTTTACAAGATAACTATTGTTATGAACTCTCCTGTTCCTTTCCAGCCAGATATGATATAAGTAAATCCAAAGTATACATAGATGGACAATTCTCATGCGCATCATTCTCAATCTTACACATGGTTACTTTCATCACATGGTGATGTTACATCATTCTCATAGAAGACATATTCTTCTCCCTCAACTCTTGCATGTGTCACCTTTGTTCAACATAAGAACTATTGTGCCACTTGTACATGTCTGGTAGTACTTTTCAACTTGGGACTCTAACTGTCATCATGTACTATACTATTATTTGTACAACACATCAGAGGGCATACTTCCTGGAACTCACCAAACACAAAACATCATGTATCTCTTTTATATGTAACTTTACAAGGTTTCATCTCTATGTTCCTTTAATGACTGTTGTAATTAGCAACTCAATCAATCATGTGGGTATCACCTAACTGTCAAGAACTGTAAGACATATGTTCTCAGAAGATTCTTCAATCATCTTAATGATGGACTGGCCATCAATCTAGTTGAAGAATCATACACCTATTGCAATTGTTAACAACTATAACTTTTTGGTTGACCTTGTTAGGGGTAGGGCAACGACACTATCTTCATCTTACCATGATTCACACAACCCACTTAGTAGATGTACCATAACTCCAAGAGGGTACACTAGTTAACCCCCAACTCACTCTTGCTAAAATTATCACACATAAGTACAATTACTTCAACATTCTTAAGGTTTAACAAATATGTTGACCATGTTACTGACCATCTCTGAAATACCTTATGATGTCATCATTTAAAGCTTGCTATAACTGGTAAGACATGACATGAATACTCTGTTCCTCCTATTCATAAATTCTATTGGTACATTTCTTAGTATAAAGGACATAACCCTAAACTCACCATTGTCATGTAAGTTATGTCATCCATTCTAACTCTTATGTTTAAAGGATATTTTATCTTAAAGGAACATGGCAGAACATGTTTACTGATCAGAAAACCGTCTATCCTTGTTAGTGGTCTTGCCCACTAAACCATACACAACATTATATAATCACTTTTATTTTTCCTTCCAAACAACATTTAGAAGGTCATCATCAACTCTTTCTCTCTCTCTAAGGGAGAGGAATACTTGGAATGTTCATTTAATAAACATCTCCAACCTTCACATACTTCCCATGCTATTGATACATCTTGGATACTTGGATTCATTACCTTGGTATCCACCTCATGTGCTATAAGAAACTCACATCCTTATCTGATCTACTTTTACCAACATAACAAATCTCAATACATATAAGAGGGGTCTTCCTAATTATTAGAAGGCTAAAAAAAACTCATCACAAACTTTATGATCTTGGAACCATAGTCCAAGAAGCATTATGCTATAATAAGCTATCCACCCTCATGTTGACAACGAAATAACACATACCAAGTGGCAATGATCCACTTGAAAGTTGTGCCATAGAAAGGAAAAACACAAAAGGAAACATACTTCCCACATCATAGCAGCATTGTTCAAGGGTCACTAGCAAAAAGGTAACCAACTCTATTTTCATTATGCATGTTACAACTTCTTATGTATCATTCTACCTTTTTCATTTCATCTTCATTGCCATTAGCATATGAATCATTATGATTAACATATCTCATTACTCCTTCTTTGATGACTATTTATCACACTTGGGTATGTTCTCTTATTTTTTATGCTTTTCAATCACTTATCAAAAGGTAAATCATCATATTTCATATTTTATTCATTAAACATGGATCATCTTCCTTAATTTCTTTCACATACCATGCTGATTTTACATTAACACATTCTTACACACATAGGATCTAAGATTAACTCAGCTTCCACCTTATTCCTTTGTCACTGTTCCCATTCATTCTCTCATTTTATACTTATTATAGGAGTTCTCTCCATCTTCTGTGGACTTCATACCTTGATTCACTTTATAAGCACATACTTATCTATCATTTACTTTATTATCTTCTTGAATCACATCTTCAACAACTACTCTTTTTCTTATTTGTATTTAGATTTAGATTTCATGGTGTTGTATCTTTCTCTTATAGTTACCAAACATTCAAGTTTTGATAGATAATGATGTAATTCTCTTGAGGTAATATTGAGTTATCTGCACCATGATTTCTGATTCATTATGATCTTTAGATTGTCTTAAAATGACTACTTGATTTGAGTAATATAAAAGATAACACTCTAAGAGTTCCATGCTTACACTTTCTTTAATAATTGAATACATGGCCATGGCATCCAAGTGCTGAGAGTAGGTAGTATGCACTATATTTTTGTGTCATGTTCATTACTTAAACATCATCCTAGTCCTAAGTTTTAGTATCCATGTAGACTCAGTGAACCTAAAGCTATGAACCAACTTGTGAGAACTCGTTACACTAAATGAGATTACTTAAAACATAAGGGTAAATTAAAACCAATTTCAACATCAACACCCACTCAGAAGTGTTTGCATAAGAGCCAAACATCTTTCTTGTATCCATACTATGTGAATAATTTGATACAAATTGCTCTATCTCCTTATCCAAAACATATATACACAGGAGAACAATATTAATATATGCCACACAAATAAGCATAACATGCTAACAAAAGTCTGATTTGTTTGAAACACTATATACAAACTTAAAGGGTTGACCTACGAAGGCACTAATACTATCAAGGCACTAATATTATCCCTCTGCCCCTTAAAGGGTTGACCTACCAAGTCAAACTTAACTAGAGGTAAAGGGTTAATCTAACTAAGCCATGTATAAGTTCTATCACTTGACTGCTTTCTAAACACCAAACTTCAAAGTCTCGGTTCTAGGGATAGACTACCCAAACATGTGATTCTATGGAACGTAAGGGAATTATATTGGGTATCCATCCTCAGACAAGTCACACAATCAACATATAAGGTTCCTATGAGAAACCAACATGGATATATAAGGTTACTATTTCCTAAAGGTATACTATTTTGGTAAATCAATATTAGCTCAGGCCATGTAGGTATCATACGGATCTGGGAGTCCTCGTAAACCTTGCTAGTGATGCGGAGAAGAATCTTGCCAGCCCCCAAACCCTGGTCCTTTCTAGACACTTTCTTTTTCAACTTATTCCCTAATAGACAATCTAACGAGCTCACCACATAAATGTTAACTAAACATGTTCCTAAAGTGAAACTCAGACGATCCTAATAAACCTTTGATCATCTCAAGAGTAGCATAGGTCAATTCAAGGGTAAAAATGTCACTTAAATGGGAACTATGTAAGGCAAAGGTTCTGATTGGGGAGACAAAATTGATATAGTCAGATTCTGACTACCATGGGATCCTATACCATGTTGTAAAAGAGTGAAATCACCTCTTTACTAAAAATTTGAAGAATAAAACATCCATCCCAAACATACTCAAAAGGTATGCTAGAATAGGTGTAAATTTTTCAAATTTTAATTAATGGTATACAAAAGACTAAAGAGTATTACAATGGAATACAATTTCATGACTATAATCAATTTTATAAAAGTACATCATCATTCTCCCATAAAGGGTATACATGAAAGATACAACAAAAGGATATAGATAGAGGGAAATATGAACGACATCAACTTTGTCTCCAAGCAACATCTTCATGAGATAGGTCCATGTTGAAGGCCATGTACTCCTTGCCATGTTTCTAAGATGGTCCTCCATGGTCCTGCTGTGCACTCTGGTCCTAGGCCTGCCTCAACACCTTGATCAAACCCTGGGTGGTTGGGAAGACACCCAACAAAAGATAGAAGAAAAGTATGTGTCAATAGTGAACAAGAACAAAATGTAAAGATACACAATGGAGATAAAGGCTAAGATTTCATCATAAGATGAAGTCACTCATAAGTATGAGGCATAATCAAATGGATTCTTGCCATAGCAAGAAAAATAATAAAAGGTGTGCATGTGTGATTAATATTGACTACCTTAACTAAGTTGGGTTGAGGCACCTACCGGACCTCAACCAAATAGGTGAGGGAGAGTAACACATTCCAGTCTTCTATAAAATATTTTTATAGTAGGGAGAGTAACACATTCCCCTAGGCAATTTACACATGCCCGATCTATGGGTGGTTGTACAAAAGTACCACTACACTAGTTAAATATTCTAATAAAATCAACATGCTAAAGAACTATGACAACTATAAGCATCAAATAAGAGAGACATGGCAATGGGGTACAAGACCCAAAAAATAATAACAAAACTAACTTTGAATCAAGTATAACAAAGGAAACAATAATAGAGAGATTAGGATTTAATAAGTGCCTCATTAGGGAAATTAGGATAGGGTTGCAAATATTCCCAACTAAGGTGTAAGGATGCACATACCTCTCTTACTGATTTCAATTATTCACTTTCACCACTTTAACTTGAGTCCAAGGTCCACTGTTCCCATTTCCAATGTATAATCATGTATTAGGGTTTTTCATATGCATTAATGTAAAGAAACTCTATATTTTGGACATTTTGAACAAAACCTTGATTTAGATTCTAAAAAAATCACCATTGATCTTATTAGGTTTTCCTGATTAAGAAAGCATATAATTTTATCACTTTTGGAGTTATAATGATTAAAGTGTACTTTTGGTGACTTTTATATATTAAAATCATTTTCTTGAAAACACCTTTAGGTAAAACTCAAAACCAAACCTCAAAAGTATTTTAATTAGAAAGATCACATTTTTCTATTCCAAAAGATATTTTTTTGTTAAATTTGGATAAGCGAGTTAAAAGTTATGATTTATCTAAAATTTAGCCAATAAAAAATTGAGTGAGAGAGGGGTCGTCCTGTGACTTAGCCCAATAGGATCTGACCAAGTAACTGATCAAAGACTCGTTAGCAGTATGCTGACCCACTTCAAAGCAAGAAAATCGCAGGCTAAGAAGACATTTTTGCCCTTCGATGAGAAAACAAGGAAATGAGTAAAGTGGTGGGTTAAACTAGGGATTTCACTGAGGGGATTCATCCCCTTCACTCGATGACACCATGACTATGGTGAAGCAGCTACTGCAATTTGTGAGAATTGGGAAAAAAATCAGAGAAACAAAGAAATCATGATTCGAGGATGCAAAAATGAAGAATAGCAGGTGGGCGTTCATACCTCAAGAGCAATTGAACCGAGGGGAGTCAAGGGGGAAGCCCAATCTGTCAAAAGCCGACACCCAACCATGAGCTCGTGACGACAATGTGGTAGGGTTAAGACCAAATTGGAATGGGGGAAATGAATCCATGAAAGCTTGCAGAAATCTGGGGTAGTTATATATATGCGAATGTGTATGTGCTAAAGGGATAGGAGCTTGGAGAAGAGGAAGATCGAGAATTCGGAAAATCTCATATAGGAGATGAAAGATCTTGAGTAGTGGGTTGATGAATGCGAGATGTAATCTGGAATCCTTAGCAAGAAAAATCTCTAAAAACCATCAAGAATCGAGGGAGTTATTCGTGAGAAACCATCTCATGCGGCCACAACATTATTCACGCCGTGTGAAAGCATGCTCTGCAGTGTAGGAGATTGTGTGGCCATCATTGGATCTTGATTGAACGGATCACTTGGCATGCAAAATTTAAATGACTTTCCTAATCAATTTCAAATAAAGTGTAGATGCATTTATTAATATTTTCTCTCTCTCTTTATTTGAGGGTGCAAACAAATTTCAAATTAAATGAAATTTGGTACCTAGCCTATCTTGGACATGAGGAATCCAAATATGTCCTTAGTTTTTGGATTTAAGGCTTTTATATATTTTGTTAAATTATTTTACATTAAACCATATTTTCTCTTTCTTAACACATTAGAAACATATAGAAATCATCAATTATTATGAAACTTCATCCTTAAGGAAACCAAAGTATATGGAACATGATTTTCTCATTAATTATATCCTTTGGAATTATTTCGCTCATTATTTAATATTTTGGACTTTTCTCTCCTAATCTAATTGTACATTAAAGATTATCTAAATTACATGAGAATTTACCCAAAGGCTATTTTTAATGTGTAGGTTACGTATATTAGATTATTTTCCACTTTTGGAGTCATTAAATATTTTATTTCATATTTTGATGAAAATCACATTTTCTTTTAAAACTAAAATAGATATGGTCAATATTATCCCAACATTATGAAACTTGGCCTCCAAGCAAAACCAAACCCAAGGAAAATGAATCTCAACTTATGTTTAACCAATTAGTCTTCCTTTGTGAACTGGATAGCGGCTCTAGGGTTGGACGAGGCCCTGGGGGCGATCGCGATGGCGACTAAGTGGGAGGCTGGAATGGTGCAAGTAGTAAAAGGATCTTTGATCCTAGAGCAGATACAACGAAGACCTTCGACGATCAGAGTTAGAGGGATACTAAGAACTTGTCTATGAAGCGTGAGTGGCTGAAAAGAAATAGAGGATACAAAAAGAAAGTTGCTATGCACTCAGTGTCAGAGATCAGCCTGACCTTCACGATGGTCAACATGCATGATCATCTTGACGGCGGGGATACGACTATAGACCCAATAGACAACACCACTCTGGTGATGACGGCGACTGGCGGGGCAAAAGAAGGAAATAAGGAACGGCATGTAGCGGAACCGATAACCTCATATGCGGAAGCAACCATAGGCATACCATCTGTACAACAAGTAAAGGAAAGCAATAGCTTCTTCTTGGAAAAGATCTTTGAAGAAAACCTCCCACACACAGTGGTTTCCATAGAAGAGATGGATGGGATTCTGTCGCTCTCCATAGATCCTTAGACAGAAAAGGACATGGTAGGGCCATGGAGATATGCGGTGGTGGCTCGCCTGATCGACACTGAGATCGGATATATGACTCTCAGGGACAAGATCAAGCTTCTCTGGTAGATCAAGGGCAGGTTTAACATGTTCGAGATGGAAGACAGTCAATTTGTCAACCAACTCTCTTGTCTAGATGACTATGAGACAGTGCTTATGGGAGGGCCATGGAAGATATTTGGTTACCCGCTGGTAGCGTGGGACTGGTATCCAAACTTCAGACCTTCATTGGACCTGCCAAACTACATAATCACATGGGTGAGGATCATCAAACTCCCATTCCACCTGTACGTCAACACTATGTTTGAGTATATTGTACATGCGCTGGGCAACTTATTCAAAGTAGATAGCCACACCGAGAATAGATCTCGTAGCCATTTCACCAGATTGGCTATCGAGATCGACACAACAAAGGAGCTAGACACTTCGATACTTATTAACGGAGTGGAGTTTGAGGTGTACTATGAGGGATTGCCTTGGGCCTGTGCGAAGTGTGGGAAGGAAGGCCACGTCTCCAAGACTTGTGATGCTGCCCCAATACCTGAGGGAACAACTCTAGACACTCCGGAAGAGGGAGAAGCTATGGCCCAACAAGCACATAAAGAAGCTAGCATAGGGGGTGGCAGGTGCCTACACAAAGAAGGAAATCTAGAAGGAAAAAGATAATGTAGAGTAATACACAAGGAAATTCTTCCAACAGATTTGCTGGCCTAGACTTTGAACAAGCCGAGAGCTCAGAAGAACAAGCTGAAGGGGTTGTTGAGCAACAGGACCATGCTCGAGAGGAAAGGACAAAACAACACAAAACTACTAAAGTTTGGAGGAAGAAGAAAGTCGTAAATAGAGAAGAGGACCAGGAAGAAACCAGAGCTGTACTCGGGAACATCACTAACAATCATAAAAAAGATAAAGGGGGGAACGCAAGGGGAAAAGCATCTGAGGGAAACAAGGAGAACCATGTTGCTGTAAATTTGGAGGTGAATGAAGTTGTAATCATAGATGCAGAAGGTGAGACTGAACTGAAGGAGGCTATTATGGAAGATAATTCGAGAGCGCTATAGACTGAACAAAAGCTTGGCATGTGAAGGTTGAAGAAGAGCAGATAAAGGAAAGTGCAAAAGACCTTTGAAAAAGCCTTGCAACCTATGAGACCCGGATCAAGCAGCATTTTTAATACCAAGAGGAAGGGTAAAAGTAACCCAACGGATGAACAAGATAGACGCAGATGTAGTAGGAGAATAACGTCCATTAGTGCAGAGAACAAAGAGGTGAAGACCTCAGTCAATGGCGAAGGCTATGGGTCAGTTGAAGACAACACCTAAGAGGAAGTCCAAGTCTAGAAAGCGCCACACCTTTCCGACCTAGAGCTTAATTTTCAATATTCTGTGATAGAACGTCAGAGGAATATGTAACGATGATACCATAAGGGTTCTTAAAGACCTCATCACCTTACACAAACCGAAGATCGAAGTTGTGCTAGAACCACGCATCATTGGCACATCTCTACGAACATAATCAAGAAAATTGGTTTCAATAGATCCTTTCGCTGTGAAGCTCACGGGTTCTCAGGTGGAATATTGATTTTCTGGAATGAGGAAGACTGTGAGATCCAAATAAATAACTATCATAGACAGTTCATTTCTTGTTGCATCAACGAAGTCGTCATCTGCACCTTTGTCTATGTGAGCCCGCATATTTCAGTCCGTAAGCTTCTCTGGGAACATTTGATAATTCTTGGGAAGAACACTTCCATTCCTTGGGTAGCCCTAGGGGACTTTAAAACCACCCTACTACCCGAGGAAAAGATTGGCAATCCAATCTATAACTTTAACGAGGCACATATTTTTAATAGCACCTTACTTGAAGCAGGTTTATCTGATATTGGATACAACAACCCCCGATATACTTACATCCACAGTCAGTTGTGGGAACGGCTCGATCATGCCCTGGCCAATATAGAGTTTATGTTAGCTTATCCACAAGTTATGATGCCCCACCTCCCAAGAGTAGAATCGTATCACTGTCCCATCCTCCTGTGCCCCACAACGAGAGGCTCTCCTTCATCTAGGTTTGTCATTAGGGAGTTGTGGACTAATGACCCTGAATTCCAGAAGATAATTCATGACAAATGGAACTCAAATTTGGACTTTCACGAGGCTCTCAGCGGCGCAAAGAAATATATCTTGTCTGGGCAGCTAATGAAAGAGAACAAAGAGGCAAAGAAAAATGTAGAATCATTCACATCCTGGAAACTCTTCAGAACTCCCTCTCTGATAGGTTTGATAGTACTACTATTCAACTGATTGGTGAGATGGAAGCTAAGTACCTTGATGTCTTGAGAAATGAAGAGGATGATCTCAAACAAAAGATCCATATCAATTGTCTCAGGAATGAAGACAACAATTCAAGCTTTTATAACGCCTTCGTTAAGCAAAGAAGGCGACATAATAATGTTATTATGCTGAAGGATCAATCTGGGAGCTGGATATCGGATGAAGGGCGTATCTTAGAGATGGTTTTACAACATTTCAGGAGCCTTTTTACTGAACCTATCCACCATAATGCTGATGATATTTGCAACTACATTGGCGCCTTCAGATGTCTCACTGTCGATGAAGCCAAAAACATAGAGAGCCTGCCAAATCTCCATGAACTTCATAACACCCTGTCCAACAGTGACCCCCACAAGGCATCAGGCCCTGACGGTGTTGATACATCTTTCCTCTTGAAGAGTTGGAATTCCATAAAACACTACTTACTAGACACATCGTGCACTTCCTTAAAAGGCAAGGAACTGGAATCAGTTTTTTACAATGCAAGCCTTGTCCTCATTCCTAAAGTACCTAAACCGGAAAAGTGTGAGGAGTTTAGACATATTTCTTTAAACAATTGTGTGCTCAAGCTTGTTTCAAAGATTATCGTGGAAAGATTAAAAGGCTACCTCCCGGAATGCATCTCACCTACCCAGAGTGCCTTTGTACTAGGGCGGAGAATAGCTGATAACATGACGGTAGCACAGGAGATTCTTCACATCATGCAGAGGAAAACAATGCCTAGAACTATGGCTATTAAGATCGATCTTTCTAAGGCTTATGACAGAATGACATGGCCTTTCATAGTGGACACTCTTAACAAGACTGGGTTTCCTGAATCTATCAGGAAATACATCCTTAATTCTATCTCCTGTGGTGATGCTTCTATCATTTGGAAAGGTAAAGAGATCGGATCCTTCAAGGCCACTAGAGGTCTCTATTAGGGAGATCCCCTATCACCTTATTTGTTTGTCCTTTGCCTTGAAAGACTAAGCCAATCCATTGATAAACTTGTAGTAGAGAAAAAATGGACACCGGTTAAGATTTATAGCAAGGGGCCTAAAATCTCACACATGTTCTTTGCTGATGACCTACTTTTATTTGCAAGAGAAGACGCTGGGGAGATGAAGGCCATTCTCAAATGATTTGAAGACTTCGGGGCCGTTTCGGGACAGGTCATCTCCATCAACAAGTCCAATATACACTTCTCTAAGAACGTATCTCAAAGAACTAGAAGACGCTTATGCAGGTTGAGCAGCTTCTCCCAGACAGACAATATGGGAATGTACCTGGGCGTACCTTTGATTCATGGGAAAGTGAAAAAGGATACATACTTTGGCATCATCAGAAAGGTTTCGGCTAACATCAGTTTGTGGGCAGTGTGAACCCTCTCTCTTGCTGCTCGAGTGAGTTTATCCAAATCCACCCTTTCGGCTATTCCAGCATATGCAATGCAGGCCACAGTGATTCCTGTGAAAGTATGTGATCACATAGATAGCAGTATCTGGTCCTTCATATGGGGAGGTAACCATAAGCAGCACCCCCTATCTCTAGTGGCATGGAATAAAGTTACTTCTGAGAAAGAGCATGGAGGCCTGGGTATTAAGTCTATGAGGGAACTCGATGAAGCTCTCATCGCCAAACATGCCTGGGACCTGAGTTCAACTACAAATTCACCGTGGTGCGTAGGTCTAAGGCAAAAGTTCGAGAACCACGAGGGCCATTATCTACCAGACATTTCCCAGTTAGGACGGGAAACCTTGAAGCGGAAGCAGTTCATTTTGAACAACTCTAAGATGGTCATCACCAATGAAGAGACAACCAACATATGGTCTGATAACTGGTGTGACAACAACACTTTTCTGAAAGAGATAGCTTTAAAGCCGATCCCCGATAACATGATACAAATGACGGTGAATAATCTTTTGACCTGAGATTATAGTTGGGATGTCGATCTTTTTGAAGGAATGGTTTCCACAGACCACAATCAAGAAGATAACGAACATACCTCCTCCGTTGCGTACTATGACACCGGACAAGAGGGCTTGGAACCATACCAACTAGGGAAATTTTTCTATCAGAAGTGCTTATAACATTCTGTAGGAGGGCAAGGACATCAAAATAGAGGGAAAGTGGATGAAGATTTGGAATCTTAAAACATCTATGAAAGTAAAGTTCATGCTTTGGCTCGTGGGGCATGAGGCTATCCTCACAAATAGCAGAAGAAGAGCCTAATACTTAACCAGTGACAACACTTGCCCGATCTGCAATAATGGAGAGGAATCGACTATGCATGCTCTTAGAGATTGTGAAAAAGAAGCACAAATCTAGAAATTGATCCTCCACCACGATACTTGGACAACTTTCTTTGCAACTACAAATATGTGGAGCTGGCTGGACAAAAGCTTATCAGCGCCGGAACCCAACAACCTACTGTACGCAGTGGGTTGCTGGCATATTTGGAACCGGAGGAACAAAGCCGTGTTTGAGAGTAAGATGTTGACAGTAACTCAGGTCCAAACCATGATCATAAAGGACGTAACCCTTAACTTCAAAGCCTGGGCTAAAAGTGACACGACCAAGACAATGTTGGATTCTTCATCCAATTGGTGTAGATTTGCCAATGAATCAATCAAGCTGAACACAGACGCCACCTTTGATGCACGTACAGGCCAATCGGCAATTGCGGTGGTTGGAAGGAACCACGAAGGCAAGTGGCAAGGCGGCTGGGGAAAGATCGTGAGAGCAAACAGTGCCTTGGAAGCGGATGTAATGGCAATTGTCTTAGCTACTGAGATAGGTAAACAACTTAATCTCAGGCTCATCTACATAGAAACGAATTCCAAAAATGCAAGGCTCGCCATTGAGGGCAATTCTTCAGACTTCCCTAAACTTTTGAGGTGGACAGAAGAGGTAAAGGAGAAGATGGAACCAGGATGGACTTGTGGCTTCATGAAGAGAGAAGGTAACAGGGCAGCGGACTGGCTGGCCAAGTTCCACAACAAAAACCAGGGTGGCTTTTTTTCTATAAAACCCCACCTACCGACCTTATTGATATAATCAACTTGGACCTCTGTAATGGTAGTAGTACTACCATATTTAATCATGTTATGAACCCGTCTCAGTGTAACATTTTACCCAGTTTGCTTGCACGAGAGGGGCAAGATGAATAAGATATCACTCTGACTTCTCCAAAAAAAATTAGTCTTCCTTTTATGAGTTTTAGCACATTATCATATATTACCACTATTTCTCATATTAAATAATTCCATATCACATTAACATTTTTAAAGCATTATTATCCATTCCTTTTTCTCTTCCTTACTCCATAAAGCTAAGGAATGATCTAGAACAAATTTATTTTATCATTATATCATTTAAGTGATAAATTTACATTTTAAACTGTTAAGTTAAACTTTCACTGGAGTATTTTTGCATAAACCATTTTACTGGTATAAATGGTGATCAAAATTAACCCAAACCACTAATAATTCCACAAATTCAACATCAAGGATAAATGGGATAGAAAAGATAGGAAAAGCTTAGGAAGAGGGTCAAAAAGACAATATACCCAAATTTTAGTTTGTTATAGTATGTACTTATCCAGTACTCGTGATCCATCTAACCTCATTGTCCCTAGGAATAGCACATGTGCTCAAAGTGAAATTCTTTAAGTTTAAATCATCATCAACATTCATAAAAATCAAATCCATCAATGTGATTGAACAAAGCACCTTCTAACACTTAACTATAACTATGTTACTAGTCTTATCTTTGAATACCATCTGCCTATAGATCTTGATGTAGGCTTGAGCTTTCATTAGTTTCTCCATTTGATTGGCCCTCCTACTCTAGAGCACCTCTTCATTTATTTACTTCCATGTCATCCAAGCAGTTAATATAAAGGCATATCTCCAATATTTAGCTTGTTATTGGCTTTTTTAGGTTCCTTGTCATCCACTCCCATATAGTTACATAAAAAATGAGAGAGTTTTTCCAAAATAGTTTATTTTAGTCTGTTACTTTGTATTGATAATTTAGTCACAAACTAGAGGTAGGGAGGATTCATCTTGGTTCCCATATCTAGGGCATATGGATCTACAGACACAGTTCTCACATATCTCATCTGAATAGTCATTAAATGGTCATGTTGGGGTGTTCACATAAAGAATTTGATTCCTTGTAGGATCAACAACTGCCAAACAAGAATCCCACTTCTTGGAGATATGTTCCTTTCCACAAATTGATGTATGTCACTTCACAATGAATACTCCATTGACGCTTCCTTTTCAAACTAGCAAATCAACACCATTGTCCTTCATGGGTGGTTGCAAAAGTAATATACCCTTTGTTGTTGCCTCACTGAACTAGTGTCTTAACAACTCCACATCCCATTGCCCATCATATGTCACCAAGCAAAAAATTTGATGGTCAACTTTCTCCCCTAGAATGATTTTGTTACTTTTTAACTTGACACATTTTCTACCCCAAAACCATTAACATGTGCATACATTAGTATAAGCTCCAAATAACACTACTTTGCTTGAGTTTTCTTTCATAAAATCCATCTAATCTTAATGATTTTATTAAAAGAAGATTTCATATTTTTGTAACCTTCTCTTCCCTTGTACTTAGCAACCATAAAATCTCTCTAGTGTACATTTATCACATTCAAAATTACCAATTAGCTTTCATCACCAATGCTTCATTATATTGTTCGGGTGATCAAATCCCCATATCACCTCTGTCTAAGGGCATAATCATTTTCTTCTTGGTTATCGTATGAGTTTTCATTTAAATGTTACTTCTGATCCATATAAAATCGCTAGTTACATGGTCACTTCTATAATGACCAAAACCAAAAGCTTGGTTACATTGCATTACATAAGGAGTTGCGTCAAGTACTATTTATCTAAGGTAACTCTAGAAAAGAATGATAGAGTTGTATTAAACCATCCATCTTTTCTCCTTTTCAGATTTCTAGCAAGATTTAAGTATAACTCTTTAGATTTTTTTATGAATAACTGGAACACCTAGATGTCAACTCAATCCTAACTTTGAGGGATACCCGATATCCTACATATTTTGTTTTCATAAATCAAGGATTCAAAGTGGAGAAGAAAATTTTCATCTGATTCTTTGAAGGTTTTTTTTTCTTGAAGCCTTCTCAAACTTTGATGAGTATTGATAATCACACGAGCTTGACTAATATATGCTTCACCAAACAAAACAATATGAATTGCTAAGAAAAATTGATGAACTCCTTTTTTCTCTTCAAGGAGATGCTTGGCTTCTAGACTCCTTTCCCCATATACTCATCAACAAACTAACTAAATCTTTCTAGGCATGGAACAAAAGTGTAAGGTGATAAAAGATCACTTTGTTTGAATCTTCTAGAAGGCTTAAAGTAAGGTCTCCATCCTATATAATATTATTTTCATTAGAGGTAATGGGATGCATAATAAATTCACACATTCTAGATGGAATGGCTGAAAGTCAAAGAGGTATAAGATATAATATTCCAACTTATTGGAATATAGGCCTACATAATATCCAACTTGATAGAAACAATATGTTTCTTTTTATTTTCTTTCTCTATAGAATATATTATCTCCTACATTAGAATGGAATTATTACTTATCTTCCTTTGGGTATACAGCTTGATTGAAAAAGATAAATTTGATGGAGTGGACTTTTAGAATCCTAAAATGTCCAATGATCTAAGTGAAGTCATGCATGTGGAGTTGTTTAAGAGTCCTAAGTGTTTTGATAAAGTTGAGTGTTGATTTATATTGATATCATTATTAAGATCCTTAAGTTTATGCCTATTTGAGGAATTTATTTCATTGGTCATATAGTTGAGTTTTGGCACCAATTTGAATGGGAAGTACCTTGAGTTGTATTAAAGTTGTGGTTAAAGTTTCATAATATTTTGATGTTCCTAGAAGGAGATATCTAGATTTGAAGTAGGCTAAATGAATAATATACTTGATGCATTTTGGATCAAGGAATATGATATCTAGCCTAAGTTGTCCATCAACAGACATGTCACACGGACATAACTATGCATAGACACAGATTGACTAAGTGGCCGCACCACATCCATTGGATGGTCTGATTCAATGGATCAGGACACATTTTCCTACCTTCATTTGGAGTAGATAACATGGGTGACTGGAGCGGGAAGCATAGATCACCAGTTCGTGGGTTGAGAGTATGTGGGAATTGAGTAGATTGCCTCAACCTGATTGTGGCCTTCTTGCTAGTCCTCACTTGAGGGAGAGGAATGAGGAAGTTTCACTTCCCTTCCCCCACATTTCCTCCCCCGTTTGTTACAGATCTTTAGTAGGAGAAGGGAGATCAAGGATGAGGAGACTGTGACTCTCTCATCAAAGATCTTTTGCACAACGACAGACACATAGAACAATCGAGAGCTCATGGATTGCAGCAGCATCGAGAGGGATGTTTTCCCCTTCGTTCTCCACCATGACAGTGATGGCGGTGGTAGGTTGTAGTGCAGCCACCTTGGCTGAGAGACCTGGAAAATGCCACTGATCACATGCTGACGAGGAGGCCAGCGGCGGTGGTGGTTTCATCCCTGAGAAGGATGCCTCGGGCATCAGTTCACGTGGAACCCAGTGAAGGTCGGAGAGTGTAGGCACAACAGGAAGCAAGAAGAAGGAGTCACCATCGACAACTGTTTCCAGGAGATCCCAAATACGAGTGAGATCGAAGGATGTGATCGGAGGTGTGGTGCTTCCTGATGGTGATTGGAGAAGATGATTTGAGGCCTGGTGGTGTCTCATTGCTCGCTGGAGTCATACCCGCGGCTGCGGTTCTGAGGCAGTGGAGAACGACTCCTGTGGACGCTCGGTGGGGAGGAAAGAAGTAGACGGTCTGCTGATTAGTGGGTCTCACCAAAGTGGGCGACCCAACCTAGTTTAAGGACAAACCACCAATAAAATAGCCGCCTAAGCAGTGATTCGGTCAGATCTAGAAAAGGACAGTGCCCTATGCAGACACATGGCAAAAGATCATAGGCCGAACAAGGTAAAATCTTCAAAAAGTGTTAGATCTTGCATCTATCATAACAATTAGCTTGATGATCTGAAAGATACAAATAAGGTATCAAAATGTTTAGAAAAATAAGTAGAACATGATCGTTAAGATGTAAGATGATGTAAGATCTAAAAATACATGATTAGGGTTAATATGAGATGTAAGATGATGAGAACCTGATGGTGATATATGATCTTGTCTTAACCAGGGGTTTGACCAAGGTTAGAGTTGACATCTAGGAATATGTGATGATTATACTATCTCTTGATGAAGGTACACCATTACCTCTTTCTTGGCTTATTATACAATATGCTTGTGTTATATGTGTAGTAGAAATACTTTTCATATGATATTCAATGAAATGATTGTTGTTGCATGAGATGTTGCTTGATTTTATGTACTTACGACTATGAACATATCAAACATAATATATCTATTCCATTATATGAAAGAACTAAACTCTTTGGTAGTACATTTCTTGGAAGTTACCTAACTCTTTGGTAGTAGGTCACATTGTACATATGATCTAACTCTTTGGTAGTCAGTCATAAAGGCCTTAATCTTGAGCTCCTTGAGAGTCAATAGAATGCATCAAAACCTTTGGCGGTCAATGCATGGACATATAATGGAAAATGTTCTTGAAATATGTGTTCTCTTTTGTTAATGAACATCTTCGTGCAAGTATATGATTTTTCTTATATTTCTTTATAACTTCCAAGTATTAGTTTTATCTTATTGCCAAGATATGGTGAGAGGTATATAAAATACACATAGGCATACTCGGTACAATATTCTTGAATACTTTGTTGACATGTACCACATGTAATCTTTTGTTTAGGCTATGGATATATGATCTTGAAGGACCGAGATTGTTGTGAGTTGTGTGGTGAGCTGATGTACAGGTGGACCTATTGTCTGAAGATCCTATTATTTAGTAGTAGTACATGTATATGTAAAAGTTTGTTGTTCAATATGTAATATCAAATGTTGTAATAATTCATTATGTAATTATATGTTGAATGGTGAACATGTGTCATATGGTTTTTATCTATCGTTCATGTGCATATGCTCATGTTTGTTTCCTTCTGACTTCCTCTGATTTTCTTCTTCTTAGCCTAGTGTGTGGTGTTTAAATTGGGATTCTCATTGAGGTGAGGGTTTTAATTTGGATGTCACCCATCAGATTAAGTTTTAGAAAATTTGGGGACGTCACAATAAACCCTTTCACCTAGGAAGGGATTGATCCTTTCCATAGCTTGGTAAACACATTATTAAGTAAAACTGATGTGAGCTGACCAAACCCCTCAGGGTGGTGGATTTTACGGATCAAAACAATAGACAAATTCAAACTTTCTTTCTCAACAAGTATCCAAGAACGTTTCTAAATGTAGCTATCCAAAAGAATTTGACAATATTCCAATTCTTTTATAAAAGCATCATGGAATTACCATCATGCCCCAGGGCCTTCATAGGAGACATGGTGTATAAGACTTGTCTAAACTTCTCTCTACAGACATTTTAGATAGGATTAAATAACATATGGTTATGGTTTTGGAAAGTACCAACATAATCTTCAATTTTTCTTCTCCCAGACCTAGAAACAACTTTGGTGAGCAACTTCATGAAGAACTTTCAAACCATGGTTTTCAACTCAATCTTGTCCAGCACCCATTCATTGTCTCTACTTTTTAGTTCTATGATTTTATTCCTCCATCATATTTAGTTCACATAAATATAAAGTAAATTCATGTTATCCTCCCCCAACATTAGCATGAACATGTGCTTTCTACTACAATTTGATCGACTCCACTCTCAAGTCCTCCATCAACTCAACTTGCAAATCTATAACATGATTTTCAAGGTTCATAAAAATAATTTGTAGCATGTTATTTTTAGGCTAGTAAGAGTCTAGTTTCAATAAACCCTTTTTATTCTTGCTTTGTTCTCAGTAGCATCCCACTTCATAGTCACTTTCATAATTCCCCTAGCCTCATCAACAAAAATAGAGTCAACCTTCTGTTCCATCTGAATGAGGTCAATGAACTGATTATCTTCTTACCTCACTACTGATGCTCGAGACACATAAACTTATTCTTCCCTAAAGTTGCATTCCAAATTATTCGTAACAAAGCTTGATTCTAGATTGAAACTATCCAATGACTTACACATTGCTCTAACAAAGTGTATCTATAAAGTTTGGGTTACTAACCACCGTGTCCAATCTATCTTATACGAAACCTCTCACGAATGTCATATTTATCCCACTCGCTTCAAGATCTGCTAACCTGTAGTCCTGTACAACACAAAAAATCCATATTGTTGTTATTATCCTTCTTTTTACCCCATCTTCTATTGTAGACTAAGATAAAGATTAAAATATCCTAGAAAAACATCATTCTTTGTTTATGGATGAAGAAATAATACTCAGATTCTTCGAAAATAGTCTTTTACCAATCTCAATTTTACTCATACACAATTTTTAGCAAAGATTTCCCATCAATATTTGAGTGCTTAATTTTCTTATAACTAATAATAATTTCAACATTATGAATATTCTCTTTTCCATGGAGCCAAATACCCCCAAGAAACACCTATCTCTTATAAATTCTACAATTGTGGATAGCCTAACTTCTTTGTGATAGTATAACACCTGGGCCCACTTCCCAAGGCTCTAGTAAAGTTTCAAGAATGACGATTGGCCCCACAGACCACCACTAGCCTTAACTGCACACTTTGTCCTCACTCACTCACAAATCGGGGTCCTTAACTATGGAGTTCTTTAGTGATGGGCTCCTGGAAAAGGAGATGCACCTTGGTCAAATGGGTAGTCCAATCATTCCTTATAAGATCATTAAATCTGAGGCCTCAAATCTTGGTATGTTACAATCCCCCCCACTTAAACTCTTGACGTCCTCATCAAGGCTCAACTATATGGCCTCATAATATCACACCATTTCAATGCAGACCCAGAATGGCCCCTGGACACCCAACTCCCGATCACATAATACCAGCACAAGGGTGGCTACTTCAACCATGAACAACCCTTTCCAACATGCCTGGACCGCACAGCTCAAGCCTGGCATGTCACATGCCCATGTCGGGCCCACCTACTGGAGGGGTCATGGCTCTGATACCATTTGTAACACCTAGGCCCACTGCCCAAGGCTCTAGTAAAGTTTCAGGAATGACGACTAGTCCCACAGACCACCACTAGCCTTAACTACATGCTTTGTCCTCACTCACGCGCAAGCTGGGGTCAAATTCCTGACTGATCACCCATCCTAGTACTACTCCAAGTTGAGAACGCTTAACTATAGAGTTCTTTAGTGACGGGCTCCTGGAAAAGGAGATGTACCTTGGTGATATGGGTAGTCCAATCATTCCTTATAAGATCATTTAATCTGAGGTCTCAAATCCTGGGATGTTATAGATAGATAAAACAAGCTTTGCAGTCTTACCAGGTTCAAGAAAAACCACAACTAAGATGATGTATTTAGTTACTATCTCTATGAAAATAGTTTGATATCCTTCTTGTAGATACCTTACACGTTTTAGGTCATAATGACCATTAAAGAATGATAGGTTCGGAATATCTTATACACTTTCTTCAACCTCCAAATCATCATCTTGTGTCTTTTTCCCTCTCTTTCTCTACTTTGATTGGTCGACAACATCCACCACCTTCCTATAGTGGATAAGGGACTTTTATTGTCTCCCATACCTGAACTAATTCTAGTTAAATAAAAAAGATTAATAGTTCACACTCTTCAATAGTCAAATCATCTAAAAGAAATAAATAGGAAAGATTATTCTCCTTCCCACATTGTTCTACCTTCTTTTCCACCTAATTTATGTTAACACTTTGGTTGATTCTATTTGTATCATGTAGTAGAATTTCTCCTATGTGTCATGGCTCTTCTTCTGAGTTTATCAATACTTCTTCTTCCTTACGTTGCAATCAATCATAGAAGTAATATTGTCTACCAAATTTTGCATACTCTCTTTGTCTGGTGTTTCATTTACATCAATGTCTTTTGCATCTAGTCACTAAAAGCTATTCTATGGAATGTCATTTAAAAATTTTCCTTCATGCACCAGTTTCCTTGTTACCATTTAAGTGGTTGAGTGAGGATTGCCTAAGTGGACCCACTCTCTCTTGCTTTTCTTTCTAGTATATCCACATCTTGATCCACATTCCCTATCTTCAATCTTCTTTCTAACTCCATATGTCCAGTTCGGCCACATCCCAAAATATGAAGGGTACATTTTTATACTATATTGTATGCTTCCTTCCAAGAATGGAAACTATCAAAAC
This sequence comes from Alisma plantago-aquatica, assembly GCA_963693085.1. NCBI lineage: Eukaryota > Viridiplantae > Streptophyta > Magnoliopsida > Alismatales > Alismataceae > Alisma > Alisma plantago-aquatica. The sequence continues at coordinate 367,068,861 of OY856413.1, forward strand.
TAGAAGCATCCCCGTTTTAGTTTTTATCTCTATTCTAGAAAACCTAGAAAACCTTTCTCTACTCTGTATAGTAGTATTTAGATCCACCATCAACGTATTACCTAAGTTGTTTCCAACCTCTGTCATGAAGCTTTCATGATATAGAAAGATAGGAAAGTTCAGAATCAGGATCCACATTGTGATGACCCCAATTTTAGGATTATGATACCCAATATAGTATTTTAAGAGCATGTGTGTCATTTAGAGGATTGATACCAAATAGAGGAATTGGTTATCTAATTAATGACTCTTCTCACTCAAAGAGTGAACCAGATTCCCAATTAATGATTAGAACATTAATTGTGTTCAAATAAGATGAATGGAATTGGTTAAATGATTTGTGTACTTATGAGGCCAAGAGGTCCATTGAGTAGTTTCAATGAACTTGAGGGGTCAATTGAGGAATCCTGAGGTTCTGTGGATCGTACAAAGTCTTTTGAGATTTATTTGATCAAGATTTTAGATTAATTGATTTTTATATAAGGTTTATACACCTATTATGATATTAATCAAGGAATTAAGTTAGATGAGCATTTGTTAGAATTTACATTTCAAACTTAGTAGTATGAGGCCTTGGGTTTTGAGGGGCCTATGGTTCAAATTACATGTAAATAAGAGCTTTCTACTAGAAGATATAAGAGTTTGAATTTATTGATACTTGATTTTAATGTCCTGCCAAACCTTAGTCAGCTGGTATTTAATTTAACGAAACATCAAAGGCTGTGACATTGAAGTGTCACGCAGCCTAGACTTTGGCGCAACTACTTTCCCCCCTGCTTATATGTCACGCTACTGGAGCAACCCTTGGATCATTATCTGACGATGATGGCATCTTCTTCTAGCTCCGAAATAGAAGGAACAGAAGAGGAGACCGAGTCCAACATCTAGCTAGGTGATAATCGCTATCTATGAGTGCCCCCTTTAGATCTGGTTGCAAGGATTTATACCACCCCACAAATGCGATCTCATAGAACCCTAAATGGAGTGCTCTCGTGGCTAGACATGGTAGTTCTTTCCCTCTCTTCCTATGCCCTCTCCACCATGGTTTGCAGGAGTCGAGAATAGGTGATAGTAGGAAGGGAGGAGGGAAAGTGGGTTCCAGATCTTGCGAGAGATATCCCTTGCGACCACAAGTTTCCCTAGATGCCCAATAGATGATGGGTCAGTTTCCTTGGAACTGACCTGCGCCGCCATGACCAGTTGAAAGACAGGAGGTTGGGGGACCAAGACACGGGCCTTCTACGACAAATCGAAAGCACCATTGAGCGACCTGGGGGTCTGCAGTTCTTGTAGACCTATTTCCAGAGTGTGGAGATGCATAGGGAGAAAATCCCCAATCTGGCGGAGCTTTCTCTGCCGCCGATCCAAGTTGGCGATCAGCATGTTGTTTCCGGCCACTCAACACCGCCAGGAGGAGCCGCCACATATCTAACTTCCTCCACGGTCCTTCTGGACTCATTGCTTCAAGACGAAGATCAATTTTAGGTCGTGCATCCCTCACTGGAGATCCAATCTTGCAGCGATGATGACTCAAATAGGGGAGCCTCGTATCAGGATCTAGAATGTGAGAGGAAAACAACGCGAGCCGAGTTTCCATCTTGCGTTGAGAGCAGCTGTGTTATGACCCACTCTGAATTAACTAGTAAGCACATCGATTAGTACGTCATTATGATGATTTAAGTTGAATTAAGTATACATATGCAATTAGTACTTTGATCATGTGTTACTAATTAATTTGGATGATTTCATGCTTTGAGGGTGTAGAGGACCTCGTGCTTGAAACGTTGCAAGAGAAATCACCTCAATCGGACATCTGAGGTGAAAGTTATAGCATTCTTAAGAACTAGGGTTTGGTTTTGCAATTTTCCCAATAATATATCCATTTATTTGGGTCGGCTACCCCTCTTCTCCTTTATCTGTTCCCGATAGAACAGGAAAACGCAGAGCGGCGCTCAGCGCCCGATCAACAACTGAAAGGGGAGGGGGGAAATCGATGGGGCGATTTGGGCGCCCATAGCTTCGATCTAGTTGGCTGAGCTCTAGGCGGCCTCCGTCCTCCCTTTCCCTTCTTCACCCTTCCCCTTCCGCGCCCTAACACAGCTGTCCAGCTACAGCGTCGGCCTACAGCTGCAGCAGCAGCTTCACCATCCATGGAGAAGGAGGACGAACAACTGATTTTTGGGCTTGTTTGCTTCCGTTCAACATCACCCAGCCTCCGCCGTCATCTCCTTCTTCTTCTCTTCCATTACCTCTCCTTCTCCACACCCTAGCGGCGCCCAAGCAGCAAGGGATGGCGCCCCTAGAAGCAGCGGCTAGCTGCAGTTGCAGCTGCGGCGCCAACAACTAGGATCCTGATTGGCGCGAGCAGCAACCCCAGATGGCCGCCCCGATTCCATTCTTGTAGTCCCTGCCCGGATTCATAGCCGACAGATACAACAGCCCTAGCAATTTTCTCTTCCACCTGTACGTGGGGTGAAGAGTTGCAGACGTAGGTTCGGCCAGGGGCCATCTAGGGCGCAAGCTAGCACCTGAAATCGACGCCAACGAGTTCATCTTGAGGTCCAGATCTAGGATCTGTAGCCTAGCCGCGAGCACCAACACCCCAGCCAAAGTTCTACTTCTACCTGATATATGTGCATGCACAGTTCGTTTGCAACAGGTTCAAATTGGGTGATTCTAAGGTTGAAGACAACCTCTGGACGCGTTTCTGGACGGATCCGGACAAATTCGGACATCCCGAATTAGGTGAGTAGGATTTCATTCATTTATCATTAAATAACTCAGGCGTTTGAATATTTTCTGTTTTGTGCGCAAATTACGCTGATAACAGGCGTTATCAGGCGTAGGGCGGCGTTTAGCGTCGCCCGACTTTTTATTTCATAAATTGCTTCTAGACGCTGTTATATGATTAAATTTAGCAATTGATTAGTGTGGATTGAATCGGTAGATTTTTATGGTTCATTGGAACCTAAATTGTTTATTTGAATGTTGAAATTAGAAATTCATGTCTGAAAATGGTATGATTTGGGTATGAACCCAGACAACGAAGATTTCTGATAAATTATCAGATGTATGATTTCAAAGTTGATATGAATAAATAAAATATGCATGAAAACCTTAATTGCATATATCTTTTGACGTTAATATGTGTAAATTGATATTTACATGAAATGGCACATTTCTCTGAATTATTACCAGAAATTCTCAAGTATTGTTATTAAATTGTGTTGTGATATGTAATTAACTCTTAATTGAGTTAAGTGATGCACAAACCAGGATTTGGGTTAATGTGCACGTTTTTCGAGAAATTTGGAGAATTGATAATTGTTGAGTATGATTCTCATATGTGAAGCAAATTTCTTTAATTTGTGCAATAAGATGTTCAATTGCGTAAATTCGCTATGTATGTGCCAAATTGAAATAAGTTGGGTTATTTATGCATTTCTAATTTGTCTGAATGCATGGTATGAGAATTTCTCAGAAATTACAATGATTTAAAATATATTGCTCTGTCAGTTTAGAATGACAGTGTATTGTGATCCGATATGAAATCAGTAGATGTGATTTTCCTGTTTAAATGGTTATATGTTAATCAGTTAATAGACTTAGGTGCCCTAACACCGTAGAACCCCTTTGAAAGATCTGCTTCTTAGGGGTGAAACTCGTGTCCAACATCAACCAGTTGAGTAATTCTGGTGGCACGAGGGTTGATAGACAGTGTCCAACACCAACCGATTGAGTAATTTCGGTGGCACTGGGGTAAATAAAAAAATAAAGTAAAGGGTTATCCAACACCAACCGGTTGAGTAATTCTGGTGGTAACCCAGTGTTGACTCTCCGCCTGTGTGCTCAGGTTTGTCAGGAGGAGTCTGGAGCACACGTGGTTGTGCAGCACACGTGGTTGTGCATTGAGGCCGTGGAGCCTGGGGTCCTGTAGCAGAACAGGGCTGGCGTCAGACTTAGCATTTCCCGGGTGTGTCGCTAAGTCTTATACGGTGGGATCGTAGCATGAACTTGCTACGGATCTTCATAGGCAGAGTACACTGCATATGATTAGGGCATAATAATAATATAAATATGTAATCATATAGGATCACAGTAAATTAATGTGTTATAGAGATCCGAACTTGTGTGCCAATTCTTTATATCTGTTATTTGTTTAAATTATCTGTTGTTGCGTAGAATTGTGATTATATTCTGCAAATCTGTTATGTTATTAGAACTGCCCTGCTTAGTACTGCACTTATGTTTTATTTAAATTTATAAACCTGATGAGTTGTTTAATGATAGCTAAGTGAAATGCTATTCACTGAGCGAGTAGGCTCATACCTCTACTCAAAACATTTTCAGGTCAGCGACAGTTTCAGGAATCTGAAGCATCTTACCACCCTAGTCAGTTGAAGGTATATGTAGTTAGTTTAGTTAAAGGTCTCTTAGTCCTTTCCCCTCAGTCCTTGGGACATGGTGTGGGTGAGAGAGAGTATGTATGGCGAATGTGTAAAAGATGTAAATTAACTGTTATGTTTTACTTTCTGTTAAATAATGTTACATGTTGTAAACTCTATTTATGTTCTCTAGCCAGTTTAATTGAAATGCTTCCGCAATAGTTTATTATGTTTTAGTTTACAGCAGTAATCCGGATATCATTACGAGGTTTTAAAAAGAAAAAGTTCTTAGTGGTTTGTTTATGTGATAATCCCTCCGTCGCGCCCTAATCTTGTGGGTTGTGGTTAGTGTGAGATCGGGGTGTGACAAGATGAGCCCACACGAAGACCTGTCGCTTGTTGGAAGATAGGTCAATCTCTGGTAGAACCCTTCGCCGCCCCTTCTTTGTGTGCGTCGTTCTTCTATTCTGCTGCGTCGTGAAGAGATAGACGGGAAGAAGGAGTCGGGGTATGACCCGGTTCAGACCGGGTTTTCACTCTCAAGACGATTATAAACTGGGCGATCCAGGTGTGAACCGAGCACCTTAGGAAGAAAACCAGCTGACCCAGCCTGCGCCAAAACTAGTGAAGCACACACTCTCTGAAGAGCACATGTGGCTGATCCCAGTCACTGGGATGAGGATCCGATGGCTATGGTAATTCCAAACAAGGTAAATATCTTAGTTAACATATCGATCTTAGAAATACTATTAAAAATAGCTCCCTTAGCCAATAAATTCACCAAAAATACCACTAGACTCAGAAAGATACCCTCTTTATTGTGAAACCCTTATACCAGACTTATGAGACACTAATATTGATGATATTTATTTTAGATGAGAATGCTTCATTTAAATGGTATAATTAGTAAATGGTTGATATTAAATCTGAGAAAAATAGTTTTAGAACCCTAGTATAATTTAGAAACTAAATGTGGACTTCAATGTTAATTTTATTGATCAATCCTTAGTCATTTCCCATAAATACATAATTAAATTTTTTAGCCTCATATTAATTCTATAAAATAGACCTATCATAGGAAAATTAGGAAATCTGAACCAGACCCCTATAACGACCTCCTGATCAGTAGAACAATATTATACACAAGTTTTAGGCTGTTTGGACCTAGATTTGGCCAAACCCTAAACTGGACCTAAATACCATTAATAAGGTGAACCTTTTATTGATTGTGATTAATTGTTATTAATCAGGTCATGGACAAAGTTCTAGATGATCATGGATGTATAAAGATTCTCTGAACTCAGGTACGTGGGATTTATTAAGTATAAGACTAGTTTTCTGGTTGCCTATGATATGCAATATCTTGAATGCTCGTATTTGGATATGATTGCCTGGTTGAACTAGTATGAGTTATACTTCGCCAAATCTAATAGAACATAAATGAGTATGATGGGTTGTAGCTACTAGAGCACATATCTAGGTGTGGATGTATGTTGCCTAACATGGATGTATGATTCCTTGGCCCATGTTAGATGTATGATGATGCTATATTACCCACACTAGATGTAAGTCAAGTGCAAGTATGTGTAGTACAACCGCATCAAAGTGAAAGCAATAAAAGGAATGTTTACCTGATTATCACTTTAAATAATGTTTTCTTTTACTCTTTCTTTCTCAAGTTATTTCAATTATGCAAACATATTAGTATGTATCTTTCCACCCACATACACAACACCTTGTGTGTTGATTCGTTGTTTCACGTATGTTTTGGGTTTAGAGCTAGCATGGGAGAAAAAGAAAGGAAGTGAGCAGTTGTCCATGTTGTACCTATTGTCTAAGATCCTAGATAGCATACATGTTCATAGACTGTAAAATTTTCTATTCAATATGTAAATGTAAATCATTGTGTAATAATTCATGTTGTATAAATATACATGTTGAATGTTGAGAAATGTTATGGTTGTATGTTCATGTATGCGTATTATGCTTCCACATTGTTCTATGATATGATTGGATGATGTTTTCAGATTCTGACCTCTCATTCCCAATAGGGTATGGAGAAGCCAACATCCTGGGACGTCACACACACTGCCACTTTACGAAGTTGAGACATATTTGACACAATGAAAGGATACCAACTTTGCACAGCAATATATGACCCAAACAATAGCCATAGACAACCAATAAGCATCTTCTGGTAGTCTTCTTCCTTGTACAACTAGACAAGGAATGAATCATTGTCCATATATATAATTTTAAATCCATTGTTTAGTGTCCTCATTAGATAAATTTTGTCTTTGAGAGTGAGGAACCAAATCTCACTTGAAACAAGATTCACTACAACAATGTACTTCCATGTCTTTAGTAGGTTTTCAAATGCCTCATCCTTCACATTGAACACTTGATTCCATAAACCGTCAAGACTAGAATTTTCTCATGCTTTATACTTATGTTGGCATGGCCTACTTCAATAGGGATATACCATCCGTACTTGTGTTCTTTTTTCCCCATTCATGTTCTCTTTATTGGATGTTGAGTTTCTAGGTTCTTTAGATATCACCTCTTTTGTTTCCTTATTTCTATATGCAAAGATGGAAACATTGCCCCTACTGCATTAAACTTCCATATTGTTCACCTGGGCTAGCCCATCATGCAACTTTTCTAGCAGAGATCATTTCCTATTTATGTACATTAGATGGATTCCCAAGTCTCCAATTGTGAAGGAATGGTAATTATGCATTGTAGGGTCCTCCTCCTCTTCCTGGCTTAGTCCATTGTCACACTATCTCATCTTCTACCAGGCACTCAACTCATTGTTCTTGTTATGTTAGGGCTCTAGTTTTGTTCTCTTTCTCATTTCATTTTTGTAAGTCTAATAATAGTTACGAAAATATTTCACATTTCTATGAACTTGGGTCTTTACTTTAAAAAAAGACATCTAACCAGATCAAGTTTCATGATAATAATTAATTCATGAAATAATACTAACACAATGAAACAGACGATTAAACAAGAACCCAAGAGAAATTAGCCAGCTAAATAAGTTTTCTTGGGTATTCAGGGAACATGTACTTATAATAATTTTTTATCATCACAAAATTATAAATAATAAATAAATATTGGGTCATATATGGTAAGATATTGAAGATTTGGGCCCCAAATACATAAATCTAGTTTAATCATTTTTGTTTATTCATTGGAATATATTTGCATTTGACATTCTTTTGGTTTATATCATTTGAAACTCATTTTATATATTCTAAATGGTTTCTATTATATTACATTTCATACATTTACTTAGCATTTCTTAAAAATTAGTTTCTCCTTACATCACTATTTAAATACAGCTCATTGACATATCCATATCGTACATGTAACTCTATGTGTATGATCGTCAAGTAATATAGCGATGTGAGTCCCAAGTTGTCAAACCTCAAGGAATTGGGCCACTCGAAATTGAAACAAACTTGAAATAATCATATAGGCCTAGAAAATAATAAGTTATGTGTTTGATAAATTAAGTAGTTAATCAAGAGTGCTTGAAAATTAGGGTAAAGGATTCTCTAATGTTCTGGATTCACCACCACAATTCACTACTATGAAATTAATTGATTTATTCACACACTACGATTACCAATTGGATAGCTAGTACACTATTGAATTACACACTCTCTGGCCATAGAACCATGCCTAGAAAAAATGAACCCTACTTTCATGGCATTCAAACCCGAAAAAATTCATCACAAATCAATATACAATGATAAAATATGACAATCACAAGGTTACCATCGTTGTCATAAACTTATTCCCATAAAGGAAATCCCATGAAATAAGTGACTTTTGACTATAAACACTACCTAATGCATCAAATAAGTTTCCCAGACATATTTCATGATGTAAACTCTTCCATTCATGAGATCCAAAGAAAATGCCAACATATATATGAAAATAAGAAGTTATTAACAATTTTATGCCATGATACTCCCAATCACTATCATAGAGATTAGTACCTCCTATGTAGAAGTTAATCCACGTGAAAAATTTAAAGAATAACGAAATCGATGGTATAAAAGAGAAGGAAATCCTTGTAGAGAACATGATGTAACATGGCCTCAACGTGTGTAGGTGACTTTTGTCGGTGAATTCTACCTCTGGATACTACATGGCTGCTACTAGAACCTTCTTCCTCTCTTGATCATTGTACATCTCTAAAAATATAAAATCAATTAAATGACCCTCCCCATGAAATTATGTATTAAGGGACCTACCTTTTCATATTAGATCCCATCTGTTAGATAAGATCTTCAATTTTAAGTGAAACGTATTGCATAGAGTTTGTTCATTGACTTGCAATTCGATGCATCCATGTGGTCTATAAAACTTACTAAATTTTCATAAAACAAGTCAGTGATACTAACCTTGGGGTCAATGGCCAATTCTATGGGATTATAGGGCTCCCTAAAGGGAAAAATAATCAATGTTATCTACCACATAATCATATTATCAAAGTTTTGGTTAGGAAACTTGTACTTTTTGCATAAAACATGAATGAATAAGTATCAAAGTATACATAATCAAATTTCAACCAAATTACTTATAAAACATGATGAATTTAGGCAAAAGTAAATAAATATGTATTTAGTGATTTTCATCAAAAGCTATGCAAATAGATCATTTTCTCCCATAGGACCCACTAAAATAGATTGATAAAATGAATTAATTGTACATGCCCCAAACTCTCCTATGATTATATGTTTCTCATTTTCAAGCAATGACTTCTCTTAGATTTTCATGAATTAATCATTAAAAGAGACATCCTTATTAAAATGGCATTCATCATCCATTATCGACCAATCAGTCACAAACCAGTCCATCCAAACACTAAACAAGTAGATTCTCTAAACTGATCAATCAAAAGAAGCACAAAGACCTTAGCATCATAACTAATATTTGATGTGAATCAGTTGAAGATGATAAAATTTCATACTAAAAATTGAAATCTCTAAGTGAATCAAAATATCTCTTTATACTACATTATCCCATGTCAAGTAGAATTCTATAAGGGAAGAAGTCCCTTGATGTTAACGTTTGAGGCATAATCATGGCAGTGTTGTATCGATAAGGATGACCGGTGGACAAAATATTTGGATAGGATTTTATATGCATACTATTTTAGAGCTCACATAATGAAAAAGGTGATGTTCCTACATGATGTATGATATGCATCACTATAATAAAAAATTGGAATCATGCATGCAATAGATGCCTCATCTTAATGATGAAAATGTGGTGGAAGATGTTTATAGCTAAAAGTTGCACACTTATCATTATGACTCTTGGGGACACGATAAGATTCATCACGACTATAATCCCCTTTTCTTCTATGTCTTTTTTCTTTCTTTCAATTTTCTATTTTGTTTCATAACATGCCATTTTAGAAACAATTGTTTTCATGATAGGTCCTTTATTGAGTAGGAGATCAGTAGGAGATCAAGGTTATCCCAATTTATATTAAGTATTAAGAAAACAAATCGCATTGTCACCTTTTGTATTATATGCAAGAATTATATCTACATGTGATTTATACAAATTCTACATGCAATTCTTACTATAGTTTTCCTTATTTTCTAAGAAAACAAAAGACTGAATAAATATGCTTTCCAATCCTACAATGCTATATAATGAGAATATACATAAATTTATGTAATGAACCAAAAATTAGTTCCTACATATCCCATGAAAAAAAAATTAGTTAGGTTGTTCTTTAGGTGTGACCAAATAAGGATACACCTTACACAATAATTTAGTTATGTGGAAACATGTAAATGAATCATGAAATATATTACATATATTTTCTTTACTAACATAGAGAAATAAATAATATACTTTGGGTAACAAATGGTGAATTTATAATGTTACATTATCCAATAAATACAATTAACAAACATAAAGAGATAAATAATAACTATGTAAACAAGATAATGTGATATTGAGTTATTTAATATACTAAATAGTGGAAATAATTGACTGGTCTAAAATTCATAAAAGGAATACTAATTGGATTAATTCATTTTCTATGGTTTTGATTTGGGTTGGAGGCCAAGTTTCAAAATTTTCAGATAATAATAACAAAAACTATTTTATTTAGAAGAAAAAAAAGAAAAGATGATTATCCTCTGAAATAAGAAACAAAATCTTTAATGACACCAAAAAAGAAAACTAATCTCAAATTTGTCATCTACATGTTAAAATAAGGCTATATGTGAATTTTCATCTAATTTGCACAATCTTTAGAATCAAATGGATTGATGATTAGCAGGAGTAAAACTGAGTATATGCATTGCAATTTCTGCCAATATCACAATGTGAATGATGGAGCCAAGTTGGACAGAGTAGATATACCAAAATGTGATAAATCTCGTTACTTGGGTTCTATTATTCAAATAGACAGGGATGTCCAAAATGATGTTTGTCACCGGATCACTGTAGGATGGATGAAATGGAGGAGTGCAACTGGAGTATTATGCAATCAGAAGATCCCTCTTAGGTTAAAAAGTAAGTTTTATAGAACAACTATACGACCAGCCATGCTCTATGGGAGTGAATGTTGGGAAGTGAAGAAACAATGTCTCAACAAGATGAATGTGACTGAAATGTGTATGCTGAGATGGATGTGTGGGAAGACAAGAAAAGATCGGTTGAGAAATGATATATCAGGAATAAAGTGGTAGTGGGGAGCATTGAGGACAAGTTGTGCGAGGGCTGACTCAGATGGTACAGACATGTGCAACACATACCTACTAGTGTGCCTATATGAAGCAATGCTATTGAGCCAAACACTATAAATAGAAGAAGAGGAAGGCCTCAATTAGAGATTTTCAATCTCTACATCTCAATCAGAATATGACCCATGATAGAGATGAATGGAAATGAAGGATCCATGTATCCAACCCCAACATAGTTGGGATTGAGGCTTAGATGATGATGATGATTTAATGTTCTAATGTGTTTAGGAGAGAGGAAGCGTAAATAAAGCCCAAAATATTAAATAACATGATGAAAAACTTCAAGGGATAAAATGAATGGTCAATTCATGTTTCACAAGTTTAAGGTTGCTTGTAGATGAAGTTTCACCAAATTTGGATAATCCTAATGTCACTAATGGTTGAGGAAAGACAAAATATGACTTGCTTAATTAATACATCAAGAGTTTCCAAATGTAAAATCTACGTGCATAATCAAAATCTACATGCCTTAATTAACCTCTGTGCAAAATTTTACTTAATTTGGATAATGTTTGAACCTTTAATTAAAGAAAGAGAAAAAACAAATTAAATACAAGTTTCACTTTATAAATGAATTCAATTTTGTCACGTTGTCACGAGCCTAGTTTCCTAATGCGACTATGTGCTTTATCTCAACCGTTGGATGTTGATCGTATAATCGTCTACCTTGTTTCCTTTCATGCGCCCTTGAGTGTATGCATGTTCTTTTGGGGCCATTTGATCTCCATTTGATGGCTCTGGAGTCGTGTCCTACTTTGAGTAGGAGATCGATCTAGTAGCATTGTTTAGTGTTTTATTCTCTTCCTCCATTCTCTCTCCTTAGTGATCCATTTCTCAAAATTCTTTCACTAATAGTTTCCTCTTTCGATTATGCACATTATAAACCCTTACTGGAGCCCTAACTCCCTATATATAGGAAATCCCCAAATCTATTTTCACCATCATTTTTTGTAGAACTCCCTCCACCGCACCCATCTTCACGTGCGATCTCAGAAACAACAATCGATCCTTATCCTTTTCTCCTCTGCCCCCAATTGGATTTGTAGTTTCCTAGATCACTTGGACCTACTCTGGTTTGTTCTCTAGTGACCTCAGCTCTAGTTCATCCTGCTCTACCACCTCCGACCTAATTGACGCCTCAATAAGGTTCCCTGAACCTCCTCTATTGTTTTCCCTCCACTCATTATGCCTTGGTTTGCTTTAGATCATCGTGTATATAACTTTATTAATGCTCCTTGATGATAGTTTTTGTTTTGGCTATCCATTAGACCTTAGAACATGAGAATCATGTACATTTATTCATAGTTCTCTAGTGATCATCTCTATGGCCTTTGTTTGTTGAGCATTTGATGTTTCATGTAGTTCAACTTTGGCCTCTATTCCAGTCATGGAGGAGGACCATTTTTTAGACTTTGATAGTGAAATTTGTCTATTTTTGGGCTTGTTAGCTTCGTGAAATTTTGACAATGGTGTTGGGGATGTTTCTTAGGTGTTTTGTGGCCTTGATTTCCCACTGCTTCCTCGCCTGATGCTATTCAGCATTCATGGTGTGAGAGTAGAATCAAGGGAAGAATTCCCGATTTGATTCCCCTCTTTACCCTTCAATTTTCCCTCTCATTTTCGTTTTCAGATAGGGCTATTTTTGTAACTTGACCCTAGTTTTGTTTCTTATTTTTGTGTCTGTGGTGTACTCACTTGTCTGAGTGGCCGACTGAGTGGGCTATCCCTAATTGGGCCAACTTGGAGGGCACGACCCTCTCCCTCTCTCTCTTCCTTTCTCTCAATGGATAATGTTGATCTAAAATTTTCCTATTAGTCTATTTTCAAAAATTTATAAAAAATTCATAATAGCTCAAAAAATATAATAAATTATGATTTAAAATTAAAAAAGTATGAGTTTTCTAATGGTACTTGTTTTGTTGCCAAAATCTAATGTTATAAATATGTGATTTTTAGTGGACTTTCCTAATTATGTAGTAATTTGCAAAATTCATAACTAAATATTTAAAATTCAAAAAATATAATATAATATTTTTTGAGCTCAGAAAAATATAATTTGAAATATGTCATGGATTTGATAACATAATCCACATATAAGGAAAAATGTTATTTTTAGGGTTTGAGTAATTAATGTGAAATTGACTCTAAATCTACATATATGCTTAATAGGTTCTTTGGAAGCCTAGGCTTGGATGTAGATTGAACTTTGGACTGGTTAAACTCTGAAGTGAGCTATGTTTGCATCTCCTATAATTCAAATTGAGCAGTTGGCCTATTTTCATCTTTCTCTTGGTCCTATGGACAATAACCTATACAATATCCCTTTTTCTTTTGAGAATATATTTCATGTGAAATACCTTATTTGTTTATGATCATCATAATTTGATGGACATTCTTTTGACTTCATCTTATGCCTTTATTCTTGATGAATCCTTAAACTTTTTCACCTTTGTGGTAGAGGTTTATATTGCATATTTAAGTGATGGGAATTTGATATAGATCCTCTGATCCCACATTATATATGTTGGATGTTCTCATTCTTCATACTTTGATTTATTCTTGCTTACTCTTTTATTATGCATCATGTAGTGACTTCTAGTATAATGTTACATGTGTTATTATGTGGATGTGTAAATCCCCACAATTGAAAATGCAGAGGTGATAATTCCTGCAAGAGATATTTTTTGAGCAAATGTGTATCTTGTCTTGCTCGAAGTAGATGTATATAAGTACCTACTCACCCCATATTTAGAGTAAATTTGTAGAAGTTCCTACTCACTCCATATTTATGGATTATGTGGTATTTCCTACCAAAGTGTTTATATTATTCTAGTATTATCACAGGTGAAACACATGGATGTCTTGCTCTTATTTTGTTGAACTATTATTTCTTTTATGCCCGATCGGGTAGTTCTTTCCTTTTCTATGGGAAGAAGTTTTATTTTGACGTCCTTTATTCCATATATTTCTCAATTCCATTTAGTATGCACATACCAACTTTTCTCTAATGTCATCTATTTTTCTCCTCTTGATGGGGCATGCTTCCCACCCCAGGTGTAGGACATGGAGGACATAGAATGATGAGATGGACCTAGCTTAAGGAGTTGAAGGTTAGAGACAAAGTTGATTTGGTTTAGATTTCCCTCTAATAGATCCTTATGATGTTATATCCATTTAAACCCTATATGGGATATGATGATGTACTTTTGTAAAATTGATTATAGTCATGTTTTATATTCCACTATTATACTTTGGTGTTTTGTATACCATCATGTAAGATTTGAAAACTTTACACCTTTTTCAACATTCCGTTTATGTCTATTTGGAATGGATGTTTTATTCCTCAAATTTTAATAGGGAGTGGATCCCCTCTGGGTCTTACTTCTTACAAATTACAAATGAAATTGTAGTGGTAGATGAAGGTGGATGAGATTACTTATGACTAAGAGATATCATCCTACCCAACCATGATAGAACTCTATCATGACTCATGGATCATTTTGGTATTAATCCCAAGAAGTCCAAAGAAGAACAAAATTACATATTTTATTAGATGGACTCAAACCCCCTCTGTTTCAATAGATTAGAAATAAGAATATCACAATTCATAGAAATTATCTTAAAGCTAACCAAACCTAGATGAATTCTAACATTAAGCAAGCTTGAAGCAAACAACATAATCTAGCACTTTAGAAATACTAATTTAAAGATTTTCAAAAATGATCATAAGAACTATTTTTTAAAATGAATAATAATAAATGACTAAACAACTTCAATATTAAATGATAGAAGAAACTAGTTAGAGTGGCATTGAAGCCCTCCCTCAGGTTTGGCACTAACACCATCCTTAGGTCAGGAACTCTCTAACTCATACTAGAATGCACGTGTACCTAACACCATGTAGCATATAAAGCACATTGAAACCTATGCATGAATGATGCAAACTGGACAAGTATGACAATTGTCAACCTACAAAACACATACACATATCAACCACTTAATACATTGTATCACGACTCACTCTAAAATTATTAACAAAATTTTAAGCATAAAAATTCAAAATGAATGATCACGTCAAGTAGCCAACCCACAACCATTGTTGATTACCATCCTATATTGGACACATATCAACCACCAAAAAATATGAGACTATGGAGGAGGATCATGATTTGTCCATCTCCTCATGCTAGAAAATGGGTTCTTGGAAACAATGATGAAAAATAAAATATAACCATAAGGCTAGATTGTATGCCAATCATGACATCACATATATAGATAGTAAATGAAATCACAATATAAGTAGCACTAATATTTTTACGGAGGGGCATGAACAGAAATAAATGACCTTGTGGGGAATGATAAAATGATGATTGTACCTTAAATTTCTGAGATCATACCTAAATTATCACTCCCATATACACATAATGGAGGGGTTATATATGCAATGAAATCATGTTCCTCCTTCTCTTCTATATCTATTCCCCTACATTAATTCATATCTCTAATATTTTCATGGTAATCATTAGGATATATGTGCCATTTAGGCTTTTCTATGAAGAAATGAAGAGATGGATCTTGTAGTTGATGCCTTATGTGAATGGTAATGTAAAGTCCTTTACATTGTAATGTATAACATCCTATTTTTCACTCTGTTTCTCCTCTCTATGACCCATAACAAATATATTATATTATGTATCATCTTATCCTTCACTCATACCCTATACACATGTATAAAAATTGTGTTCCCCCTTATCCTATGTGACTCACATCACATTCCTCATCTGATTCCCAATCATATTTGAAATCAATCCTAGTGGGAGGGATTGTGAGTGTGAGTGTGGGATCAGTGGTAGGAGGAGGAAGAAGTTGTTCATATTCTAAGATCATATACTCCTCAATATGGCATTCCACCTCTCCATCTAATTCTTCTACGATATACTCAATTGTTCTGTCATCATTTTTTAATTCTTTCTCCTCAACCAACATGCTTATTTTTATACACTCCAGACCAACTTCCATATATAAGAGGACCCATAATTGAAAATGGATTGAACCATTATTCTAATATGGTCACCACGAATTTCCTTGGCTTCTTTCTTATGTGTGTACGGGTGAATGAGGATACTACATAATATGGGAGGTGGATGGTGAGTGGGAAGGTGGGTTCATGCATCTATCATATACATGCACATTTCTAAAATCAACATTAGAGATCTATGGGAAATTCTTTTTGTTGTTTTTCTAAATAAAAGAAAAGAAACAATAAATAAATACTAGATGGAATATATGAAATTTAGCTTAAAAATAAAAGAATATATAAATGTAATATGAACAATTTTTAAATTAATGGTGAAACCTAATACAAAATAAAATGCAAAAAGAAATGAAACTAAATACAATAACCTAGAGTGTGTAGTTTCAGAATTTATATGTTACTGGTTTCACTCACTAATTCCTGAACAATGATGCCAAAAATATGACTTTGAAACTAACTGTGTAATTTCAAGTGTCTAGTCATCAAGAAAAATAGGGATGTGAATCCCGAGTTTTCAAGCCTAAGGAAGTTAGTCCATAGAAAGCTCTTAAATGAAAATTAATCAAATTATCTGAGAAAAATTTTGTTTTTGGCTTCGATTAACTAATTAGATAGAAAATATAATAAGAAACTAACTAAGTGTGTTTGGAATTAGGTGTAAGGGGTCACTAGAATGTCAGATTTGCCATACAAATTCACTATTTTTACATGAATAGATACATTCATACACAAAAAATCCTAATTTGATAAATGTTTCACTACAGTACTACAACCTCTCGAGCCATAGCTTCATACATAATAATGATGGACCATACTATCATATAATTCAAATGCAAGTAAATCCCACTAAGCATTGGTCTACAATGAGAAACTCTCTCAAGAGTAAGTCTGCTTTTGTTCTTGTATGAACTTGTGCCCATGAAGGAAATATAATAGAAATAAGCACCATTCAACAAAAACCCTATCCAATTCTTCAAATAGGATGAAAATCCATATTTAGTGATACAACATCTTCCATATTTGAGTTCCAATGAAAATACCATTGTATAAATGGAGTCAAACACATTAACAATAGTTTCAAATCCCGTGTTTTAGAGAGATATATAGTTCCTTGTGAATAAGGTAGATCCACATAATAAATACAAAGAAAAATACAAATAAAAAAAGAATAGAAAGAAAATAGGTCAAGAACAGCATGCAACATGTACTTGATATATCTGGGTGACTTTTGTCAATTCAATCTAACTCTAGATTCTATGTGGATTCCATGAGAACTGACGTGACTTTAACCCACTTACCATTGTTTAGGCCTTTCAAAGAAGGTTTATACTAACCATCCACTTATAATTTATATCTCAAGAAACTCTTTTTTTTGTATAGGAACGTGTTAACTAAATAGATAACACCTTTTTTATGTGAAACATGAAATGTTACAACAAGTTTTACTTTAACATAAAAGTAAAAATGATCACTTAATATATACCAACTACAACTTATTACAAACTACTTTCATTTTTCACTCTCTCATTCTCATGATATGAGGAAGAATAACAGATCATCTAACTGAACTAACTATTCTTCTTAACACCTCCATTGATATACTCTTGATAAATCATAGCTTTTGAGTCCTCCAGCAGAGCTGGACCCTTGCCTGCAAAATGTTTTAGTAGACTGTATGAGCTATTGGCACAAATTAAAGAAAACAAATATGAAACCATGATAGTTTAGATGCATATTGTCATAAAATTAAATACAAAATACTAAAAGCATAACAGTAGCTATAAATCATTCAACATGGAAATAGTTCTGATGATAATGACATTACATAAATTTCTATTTCCATTTATTAAATATTTTATTTCATTTATAATACCCTAGACACACATGTAGTGTATCACATCATGTGGAGGTATCACAACAAGCTATGATATCACTATATAATATTTGGAGTAGACTTGGGACTCTAACTCTACTAAATTAGTTGATTGATCAGTGATGGACATGCCATATCTGGTCTCAGTGGCTAAATAGCTGGACAGATAAAGTCGACATCTTCTCTAATGTTGGGCACTTAGGGGAAGAGTCAAAGAACTTGGCTTAACTACCTACATTAGTGGTTCCACTAGGCTAACCTATTGAGTATAACTATTTGAACTAATTGAACTATATAGGATACCACTAAAATCTCTAATCAATGTTGGGTACATAACTAATTTAAAGAGACCATCCTCACTAGTATTTGTCCCCTGTAACTCTATGGTATGCTCCTGCTACCGCATCCTCTACTGTACCAGTAGGTATTGCATTTCTCTTTATAGTATAGACATCCATAATGGATTCTATCGTGTTCATGGCAACTAATGCTAGGTGATTCTTTAGTTTCTAAAAGTAATATTTCCATCTTGGTATTCTCTCATTTTAGTTGTAGTTAGGGTTTCTCTTTTCAATTTCTAAATTCAGATTGAGAATAATTTACTGGCTTCAATAAAAATCTACTAAGCCTAAGAATAACCACAATTAAAACTATTCACTGAACTTCATATACATCAATTAGAAAAAAGTATCCATCAAGCCTCGAGTTTGTAACACATAACATTAATATAGAATTAAGGGAAACTTGGAATACCAGTGCCTCAAGTTCCACCATGGAACACCATGGCCTTGATGTATATTAATTTAGGAATAAGAGAATCAACATTTTGTCACAAGTATACTAACTAATTTAATATTTCAACTAAAATTGTATATCTAAACTTCTCAAATTCAAAATCATTGAAAAATAGACAAATTGGTATATATACTAATGATCCTTTATTCTTGATTACAATAAAATCATAGTATAAAGGTGATTTCCACTCACTTTTATATGTTCTAGATTACAAATCATGACCTTGATCTAGGTAAACTCAGATCCCAGTCTACAGAGCTTGGATTCGAGTACAAGGCTCCAAGAAAATAGCTCCAATCAGCCTGACGCTAGTTTAATAGACCTAAATAAAACCATCTGGAGGTAGAGGATGAAGAAATAAGGTAAAAAACATGTGGTATATGAATTAGAAGGTTTCGATGAAGGGAAAATGAATATAGGAAGAGATCTACAACTAAGACCTACTTACTAGGTCGGAACTAAGATGAAACTATTAGTTTCTCCTATTCTCCATGCTCTTCTCCAAATTTATCCTAGAAACATCCCTTCACTTTGACCTTTTTAGAGTTTTGGGAATATTATTGTTTAAAGGATCAAAAAACAAATCCAATAAAATTAATTTCATCAAATTTTGATACATATAATAAACGTTATTACTACTTTCATGATTGGTTGTGTCGGATGGTGGTGCAACTCAAAACCTTTGGTTTGTAAGTTTTTAAAGCCATTAGTTTGTGAGTTTTCTAAGCCTTTATTTTGTGAGTCTTCCACGCCTTATGTTATTAAACCTTTAATTTGTGAGTCTATCAAGCCTTTGGTTTGTGAGTATGCCAAGCCTTCAATTGTTGAACCTTCAGTTTATGCGTCTACCGAGCCTTTGGGTTTGTGAGTATGTTAAACATTAGGTAGTTGAACCTTCCATCTGTGAGTCTATCAAGCCTTTAGTTTGTGATTCTAATGAACCTTCAATTTGTACACTTGCTAAGCATTCAATGTGTGAGTCTATCGAGCCTTTGGTAGTTGAACTAAAGGTATATTTTTGTGAAAACTAAAAGTGTGACAACTCTCTTGTTTTAACGAAAATTTTGGTTTATTCTTTTTGTATTGACTTCATAATTGAATTATCTAATCTTTAACTATGAAAGTATTATAAACTCTCAAATAAATATTTCTTAATTATTTAATTCCTTGAATATTCTTAAATATCTTCCTACCAACATGTAATTATTATAATTGTATCGAATAAGATCTAAACCTTGATGTATTCAAAACACATGTTTTGTTTAACTTATCAAAGAAGAAATTAAATCTAAGTTAAAACACAAATCAATTAATTAATAATACAATTTTTTAATAAATGTGTAATTAACACCATAATTATCTTATACTCTCAAATTACTAGTAAGGCAAGGTATGGGTTTTAACAAGAACGTTCTCTTCTATCTTCCTTGCTCCCCAAAACTCTCTATACATCATGATATAGATGGTTGTACCTATACAAGTAGACCTTAAGGAACCTATCTTTTCATGTTAGATCCCATATGTCGTTTTTAGCAAAAAATTATTTGTAGGTGAAATTTACTTTCATCAATAACATCAATGTTATCCAACTTGGGGTTTGTCCATAGACCATGGGGGAATCTACGGCTATCTCAAGGGTAAAATAGTTGACATTGTTGACTATATTGTCGATGGTATTGATTTTTGTTGGAAAATGTTTAATGTGTGGATAAAAGATGCATGAATTAGTAACCCATCAATATAAAATCATAATTTTCCAAATAAATTTTAATATGCAACAAATTTGATGCAAAAGCCAACAATTATATGTTTAGTGTTACATAAATAAAAATGTATGCAAATAAGATCATTATTCTATAGAATTACACTTAAATAGTTGGAGAAAATGACCTAATGTGTGTGTATCACTCACTTCATGGTTTTAAAATTGATTTGTGAACATGTAGCAATGAAATCACGAAAAGTATTCTAGATATTCTTATATTTCATTTTTTGTTAAATTGAAAAGGATAACTAAGCAAATAAGTCAGATTGAAAAACTTATGTCTTTAATTTTTTTTAGAAATTGGATGGTGTTTTATGACTATATTCCATATTTTAAGTAATTTAGGGAAAATGTTGTATTAAAAATTTTCAAGATTTGTGGGTTCTCCATTTACAACAAACAACTTGACCATGATCTCAATGTCAGTGCAACCACCGAGGCAAAAATACAACCAGCTCATTATTTTTCATTTCTTAATAAATCATACATAGTTTATCCCTCAAACTATGTGACTAAGTTTATACATGGATGACCACATTCTTAGGCATTAATATAATCGTAGATGTCTCTCAAACTCTACAACTCTCCTCCTCTTGACAAATCTGAGGAGGAATGTTGTATGTGTGAAGACAAATGTACTAAACATCTTTCAGATTCCCATATCTTTTTGCAACCCCCACACATCTACTAAACCTCCTTTAGATGCCCATATATTTGCACAACATGTAGAAAATGAGATCCAAATCTTGATCACCATATCCATCCCTCAAGCAATACCACCAAGCTCTTGTTCATCTTTAGAACCCACCTCAAAACCATAAAGTACCTCCACCTTCCTCTATCTCTACCCTTTTTTGTCATCACATCTATAGGAGGGTAGGATAACACTTATATTTGAAGAACCAAGCCTCATTCTCCATTTCCATCAATCTTCAATAATCTCTACCTTCTTTAAAGGGAACCACTATCAACCTTCCATTTTTTCATAATAAATCAATGTCTCCAAAGCTTAATGAAATAACTATAAAAAATAGTATCATAATAAATTTTGTTAACATGGATTTCAATATACCTCAAATTCTATAATTTGTGTTGATACACTTATATTCTTTCATCCTTTAGATAATAATAAAATAAAACTCAAATTAGTCTTGACTATTTTTCAACACCTCTTCGGATTGAAATTTCACTTCTTGTTATTGTCCCTAATACCCATCAATAAATTTTATTTGATAGCCACTTAGTCACACCCTACAATAATTCACAACTAGCTTCCTCAATAAATACATTGGGATCCATTTACATCCTACCAATCTCCCAATCTTAGCTATGATTCCCATTATAGACAAAATTCAAGTTATACTTGTGAGGAGTTTGAATTGATGTCCTTTTTGTAGAAATTTTAATTAAAAAAGATTAATATTTCCAATAAATGATGTTGGTTGCAGTTTTTTTTGTATGTCTTTTGGTACAATAATTTAAAAATTTATGATTCAATTGTATGATTATAATCAATTTGTGATTCTTTTGTCTATAGTACTTAGCTATGATGTAAAACAAATTTTGAACAATAAATAAGGTTATTTATAGACTTGATACTATAAAATTGGATTTAAACTATTATCTTGAGATCAAAGTAAAGGGTCTATATTTTCCTCACTAGATAACCAATCCTTTTTTAACATGAGGAGAGATTATTATAGGAATACTCTTATAATTATAGATCATTTATTATCCTTTAGAGACTTATAGAAAATCTAGAAGTAA
The DNA here is from genome assembly GCA_963693085.1 of Alisma plantago-aquatica. Taxonomy (NCBI): domain Eukaryota; kingdom Viridiplantae; phylum Streptophyta; class Magnoliopsida; order Alismatales; family Alismataceae; genus Alisma; species Alisma plantago-aquatica. The sequence goes on from OY856413.1 coordinate 367,091,305, forward strand.
ATACACCTTTTATTCATATATGTACTTTCAGTGCTTGCCTCTTTAGAATTTTGCTTTGGAAACAACACTTTGCCTTTGTGGGTTAAAAATTGGTCAAGTTAAATAATACTTTATAAATGTGCAACTTTAAAAAAAATATTAATATCTTTTTAAAGCCTAAAAGTAATAAATTTTTGAAAAAGTCCATTGATTTGACCAAGGTTGATGATTGATTCTAATGTTGGGACGATTTGATTGATCAAACGATGTGACACTCAAAACTTGGTCGAACTTTGGGAACTCTGAATTAATTATTAATGCTAATATATTACCTTTGTATGGAGATCCCATAAATTTACCACCTCATACCTTGAGTCAATTCAAGAAACTATGGAGAGTAATGGTTGTGATCTAAATCTTTGTAGCCTCATCATCACATTATCTTTTAATTGATATGAATCATGAGTCATATAATCTGATGGCTTTCTTTTTCTTAAAAATGGTATAAAATGGTGGGTTGTAGGATCAGGTCACCCATTCTAGCCCTCCCAATCTTCATGGTTGTTGCAATGCAAACCTTGATTTCAATTAGATGTCTCCTTAGGGAAATGAAGAGATTCAAGGGGTGGAAACCACCACCATGGCCCAGTGAAGCCCAAGATGAACAAAGGATGAAGAGAACATGTCGATCTTTGGTTGTTCACCCTCCTTGGTTAGAGCCAAAGCCTTGTCTTGGGACTGAGCTTTCTCACATCCTTGTGCTCAAACAAGAAGTATAAGGACACATCCCACTGTCAAACCCTAATTGATTGTTAGGAAAAATTCTCAATCACAACCCAACTTAATACTAGCAACCATTAAAGCCAAGTTGAAAAATTCTAAATAAATGATGCACATAGAGATCCTATTATAAGAAACTGGCATATAAAATTGCAACATGATATATAAAGTGTATCACTACTCGTAGAATCAATTTAAATGTAGATATGATGAAGAATCAACTAAAAACTCTCTTTAGCAATTTCATCAACAAGATAACAATTTTTTTGTGTTTACCCATTACTGAGGAAAGTGGGAGTATATGGACACTGTACTTAAGTATACTATTACTTGCTATATCTTAATCTAAATGTCATTGATGCTAATCCATCTTACCTAAAAAGATGCAGAAAACCAAGGGTGAGCCCCTAATACTAAAGACATAATAAATAAAAATCTAGCATACCTACTTCTTACAAACATATTATGATCAAATCATTTAGAGGAAGTTTAATCAACAATTAAATATCTCTACATATGATATATGCATCACATACTTCTTTACTTCACATGGATGTATGTTCAATGCAAGTAGAAAAGGCTATACTATACATCTGTCTAATCCATACACTTACCTATACATAGTAGGAAACAAATAAAATGCTTGCAATGAGTAAAGGAGTACAATTACACATCATGTGATTCATCAATTAAACCTAAACAAATATACTATACATGAATCAATTATGCATTTTATTATGCACGGGTTAGTCTGACATGGGCCACTCACACTACTAGCTGGTGTCTGCAAAGCCTATATTAATATCGTATAAGATCCAAGGATTACAAGACTCCATTAGATCTCTCCACACACCTTGGTTCCAAGTGAGGGTAACAAAAGTAGAGTGCTCAAGGGATGAGTGTAAAGCATGGTCCCACTACCCAAGTATCTATTAGAGTTTTAGGAATGGCATATGGTCTGATAAACTATCGCTAGCTTAATAGTGCACTTTATCCTCACTCACGCACAAGTTAGAATCAACTTCCTGACTAGTCATCCATCCTAGTACTACTGTGGGATGAGCATGATTAACCACAAAGTTCTTAGTGATGGGAATCCTACAAAGGAGGTGCACCTTGGTGTTATGGGTAGTCCAATCATTCCTTTTAAGATCATTTTATTTAAGGCCTCAAGACTTAGGATGTTACAATCTCCCACACTTAGACTCTTGACGTCCTCATCAAGGATCAACTACAATGCCTCATAATATTTTCCCATTTTAGTGTAGACCTAGAATGACCCATGTGCACCCATCTCCTGATCACACATACTAGTGCAAGGGTGGTTACATCATCATGGATAGCCCTTTCCAACATTCCTGGACTGTACGACTCAAGACTGGCAAGCCACATGCCCACGTGAGCCCCATCCACTAGAGGGGTTTTGTCTCTGATACCATTTGTGAAGCATGGACCCACTACCCAAGGCTTTGGTATAGTTCAAGGAGTGATGTATAGCCCACACACCACCACTGGACTTAAATGTGCACTTTGTCCTCACTCACACATAAATAAAGATCAACTTCCCAACTGGTCACCCAATCTAGAAATACTCTGGGTTGAGAATGCTTAACCAAAAAGTTCTTAGTGATCAAATCCATGAAAAGGAGTTTCACCTTGGTGATATGGGTAGTCCAATTTCCTTTCAAGATAATTTTATTTAAGATTCAAGACCTTGGACGTTACACCAAGTCTATTGTTGAATTTCTCAAAAAAGGATCCACATATGCACAGGTGCACCCTAGGTGTAGGGTATAAAATCTCACAAACTAAGATGCAACTACAACCGCTCTCTATCATATATCACACAATATAGGTCTCAATTGAGTCCAAATAAAATTTGATATTAGGGTAAAATGGCCCCACACACTATACATTGAGAAATTTACCACTAAGAATCTTCCCACAGTTCATAGATTTTTACAAGTTTAACTTGTTTAACAATTTCAACTTTCTAAGAAAATATATCTACTGACTTTGGGCACTACATGATTAGGTTTATACTTAATTGATTAAGCCAATAACTTTTTTCAAATGCATCAAACACTTATCAATAAAGAAAAGAGATATATCAAATAGAAATAAAGTCTAACAAATACAGAAGATGTAAAATATATTCACATATATCAAACAACCAGATAAGGGTACAAATAATCATCTTTATCCACAAAAAGGCCCACACATATCAATCTCGTCCTGAACAAGTTCCAACATATTAAGTCATAGCACATCAGCCTTAATCAGGGCATAATAAGGGATATTTCTCCATTCACTATTTCATTTCCATTGTGCAAATAGTAGAACAAAAGATAAGCCATTATCTAACACATAGAAATTCTAAGATTCAACATATAGGACAAGACATAATTACATAACATGATTAAACACCATTCAAGTGTCAGGGTATCTTGAGGAACTACCATGTTGTATATTCTTAACAAACATTTAACACATATAAACAAATACTCATTACATATATCTTTTGAACAATAATTGGTTATAATAAAGTGTAAATCATCATTTAAGGACAAGGTTATCAAACTTCTAAGATTTCACACAATTTTTCCCTCTTTACTATTTACTCCTATGTTTAACCAAAAGTAGTGCACTAATTCCCCACTCTACATGATCAGAATCCTTATTGCAGTATACTTTAGGATTGAACCCAAAGCACAACCTTTTTAAGCATTTACATAGATTCAAAAGTATTAAGAGCAATATTCATCACCGAGTAGTTGAAGGATTGATTAAACTAAATTGTTTTTGAAAGAAATACAGATTAAAGAGGTAAATAAAAAATATAAAGAACTAGGGCATTGGGTTTCTATACCACCGCCTGCATAATTGTCCTAAATAGATCTAACTCTTCAATAGAGGTTTAGTTGTTTCACCCTCACATGATACAAGTCATCACTTGGCCTAAATTCCCTTGGATCAAACCATACTCGACACCCAAGTTCCTAGTTCATTCCAACTGGACTCCCTCACTTGCGACTGACTATTATCAGCACAAACCATATTGTATCTTAATCACCACACTATCCCTTGTTGACCCCTTAGGGGTATAATAATATAATTCTTGTGTTTGAATCAAACTCACAAAAACCTGCATATCCATGATTATAATGTATATGCAAATCAACTCGTCAATTTACAAGGCAAGAAAATAAGCACAATGATATTTTATTTATCAACTATTAGACTTTAGATATAAGCTAGAGTAAAATACGGGCAGATGGGGCTAGTCCCCATGCCCCAAATAACCTTCTACTCTCTCATGGTGAGGGACAACAACATAAAGATAGAAGGAACTTTGGAGAGGGCCACGAAGCCTGGTGTAGGGAGACCGATATCTTCACTATGTCTGTCACCTCCTTACTCCCCGCTAGATTTTGTGCTGCAAAATGTGGCTTCTAATTAACTATCAAATACCATTTTGAATGGATGATAAGGATTCCCTTTTATAGATGCATTCCTCACTATCAAAACCCTAATGATGAATGTTTGTGGTTGAAGGCATCTAATTTCATGGCCCGTACTCGGTCCAACAGGAAACTCATGTGGGTTACTCAATTTGGACCTCACATCCGATTATCTAGAGGACCAACATGGGGTGAGTTGGAATGGACTAAATTCTGGGAGCACGTGTCAAAATAGAAGAATTTGGAAGACTCTAGGTAGACAGAGACTCGAGTCGGGCAAATGGAAGGGTTGATTTCTTGACTAGGCGGTTGGAAGGTGAATAAATGGAGGGCTTGCAGGCCTTCCTTCCCTTGAGGCATTGCATCATGAGGGCTTGATCGTCCATCTGGGTATAGTTGTACAATTTTGGATGGTTCTGCATAAAATATATATAAATTGCATTAAATTTTAGAAAAGGAAAGATAATTTCATTTGAATGAATATAAAGCTAAAACTAGGAAATAGAAAAACAACAACCCCTAAAAAGTGAGTAAAATAATATGTTAAACTGGGTATAAATACATTCATCATATTGGTAATCTTGAAATTAGCATATATGCTTGTCACAAAGCATCTATGATGTACTCATCTTGACTAAGAAGTAAATGCCACTATTTCTAAATGACATGTAATCCTAGAAAATATCTCAATGACCCAAATCTTTGAGATCAAAATTATCAATGAGATCATGATGGAATTAATACAGGAAAATAGTGCATTGTTGATTATGTCATCTACAAGGCGAAGAAGATACAAGACATGTTTACCATGATGAAGAACAATAAGAGAACTGTTGACGTAACTATAATTGAACCCATAATCAAGTATGAAGTCACATAGTTTATTGAACTAGGCTCGAGGAGCCTATTGAGATAATATAAGGCTTTATGGAGTTTGCAGACATAAATGGGATAAGTAGAATGAAGAAATCTTGGTGTTTTTTCCATGTACACAAGTTTAATGATATCCATTTAAGAAAGCATTGCATATCTCAAACTGTATCACTACTTGATCTAGGAGCAAGGATGAGAACTACAAGAATTTTTGTTTTCTTGACAACATGGTTGTATGTTTCAACATAGTTCAGGCCTTTCTCTTGAATATAGCCTTTAATAGCTATCCTTGCCTTTAATTTGTCACTATATCCATCCAATGTCAATTTGACTTTGTTCACCTATGTTGGACCAATAATTTTTGTGAAGCTTGATCATGGACAAGAGACTGAATGTCATTTTTACAAAGAGTTCCTAGCTGATTAGTCATAGAAGTGGCACAATGAGGATCTTTAAAAGCTCCTCTTATCATCTTTGGTAGTGTGGGTAACAATTGAGAAACTAGAGCATACTTGGTATTGGGCTTACGGATTCCCCATTTTGGTCTAGTCATCATGACATGAGTATTAATAGGTTGTTTCTAGCTTTTTTTATTAGATGCTGGAGACATTTGATGTTGTTGAAATAGAAGAACTGGTTTTAACATCTATATTATATAGTTGAGCATTATTCTCACTACTTTAAGTGGCATCTATCTGACAATTAACTTGATGATCAAATTGAGGATATTGATTTGCATTCATAGTTAAATCATTTGTCTCATTCAATATTTATTCAGATGTTATACTTAAGTCAATTATATGACATGTAGTATGGTTAATAGTTTGGATCAAGATATGTTCTAAAGTAATATGTTCAAGAGTAATCATATGATAGAATGGTGTTAAGTAGAAACTCATCATAATGAATTTGTGAGATAGAGGAAATATTATATATTGTCATTTTGTGAAGTGTAGCCATCAATAGTACCAATGAAATTTGATAAATAAGTTATCTCTCTAAGATAAATATTATTAGGAACAACATCATTGAAAGGAAAAACTTGTTCACTAAGAACTACATGCCTTGAGAAATACACAAGATTACAAGACACATGAATGCATCCAAAGACTTTATATGTAATACTATAACCCAGAAAAACACAAAGAAATGAATGTGGTTCAAGTATATGTTTGTTTAAGTCTCTTAAACATGAAAAGCACATACAACCAAAAGATCTCACGAAATCACAATCGGGTTGTTTACTATAATGTTTCATAATAGGAATATCATAATTGTGTGACTTAGAAGTTAGACGATCGATTATGTAAAGAAAATAAGAAAAAGCTTCAACTCACCAGAATTTTTGGAAATTGAATTCTAAAAGAACTGTTACACGTAGTTTAAATACATGGTGTTGTTATGAATGCCATGTGACATAAAAAATTATTTCATCTTTGTATTTACAAACTAACCACCTCCATCAGCGAGAAGAAATTGAAAACATTTCTTGAATTGATTTTTCACCATTTTCAAAAAACGATACAGTGACTATGTAACTCAAATTTATTCATTAAAGGATAGAACCATGAGTAACAATATACTTATCTACAAATAATTCATAGAAAAGAAAACCTTGATTGGACACAATAAGAGACTTGTCCCACAAATCACTATAAACATGTGTGATGGATAGTTACTTTTAACATGATATTAGACAAAGGCTACCTACAACTTTTGCTAAGAGAATATCTATTAAAGAACTATAATTTTTTATTTATAGAGTTGATAATTTTTTTCTTTTCCATGTATCTTTGTTATTTAGTATACATGTCTCAGGAATCTATGCCAAGTAGATTGTGTAGATATTCTTCCTCTTATAACTAAGGAAGCTCTATGGGAACCATGATCTGATCATGTGCATTCCAACTTTAAGAACACCCTACACTAGTTCTAGTGTTTGATTAGAAGGATATCCTGGAAGATTAGGAAATAATCAAGAAAATAATTTGTTTGTTGCAACATATAGGAGTTTGAAATATACATTCGGGGCCACAAGAACTCTATGTAGAGGAATGGGTGTGGTATGAATTATATGTCTGTATATCATATGTGTGATAGGAAAGAAGGTACAATCACCTATCATAATAAAATCAAAACCAATTTATGAAATAACATTCTATAAAATACTTGAGGTCTGAGAAATATGGTTCGTAGCTCTTGATTGTATATGCTACTCATTCAGGTTGAACATTCCTTGACTAGTGATTTGCATTGCAGGAAAAGACTTGTCTTGCTTTGTCACAACATTCATAGTTTGTGATTTCTTAATTTCAAGACTCTGAAAGAGTTATTAAACCTATTACATCATTGCATAGCTTCATGATCTCTTTTTCCACAAATTTTACAAAGGAGGTTTGCCTTAATTTGTGTATGGATGGATGCTCTGATTGAATCCACATCTTTCAGAAGAGAAATATATTTGGAGGCCTATTGTGGAGAATACCATGTCCTTGGGGTCTAGAATATTGAGTTGGAGACAGACTCTTGTAGAGAGAATTGTTGTTGTATTCTCCTATCCTAGAATTTCTATTGTTGTAATTATTCTTATTATTGTTGTAGTTTGTTCTTTGACAGACGAAAGCTAGATTATGAGTAGAATAGGTTTTAGTAGTGGATCTACATGTCATGATCCTTGAGAAAAGAAATGACATAATAATATCTTGGAATAGGCAAGAGCATCATTGAAATAGTGAAGTTTTTTAAATCTCCTCCTAAATTCACTCAAAAGAATGTATACCTTGTCGTCATTAAGGATAAGTTTACCAATAGCGTATAGTCACATATAGGTTTGAAATCTTAGAGGTATTCCACAACTGATCTGCTTCCCTTTAGATCCATCAAAGCTTAGCCATCAACTTGAAGCTCCTTGACTATGTGAATTCACATAATCTTTTCTTTAGGAATTTCCATATTTGGCACCAGACTTGTATCCGATGAAGATTCCAAGACCATCTTTAGTGATTGTTGCCATGATCCACCCTTTAACAACGTGATCTGTATGCACCTAGAGAGAGTAGTTGGGCTTAGAAGTCATCAGGCATTCTTTGTCAATGGTAATCTTCTCAACATTCTTTTCAATGTGGTCGGCGAAGGACTCAAGGCCATTTCACTCAATTAGATATCACACATGAACCTTCTACTAGACGTAGCTCAATTTTTGTTTATTTAGATTTTTTTTTTGCCAAATTCATTCTAGCCTGATATGGATATCTCGTCTCAAGTGGAGTAGTAGAGCCGAGAGGAGTATCATATGACACATCATTTGTCAATGTAGACATGACGGTAGAGATGTAGACACTCAAAGTTCAAGATCTGATACAAAATTAGAAAACAATGTGGATTGAAATTCTATAAAATGGAAGCAAGAGATTGGAGAAGAGAATCTAAATCAATAGTTGAGAGAAGGAGAAATTGAAGGAAGATTCAATTTCATCTTTTACTTATTTAGCTATTTGAAAAGTATAGGGGAGATGGACTATATATTGATGCCTTGTTATAGTATAGACATAAGCCACTTGGCAATTTACAAAAAAGAGACTAAAGTTAAATAAAATATTTTATGCAATTTTAGAGAGATCCTTTTGTGGTATTTAGCTAATAAAACCACTTGAGGAACAATGTCCCAAAGCTAACCTTGAAACATTGACCGTGAAGCCTAATCCCAACAAAATGTCATCCTATGGATCTATGGATCATGATCCTTAAGAAGAGAAATGCCATAATCATCTAAGAATAGGTAGACACATCATCGACACATTGAAGTTTTCAAAATATCCTCCTAATCCACTCAAAAGAAAGTAGCCATTGTCATTGTTAGGGGGAGGTATACCAATATCATGTAGTTAATCACATACATAGTGAAATCTCAGGGATATTCAAAAAATGATTTTCTTCTACAATACATCAAAGCTTGGTCACCAACTCAAAACTCCTTGACTATGTGGACTTAGACAAGCTTTTTTCTAGGACTTTCTAGATTTAGTGTGTATTTTTGTCTTCAACGACAATCCTAATGACATCTTCAGTGAGTATCACCATGACCCACCATTTGACGAAGCGACCTTTCTGCATCAAGAGAGAGTAATTAGCATTGAAAGTCACCATGCACTAGAGCTCATTTATGTTTTATAGCTTGGAGGAAACAAAATCTGCCACATTCACACCAGCATGATATGCATACCTCTTCTCAATCAGAGTTGTAGAGTCGAAAGCAGTATTAGATGAGACATCAATTGTCAATGTAGACATGACTACAGAGATAGAGATGCTCGAGGATCAAGCTCTAATACAAAATTAGAAAAGAATGTAGATTCAAACTCTATAAAATGGAAGTGAGAGATTAAAGAAGAGAAACCTAGACCAGGAGGAGAGGGAGTAAGAAGTGGGGATTATGTTTCTTCTTTTGTATATCTCACTATTTCAAAAGTACAGAGCTAGGTAGACTATATAATGTTGCCTTGTTACATAACAGACATAAGCCACTTGGGAAAATTATACAAAAGGAGCTAAAGTTTTATAGTAGATTTTTTGTAATGATTTTTGAGAGATTGTATTGTATTATTTAGTCAATACAAACTATCTAAAGAGCATCAACAAATATCCATACTTGCAACGTGTAGCATGAATCTTGATCCCAGCAAAATGTCATCCTATGGAGCATGCCAGCTTCAAAGCCATCCCACTTTTCCATCCTCAATAGAACCATGGCTTCAAGCCATACCTCCCTCCGATTTTGGAATAGGTGTAAGAAAGAATTAAAATCCAACTGGAAGCAACACTCATATTGAGAGGGGAGATAAATATCACAGATGAAAATCCTATCATCAAGAGGAAGTCCCTGTTGCATAATTTTCAAGGACAAATCACACATATCTATCGGGATATCTCGACACCATAGCCATTCATGTGATTAGCAACAACAGGTTGGGAGAGTTGAGATACACTATGTAGAGAAAACTTGTCATTGTCGTTATCCTCCCAAACCATGGAGTCAGTTGTTAGTGAACCTGTGAAATGAGAGTCTCCAAATGGTTATTATCAATAAGGAGTGAGACTCTTGTTGATACATTTTTGGGCATTGTGAGTGCATTGGGAGCCTATCGGGTGTTTGCATCTCTGGCCACCAGGGGTGAGAGAATTTTACAAGGATCTGTAGGGTTTTCATATATGAAATGTGTAATGATACAATAAGATAGATTAGAGTTTTATGGCACCAGTTACAAAACCATTTGTTATCAAAATGCTAACTCCAAATGACTATAAAGTCAATGGCGATAGGACCTAGACATCCGTCCCTAGCATGGTATTACCATAGCACAAATGTGGAATAAAAAGGTTTAGCATGCATGATCAGATAACAAGGTAAAATCACCAATCATAATCTCAACATTCAACAAGGTATATTAAGCAACATTCTCTATTACAAGATTCTCATTTCCAAATTAAGGTAGAAATTTACACAAGATGGCTCATGTATATTGGGGATCTACATTAAGTACACCTAACATGGCTCACCCAACCCCCATTGTTACAACCCCAATTTTTGGATTCATTTGCTGAGAACTGTAATTTCTCATATTAATGATTTTTGAACAAATTAAGATATGATTTGTTTTGAATAAATGGATTTTGTTTACAATAGCCTTGATGATTGTGTTGGGGGCTTTATTGGCTGTTGGGCCCAAATAACAAGAAAATTCAATTAGTAAATGAATAATTGAGTTTTTGAGAAAAGAATGAGATGGAAACCTCTATGGTGCATATTCTCTCACATGTCAAGATTCCATCCCTCCTCTGATTTGATTCGAAATAATATCAAATATCCCTCTTTTCCCACTCTTTCTTTCCTAATCTCCATTTCTAGGTTTCTGAGTTGAGAGGAGGAAGAAATGGATTCAGCTAAACTTACTTGATTTCATCATATCTCATATAGTAAAACCCTAGGTCAACATTTCCACCACTTTCTCCTCTCCAAACCCTAGCTCTTCTCTCTCTCTCTGTCTCTTGAATATTATTTCTTTGGAATGAATAACGAAATATGAGAGCTCCTTGGGTTTTAGGTTACTCATATAGATCGATTAAGGTGCTTGGGTCAAATGCAAATTGACCCAACTTACACTTTCTTTTATTTCAATTGATTTTCTGTCTTAAAATATGTTATAAAAAATCGGTTACTTAATAGGTAAAAACTCTTCCAAAAATTATGAAAATTTACCATGTTGTGGGAGACATATATTAGATCATTCATAATCACAAATAAATAAATAAATATCAAACACTACACCACTATACTATATTACACAGCATGATCAGTCTAGTTTATCGAAGGAAAACTCGGCCGACACCCTACACTATAGAGATCAAACATCATCTAAAAATTATGAAAGTTAAATAGCATATTTATAATAGAGTTTTCGAATAACATTTGAAGTTTTAGATCAATTGGATGTAACAATAAAAAGATAAATTTCAAATATCATTCTAATACATTTTAGTCTGAATACATCGTCAGCTGAGTTTGTCCTCGGACAACTCGGATGACAAATAGGTCATAAAATTATTTCAAATTCATTTTTTTAAGAATTATTACCTTTAAATTATACAAACCATATCCAAATCCAAATTAAATCAAAGTTGTATATAAAATACAAAAAAATATTTAGTGCACCATTATACTTAACAAATTTTGAATCCATAGAAAGATTATAATTTGTAAGGTAAAGATCCCTCTTAGGTTAGCTCCCCCGACTATGGAGACTGGGGGCTCTCCGCCCCCTTCTTCCTCCACCCTTTAGGCCGGCTCCAGTGGCTCGAAAGTTGTTGAAGATTCATTTTCTCCTAACTTAGATGTCACCATTGGGCGTGACTGGGTGAAGTCAGTGGTCGACCCCCCACCCAAGCTTTGGGGCACGGTGGCGGCATACCCAAAGGTCCCCTTCCTTAAGGAGGGGGATAACTGGCTTTGGACGTGATTCAATGACCCGGTCACGGATGAAATGGAGGACTATCATTGTTTCTCGGTGATCGTTCAAATTTTGTGGAAGAAAAGCCACTCGCAGCAGTTGAAGGGGTGGATGATCAGGCAATGGCGGTCAAAAGGGGAAATCGAGGTTTTCACTCTGGATGGAGGGCTCTTCCTGACTAGGTTCACCAGTGATGCTGATAGAAATGCCGCTATGTTGATAGGGTGCTGGTTTTTCGATGATCAACTGGTGCTCGTCTGCAAGTGTACACCAGAAGCGGATACTCGCAGAGCCGCCATCACCACTACCCCAGTTTGGGTTTCACTCTCGGATGTGGGCAAGCACTAGACCTCGCAGGACATTGTCATCATTGCGCACGCTGTCAGGGTCCCTCATGCTATCAATAGGAGATCGAACGGGTCTGCTCAGGGGTGTGCAAGATTTTGTGTCAACATATTAGCTGACAAAGAACCCCCTCCTGAAGTCATGGTTGAACTCCCCAACAGAGACGAATGGGAAGTCTGATTCAAATACGAAGCCTTTCCAGATAGGTTCAGCACCTGTAAGGTCTTTGGACATGTTAATGGGGAATGCCATGGTGAGAGGAGCAAGAATGTGTTTCGTACTCCACCCATCATCCCTGACCCGCCCCGTAGAAGAAATAGAAGGATAGAGAAATCAATACCCCCCTCAGGTCTAGGAAAGGCAAAGAGAAAGTGACGAAGCCAAGCATTGAGCCACTGATGCTGGAATGAAATCTGTGGAAAGCATTGAGGCCACCAGAGATGCAGATAAAGTGGTTGCCACTACAGTGGTTCCCAATCAACAGGAGGTTGTGGTAATCGAAGAAGGCAAGATACAGGGAGATGAGATTCTAAATGATGGCCTAGCCAAAGATGCTGATGCTGTCAAAGATGATAACTCGTTCTCAGTTCTTGATGAAATGGGAGAGGAGGATCCTAGAGGAGGTGAACCAGGGAGAAGAAGAAGCTCGAGGCAGACTAGAAGTGTAGCCAAGACAGGAAGGAAGAGTACCCATCCCATTTCTGGGGGAGGTACAAACAAAAACAAGTAAATGTCGATCCTTGCATGGAACGTGCGAGGTGCATCTTTGGCGGGGAGCCAAAGAGAGCTGAGGAAGGCCATTACAGAGATTCGAGTATCCTTGGTGGTTTTCTTAGAAACAAGAATAAGAAGAGAAGTGAGTGAAAGAGTGGATACTCTTTTCCCTGAGAGTTGGATTGCCTTGTCCAACCTTACCCAGAGAGAGGGTGGTTGTATTGTTATGGGGTGGAAGAGGGAGCTCTGGGATGTTGATGATATTAATATCTCTGATCAGGTTATGACTATTTCTTGTTGTAATCAAGGTGGTGTTAACTTCATCTTGTCGAGTGTGTATGGAGAAAGATTAGAGAGTGACAGAGTGAGGATGTGGAAGGTGCTTACTGATACGGCACAACATGAAATCCCCTGATCACTATAGGGGATTTTAATAACGTTAGAAGGTCAGATGACAAATTTGGGGGCAGGGCTATCCCAGAAAGGGTTATGGCTGCCTTCAACAACATGGTGGAGGAGACATGTCTTATTGAATTGAACAAAATGGGTGGAAGGACCACCTGGTCAAATAAACAAGCTAAGCACAGGAGGATTGTGAGCGCCATAGATAAAGGCTTGGTGAACAAATAATGGATGAACCTTTGGCCTAATTCGTTTATCAAGATTGGTTCCAACCCCCTGAGTGGTCACTCATGGATGAAAATTGAGTTGGTTGATAAACCTCTGATCAAGAGACCCTTCTGGTTTCTAAATTGGTGGTGTGCCTGGCCAGGCTTCAAGGATATTGTCGAGAAGAGCTGGAGAATAAATGTAGAAGGCAATGACTTGTACATTTCTCTCAAGAAAATACAGAACACTAAGAATGCGCTGAGAAAGTGGAACAAAGAGAAGATCAATCTAAAGAACTTGATCACTGAAGTTGAACTAAAGTACAAATAGGTAATGGAGAGGATCAGGTACAACCCCCTTAATGAGAGACTCATCAAAGAAGAGGAAGATGTTGAAGATAGGGTGTGCAAGCTAAAGAAAGCGGAGGAGGTTTACTATTGGTAGAGAAGTAGAATGGAGTGGGTGAGAGATGGTGATTGTAACACTAAGATATATCATTGGGCAGTAAAGAAGAAAGAATTGAAGGAGTCTATACATGAGATGATGGACGAAAATGGACAAGCAATGGATAGTAGAGAAGCGGTGGCCTTGAATTCCATCAATTACTTCACCAAATTGTACAACCAGGAAGAGAATAGGTGACCCAACTACTCCGAGTTATTACCTGGTAGAAGACTAAATGATGATGACAACACCATGATGTACACTCATGTTGATGAGGACGAAGTCAGGAGGGCAGTTTTCTCCATCAGTGCCAGCAAGGCCCTGGAGCCCGATGGCATGAATGCCAAGTTTTTTCATAATATGTGGAACTTGATCAAGTATGACATAATCAAAGCAGTTAGGTGGATTCTAAATGGCCATAATATGGTCTGGGATATCAACCATGTCTTCATCAAATTAATTCCTAAGAAAAATGATATTGAAAGCATCACTGACTATAGGTCGATTGCTTATTGTAATGTAATATATAAAATCATTTCCAAAGTTCTTGCAGGACATTTGAAGAAGGTGCTTCCATATATAATTTCCAAGGAGAAAAGTGCGTTCAACAGTGGGCGGAGGATCTCTGATAGTACTTTGTTGGCGGCGGAATTCCTCACTAGGTTCAAGATAAAGAAAAGCAATGCCAAGGCCTATTTGAAGGTGGATCTCACGAAGGCATACGATCATGTTAGGTGGGAGGCACTATGAACCATAATGGAGTCACTTGGATTCAATGAGAGTTGGATCCACATTATCAAACAATGTGTTTCTACAACTTCCTTCTCTATTCTCTTAAATGGGGGACATTTTGGGTTCTTTAAAGCCTCAAATGGGCTAAGGTAGGGTGATCCTCTCTCCCCCCTACTGTTTACCATTGTTATGGAGGGTCTCACCTCCATGGTGAAGGAAGCTGAAAGAAGAGGCAAAGTGAAACCATTTAAAGTCAAGAACACCAAAGTCAAATCCCATTTGATTTTTGTTGATGACATCATGTTGTTCACATCCAGAGATGTTAACAGACTGGAAGAGATGAAAAAGGTCTTGATGAAGTTCGGCTACCTTTCAGGCCTCTATATGAGCACCATTAAACCCAACATTTACCTTTAAAAATCTTGTGATGCTATACGAGGAAGGATTCCAACTGCTACTAGGATCAAAGTAGGCAGGCTACCTACAAGATATCTTGGAGCCCCTATTGTAGGAGGTAAAGGTTCATCCAGGGACTTTGCTCAGTGCTTGGACAATCTTAGAACTAAGATACAGGGTTGGTCAGCTCTTCGTTTATCTTTGGCTGGCAGGTTGATGTTGACCAGATCGATCCTACAGGTTATGGTCAAATTTTGGAGTGAGGTTTGTGACATCCCCCACACTACTACCGATAATATGAGAAAACTTATGTCCAACTTTGTGTGGGGTAATAAAGGACATGTTGTAGCTTGGGTCAACATTACGAAGTCGTTCAACAAAGGGGGTCTAAATCTCACATCACCTGAAGACATGGTGAAGCAAAGTCACAGAAGAAGTGTCAACCAATTGCTAAGGGACAGGGAGAACATCTGGTCATTGTGGATGGTGAACAAATACGGTGGTCTTCACAAGGGATATGACAGATC
The DNA here is from genome assembly GCA_963693085.1 of Alisma plantago-aquatica. Classification (NCBI taxonomy): domain Eukaryota; kingdom Viridiplantae; phylum Streptophyta; class Magnoliopsida; order Alismatales; family Alismataceae; genus Alisma; species Alisma plantago-aquatica. The sequence continues at coordinate 367,107,169 of OY856413.1, forward strand.
ATATTCAAGAGTGTGGAGGAACATGTGCAAATAATGGGATGACATGTGTAGTGCCTATAGTGTTGATATGGATGGTATTGCCTCCCTTTGTAATGCGAGGACAACGCCATGGATCAACATTGTTACTAGGAGTGATGTTATCTGGTATAAGTTGTTGTGGAATCCTTGCAATATACCAAAATGGAGCACTAACATGTATAGAGCAATCCTTGGGAGACTGCCCACGATGGATAGGATGGCTCGCTGGGGTTTTTAGGTTCAGAAGAACTGTGTTCTATGCAATAGATGTGAGGAAAGTCAAGAACACCTTTTTGGGGGCTGCAGCTTGTTCAGACGCATCTGGGCCATTGTGTGCCTCAAAAGTGAATGGGAACAATTTTTTGATGATAACATTGAAGGTCTGATAACCAAGTTGTTGGCTAAACTTAGTGGAAAACAAAGTGTAGGTGTGGGAGGGCTTTGCTTATCGGGTGTTTGCTATTATCTCTGGGAGGAAAGAAACAATAGGAACCATGTTAGGAAGAACTACAGTGAGGAAGCGATGGTGGTTAAGATAACCAATACCATTGCTCGATCTTTTAAAGTTAGAAAAGGGCTTGCCTCAAGACTGTCTGAGTAAGCTAAAAGATACTAGGGTTTTTGTAGATAACACCCCCATGTATACATTTTGTAGGTTTGATAGGCCCTGGCTTTGTACAGGCTACTTTGCACTATATTTACATTTTTCCATTTTCCAAATTTTGAATTCATATACCACAAAAATCATAATTTTGGCCAATTAGGGGTTTCAATTATCAAACTCTAATTATTTGAAATAAAATTATATTTTTATTTTTTCATTAGGTTTAAAGAATCATAATTAAACTACCATAATTAATCAAGCTTAAAAAATGATCAATCTAGTTAAGCATACACTCATCAAAGTAAAACCTAATTAGATGGTTAAACTAAAAATGTGTCATTACATGGTGACACTAGGAGAAGACCTTGTATCATAAGTAGTAATATAATGCTTTTTCTTCAAGAACATATAAGAATCATCAAAGGTAACATTCCTTTCAATTAAGAGTTTTGGAGACTTAGGGTGAGGACACCAGAATTTGTACCCTTTACACCTTCAACATAACCCAAAGAAATGTATTTCTTGGCTCTAAGGTCAAGCTTGCCATCTTTGAAGTACACATAAGCATGACAATGTAACATACTAGATTAGTGTAGTTCACAGGATGACCACACCAAAACCTTTGTAGGAGTTTTGAAACTGAGTAAGTAGTTGGAGAGTAGTTAACAATGTAGGTGGCTATAAAATAGGTTTAGGTCAAAATCTCTCCCAAGTCCAATATGCATCTAGCTCGCTACAAGAGTGTTATATTCATATGCTATGCAACACCATTGTAATGACCCCACACTTCGAAAAGTCTCAATTAAGGAAGGCCAAGATGCTAGAGACATTATCCCAAATATGATCATATGGTTTTGCAAACAATAAAAAATAATTAATAGATTCTACTACAACTAAGCTTAATGCATGAAATAATTTTTTATTTATTTTTACATACCTTTTCAAAAATGGAATTTTAAGATTTTACCCAAGGATAGAACTATCGAACTATAATAAACCAAACATTATATAGCCTTGTTCTTTTTCAATGTCACCTTTTATTGAATATCCACTTTCCATTGGTCTTGTAGACGAAGCAACTGATTAACCTAAAATGTTGACAAACAAAACGTCATGTGGGGGAAACAAAATGTTTGCAACTAGTTGTAACAACATATTGCAACAAAATTATTGTTTAACAGATCAAACTTTACATTTTAAACATAACTACTCAATCTTGATCTATCCAAGCCTCTATGCTTTCCCTGTAGTGGACATGGATACTACCTCTCCCATATGGTAGATCCTCAATAGCCATTTTTGGTCATACCCAAAAGGTAGACCAAGACCTAGATCTGTATAGTCGTATGATCCTACCCAAAGGTAGGCCAAACCTCAAAATATGATAGCCATAGTCACTTTATAGTTGCAAGAATTAAAGTTCATCCAAACAGTTAATTTGAATCAAACTGGTGAAACCTCAGAAAACACCGTGAAACTAAGATGAGTAATATTAGTCATAGCCACATACCTGATTTTGCAGTCTCAAAACCAATCAAGATAGCTAATCCAATCAAGATGTCCAATCAACCAAGCCAAGCAATAAATCAAGCAACTGGATCTTGAAAAAAAATTTATAACTCCTAATTGTCATAATCACATCCAAACATCTTTTATTGATTTGGGATTCCATTCTAAGGATTCTAAGCCTTATTAGGGTTTATTGGTTTCCAAAATTTTACTTTCTAATTTTACATTGTTTAGGTCAACAAACCCTAATAGCACTTTTCTACTCATAAAAACTCTAATTACTCAAATTATCCAAATTAAAGGTCTTTATCCACAAATTAGTTCAAGAACCTCATTTCCATGCCTTCTTGATTGATTTCCATATTTAAGTCCATTAAACCTCATAATTATCAGAATTAGGCTTTCTAAGTCCATTAATGCACCTTTATAATCATAGAATCCTAATTAAGCAAATTATGAACAAATATCATACAATTAGATCTAATCCATCATTTTTATGTCAAAAGGCTAAACTTTGCTCATAATAGTCAGGGAACATCATTAGATTCATTAATCTTCAAAACTTAGGTTTTCAAATTAATTAGAACTATTAAAGATAGAATCTTTACATACTTTTTTGAGTTAGGCCTAGAATTCATTTTTAATGAATTATGCATATTTCTCTCATCATAAAGCACTATCTACTTTTATTTTTTGGCCAATTTTTAATCAATTAAGAAAGGTAACTACTTTTTTTGGATTTTCTAAGCAGAGAGATGAGTTAATTACCTTTTTAAAAAAAGTCCTTGGAAGTTTGATTGTTGTCAGTCAGCAATTGACTCTAGTCGTACAGAGACAGTCACACATGCCCATTCAAGTCGGTATGAAACACGGGAAATACCCCACCCTCCAATCCTCTCTGTGGGTCAACGTTTGACCCGGTCCAAGGGCTCCTTCTCCTTCCCTTTCCTCATCTTCATTACTAAGAACGTGGTGGAGGGCATATCGGAGAAAGTCCAATTGAGAGAATGGGAGGGACTCAGGGGCTAGGAAGCGATCGGTTAGGATCGTGGGATCTAATCAAGTTGATTGGGGGGTCTATTTATTGGTTTAGGGGTTGGAATTTAGGGTTTTCGACCCTTGCTACCAACTGGGTTCTCATGAGGTTTGGGCGTTTCCTCTATAAGCCTATAGACCTTTCAAAACCTAGGCTAGAATTTTATGGGATCCTCTCCCGAATCCATTTAAGCAATTATCTTTCTTGCGACGTATTAGGTTGTGAGAAATCTGAGATTGAAAATCTCGTTCCCATTGAACTTTTCCTGAGCTAGTTTGAGCTAGATGATGCACACACGTCGTTGGATCTCTGATCCAATGGCTGGAATTGCATGTTCCATACATCAATCCTTTTATAAATCAAAAATATATTTGACATTTAATGCATTTATTCCATTATCCTTTCAGTTTAGGGGTTTTCAACAATCCACATCTCTTAAACCATACATCCTTTTAACCCCAAATTTTAAGGGAATGTTTGTAATGACTTAATCCTTTTGTGGATACAAATTGTTATCAAAACTAAAAAGAAATAAGTCCTTTTTTCATGTGCAACTTATCCACTCATTATGCATATATTGTTCATTAAAACACATATTTTCTCTTTCTTTTATTTTCTATTTTCTTTATTTTGATTCCTTTTTATTATTAAAGACTTTGTGGAACCGAACATCAAACAATAGTTTCCATCCTTGCCATCCATCTAGATAATTTTACACAATTCTCATATATGCACACAATTATCAATTATTTATTTTCTTTTTGGTTAAAGATAGGAACAACATAAAGCACGAATTTTATCATTTCAAGGGAAAATTGCATGAAGCATACAACTACTAAACTCAATCACTTGATGTCGTTACTCAACAATTTTCTTTTGAGGTCTATCCTATAGAGGTACTCAAAATGGATCAGTGATCGATTTCTAGGTTTCTTCGTAAACCTAATTGGTTATTCATTCAAGTCTCTTTTACTTGGATAATTGCATTTAAATTATTTAAATACAACCAAAATTCATGGTTATAACATTATTCCCCTCTTATAGGAACCCCCAAAAAAAATCAACCAATTAAAGAAACAATTCAGGATAAGCCTTTTCCTTGTACATCTTCATCTCCCATGTGGCTTCATCCTATCCATGGTTCTTCAAAAGAACCTCTACCATCTACATATTTTTACTGCTGAGATCATTTACCTTAGTCTGTAGTACCCTCACAGGTGACTCATGGTATGTCGACATCCCTTGGAGTTTAATAGGTCCAATGCTCAACACATGGCTCAGGTCCTTCACATAGAGCTTTAGATTGGACACATGGAGCAAGTCATGCATCATACTATATTGAGGGGGTAAGGCTAAATGATAAGCAGCTTCACCAATCTGTTCCCAAATCTCAAATGGACCCACGTATTGGGGACTCAACTTTCCTTTATTCTTAGTTATAGCTCAGAGCGGTCAGATTTTCAAAAACACATGTTCACCCAAAATCAAGTGTAAGTCAGTCCACTTAGCATTAGCATACGACTTTTGTAAATCTTGGTCTCTCTATAGCATTTATTTGATCAAAGATACTTTATCAACATACAACTGTAGTTCTCTGATCTCAGCAAGGTCCTCTCACCAACATCATCCTAGTGAATTGGAGACTGACACGGCCTCCCATAAAGAGCTTCGTACAGAGGTATCCTGATACTGGCATGTTAGTTGTTGTTGTAAGAAAACTCAGATAAGGGTAGGTACTACTCCCATGATCCACCCCAATCGAGCACACATGCTCTCAATAGATCCTTTAATGTCTGGATTGTTCTTTCTAACTGTCCATCAGTCTATGGGTGATAAGTTGTGATAAACTTTAGTCTAGTGCCTAGTTCTTCTTGTACTTGCTTCCACAACTTGGAAGTGAACTTTGGGACATGATCAGAAATAATAAAACTCAAAACACCATGAAGTTGTACTATCTCTCTAATATAAAGTTTAGCTAGATCTTTCACTTTGGAAATGTTCTTTAAGGAAAGGAAATGTTCCAACTTGTAAGGTGATCTACCACAACCCATGTTGTATCATGACCTTTCTTGGTCTTGGGGAGACCCACCACAAAGTCCACGGTGATATGTTCCCATTTTCACTTTGGAATTTCAATCGACTGTAGCAATCCACTAGGTCATAGTGTTCAGCCTTCATCATCTGGCACGTGAGAAAACTGGCTACATATGCCACTATGTCTCTCTTCATCCCATGCCACCAAAAGTACTGTTGTAAGTCTTTAAACATCTTGGTAGTGCCAGGGTATACCATATACTTAGAACCATGAGGTTCTTGTAAGAGATGATTATTCATAGGTGAATCTTCAGGAACCCAAATATGAGTCTTGTATCAGATTCCACCATCTACTCCTACTAAGAGATGTGTCTGTGGTTTCTCTAACAAACCTTTCATCTTGTCAAGCTCTGGGCTGGTTAACTGGGCAGCTACCAACTTGGTCAACATGTTTGGTTTTATCTAGATGTTAGACACATAGATTCAGTCTTCTAATGGTTGTAGAGTCCTAGCAAACTCTTCCAATCCTCAACACTAGGTAGACAAGACAGTTGCACACCTGATCTGTTTCTGACTAAGAGCATCTATGACTACATTCACCTTCCGAGGGTGATAGGCAATGGTGAAATCATAGCCTTTCATATACTCCATCCATCATATTTTTCTCAAGTTTAGGTCCTTCTGAGTTAGGAGGTACTTCAAGCTCTTATGATAAGTGAGGATTTCAAAAATGGCTCCAAAACGATGGTGTCACCAAATCTTAAGGGCATGTATAATCGTAGCTAGTTCTAGATCACCTGTCAAGTAGTTAACTTCATTGGGCTTGATTTGTCTAGAGGAAAAAGCAACAACATGCCTATTTTGTTCTAGCATGCATCCAAGCCCCAACTTTGATGCGTCGGTGAAGAGCATAACACCTTCATTGCCTGATGGTAGAGTCAACATTGGAGTTGTGGTCAACTTTTCCTTCAATTCATAGAATCGATCTTCACACATGTTTGACCACACAACTTCTCATCCTTCCGAGTAAGCTTAGTGAGTGGAAACGTAGTCTTTTAGAAATCTTTTATGAAGCACCAATAATATCCAGCCAATCCTAGGAAGTTGTGAATCTCAAAAGGGTTCTTCGGTGCTAGCCAATCTCGCAAACCTGACAATTTAGCAGGATCCATTGAGATAAAACTCACACATTGAGAATTTCCCATAGAACTTTTGCTTTCTCAAAATATCAAGGACTCTACCCAGGTGGTCGCAATGTTGTTCTAAGTCATCAGAGTAAACCAAGATGTCATCTATGAACACTATCACAAGTGAGTCTAGGAAAGGTTGGAACACATTGTTCATGAGATTCATAAACACTCTTGGGGCATTGGAAAACCCAAAAAGGCATAACCATAAACTCATAGTGGCCATAATGGGTCTGGAAAGTGGTTTTTGGGATGTCCTCACTCTTGACTTGCAACTGGTGATACTTGAACCTCAAGTCAATCTTTGAAAAGACTCAGGCTGACTTGAGTAGGTCAAATAGGTAATCTATATGAGGTAAAGAATACTTGTTTTAAATGGTAGATTGGTTGATCATTCTGCAATCTATGCACATTCAGAGCGATCAATCCTTCTACTTCACAAAGAGGACTGGTGCTTCCCATGGTGATGTGCTAGGTCAGATAAAGCCTTTGTTTAGGAATTCCTATAGTCACTTTTTCATCTCAAGCAACTCAGCAGGGGCCATCCTATAAGGTGCCTAGAAATATGGTTTGTCCAGAGAGATATCTCTATCAAAAATTCTACCTATCTCTTAGGAGGAATCCCAAGAAAATCATTTGGAAATGCATCTGCATAGTCTCTGACTACCTCTATTTCCTCTAGGGGTTGTACCTTAGGCTCTGGCTCGATAAATACTACTAGGAATGCCTAAAAACCCTTGTCTATCATTCGTTCTTCCTTCAAGGCTGACACATATAGGCTGGTGGTAGCATTCTACCTACCACTTTTCCCTACGACCAATCTGTGTTCTATAGGTCTAAAGCCAATCCATACCAATGATCACGTCAAAGTTAGTCATATCTAACAAGATAAAGTCAATGGAAAGTTCTTGATCCAGGTACTTCATGGACAAAACAAGTGTTTTCAAAAGAGATGTAAAGATCCAACAACTTGGGGTGGTGACATCCAAAACATATCGTAAATCCTTGATGTCCAAACAAAGCATAGTTGCAAGATTTCTAAAAATATATTGGTAGAATTAGAGTCATAAAGTACTTTTACATTATGTCCCATAATATCAAGCATACCTAAATTGTTTTTCAAAACAAGTCAAACTACTGCAATTCTCATATTAATAAATGAAAAAAGAACACTAAGGGTTATTACCCTCTATCAACCGATTAGAATTAGCCTGAGACTCTTCATTGTCGATGGAAAACACTCACGCTTGCCTCTCTCTAGCAAGTGGGGTTGTGGCTACCGGCTGGGCTGGTACAGGTTAGGCTACTACATGTTGGGCTGCTATAGGACTGGGACCTCTCAGGTCAAGTAGGGGGAAGTTTCCCTAAAGGTGCCCTTCTTGCTGACATTGATAGCACACCCTCTTATTGAAGTGACACTGTCCTGAATGCCATCTTCCATAGGTGTGACACCAAGGATGCTTGTTCTCAGTGCGGCGTTTTCCTTTGCCTCCATGTTTTCCCTTGGTATGGTTGAGTCATTATCCTTTCTTGTGATAATTCCTTGATTCAGTTGTTCCTTCAGTGAAACCTAGGTATCCCTTTGATGGGTTTTGTGCAGGCATCACCGTCTTCTCCATGTCTAGGGTGGTGTTGTACACATCACTAAAGTTGGTAGGCTTACTTTCCATCACCTGAGGCTTAATTGCAGGATGGAGACGCTCCAAAAAATGGTTCACCCCTCTTTCCTCAATCAACATGTATCTGAATTACTCTAGGAGGTGGAACTTGCAAGCAAAGTCTGCAACATATAAGTTGCCTTGGACTAGGCTGGTGAACTCCCTTTCCTTCTCTTTCTTGGTTGAGATTGGGATAAATCTGGCAGTGAAGATGGTTCTAAAGTCAGTCCATGTCATCGGGTCATCATTCATGTCTTAGTCATGATGTGGTTCTCCCACCAAATTGTACCTGCTCCTTCTCGGAGGTGAGCAACAAATGTAACCTTCTTGTTCGGATGCACTTCTAGCATGCAAAAACCATTCTCTGCTTCTAGAAGCCAAGCATTGGCTTTGTCGACAACCTCGATCTTGTATTCTCCCCAGATCTTCTCTATGTTCAGTTTCACAAAGTCCAAAATGATGGTTCCAAGTCATGGACGAACTATTAGTGGCTCACCATCTTCACCTCTGGCTATGTCCTTGGGGGCCAAGGCACTAGTGGCCTAAATCAGCTTCTTCTGTTGTTCCATCTAGAGGGCATCGGGAGTATGAACTATTACTTGTCCTACAGTGGGTCCATAACTTGTTGTGAGTTCGACATTGGGCTCGTCTTCGACCATCAACTCCCTCTTATTGTCATCCTCTTTGTTTAGGTTGTCAAAGGGAACATGTTTTGGGCTCACATCATCCTCAGAGGATTCATTATGTCTCTTCCTTTTTCTTGAGGCATCTTCCTCCATAGACTTCCTTCTTTTTTGTAGAGACATTCTCTTCCTGTGAGAGAGCCTAACCTCAATGTTCTCTTGAGGGGTGTCAATGACAATGGAGACGGTCTTGACATGGGCCATGTTGATCCACGCAAGTTAAAATCATTAAGCACATATTTATAACTTGTGATATATAAGCTTAAACTTATATCTATGCCATCTTATTTACATGAATTTCATTATTTGGTGGAAGATTCCCTAATCCTTAAAACTCTTAACCCCAAAACTCAAGAGGAGGTGGAGAGAGGAAACCTTAAGCACTTTAAAGTATATCTAGTGAAAGAGGGAAAAGAAGGGATGAAAGTAGATAAGAAATTCCAGACATATTTTATTTTGAATGAAATCCTCATATTTTGGCCAGGCAATCACATGAATTCTACTGATACTCTACTGAAATTTGAAAACCGACTAGCAGGGCAGAGCAAAATCTTACCATCCCCCGAATTGTGATCCTTTTCTAGACATCTCCATCTTTGGAAAATTATCTAATAACTCCCTTCAGGCTCTAAAGAATTTGTAAAATTTAAAAATTATTAGAGATTAAATGAAAAACTAGGCTCTGATACCAAATATAATGACCCCACCCCGACAACCCCCAATTAAGGAAGGCCAAGAAGATAGAGCCATTATCCCTGACAAGATCATATGGTTTTGCAAATAATAAATAATAATTACTAAATTCTACCACAGCTAAGCTTAATGCAGGATATAATTTTTTTCTTTACACATACCTTTTCAAAAATGGGATTTTAGGATGTTACCCAAGGCTAGAACTATCTAACTATATTCCTCCATTATATAGTATTGTTCTTTTTCAATGTCACCTTTTATTGAATATCCACTTGCCATTAATCTTGTAGATGTAACGACAGATTAACCTAAAATGCTAACAAACAAAACATCGGTCAGTATAACAAGTTATACTGGTATGTGGGGGAAATAAAATATTTGCATCTAGTTGTAACAACATATTGCAACAAAATTTTTTTTAGTCGACTAAAAATCTTGTTGCTATTTAAACCAAAAAAACTTTGGGCTTAATTACAATGGATAAACCCCTAAAAGAAGAAACCTATTTTATGAATGCATAACCACACAGGGCTTGCATCATACTATCTAAGACTAGGAGCAAGGAAAATTTAGGGGCTATACCGATATACCAGAGATAGACACAACACAACCATAATCAAAGTTCTAGTTATAGTAGCAAGAAGAAGACACTGACAAAAAAACCCATCACAGAAAGTGTGCCTCCTTTACAGCTGATGTAGAGCCCCTTAGATCATTGTTTGAGGACTATTCTGATGAAATACGGCAAGTCTTCAATGTCCCATGCTCAAACAGATAACAACATAAATGCTAGGTCCTTCCATACAGGGTTGAAAGACCCAGTCACAGGGAAGACATAAGTCTTGGCTTTGGCAGACTAAAGCAAATAGGAAAATAGGGGTCAAACTCTCAGCTTCTTAGGTGACATTTAGATATCCACTCTCACCAACCAACTAACACTAAAATCACTTCTAAAATTGTAGCAAAAAGAGCAACAACCAAGTGTATCCCTCGAGGCTGAAAGAAGTATTGTCCTCAAGTCAGTTACAACCAGCCAAAGCAAGGTAGGACAACTCAGGCATAACTACGTCAGACTAAGAAAATATAGAAGAAGAAAGTAATAGGGTTAGATAGAGTCATCAATCCATGGTATCTCATCTTTTCTAACTCTCCTTATCTTCTTCTTTTTCTTTCTAACCTTCAGACTTTCACTGAGTTTAAGCTCCAGGACCTCAGGGTCAGGTTCATAAGAACTGGTGGACTCATCGTCTGACATGGGTCCACACCCTTTGCGATAATCAAATGCAATCCCAGATGCATAAAGAATCTTGTTGCTTTGTGGAGTTATGTTTAGATTAGAGAGGGTGAGTTCCCATTCTAAGTCTAAACCGTCTGCTGGGGAGCAGAATGGGTCGCAGTGCATATCTGGTTCAACTGGTATCTGGATCTTGCTTGGAATCCCAGTGATATCGTTACTTATGCTAGAATGACTCTTGGCAACAATTTTTCGAACAGGTGGGAGGCCTCCAGGTTTCCCTGATCAGATCTGCAAGTCACTTCCCAACGTCTTCCGCCTGGACTCTAGGGGACAAGACATGAATCTATGCCCAAAGTGCTTGCACTTGGAGCAAAGGAGGGTCCTGGAGATGAATTCAATGCCAAGCTTCTTAGGGATCTCTTCTACCTCGATTAATACTTCCTTGGGGAAGCCAGTACTGTATTCAAGCTCCACACACACTACATCCTCTTTGAGGCAATTAGTTGATAGCGTCGCCTCATCAAAATCAACCGGCCGACCAAGAAGACTAGTTGTACCTTCTAAGCAGTCCAGCATCCAGGGGACACCTGGATTAGCGATCTTGGACCACACCGGAAGTTTATCAAATGAGAGGGGTTGAAGGGGTTCACCGGGAGCCCACAGATGGACGATGATGAGAGTGCCATCAAGCATCCAGGGAGCTTCATTGAGAATTCTCTCTCACTTTGTATCAGTCGGGAGCTTGATGATGAAACCCTCGACTTCCGCAGCCATGATCTGGAAGTCCGCACTCGGCCTCCAATGCCGCTTGATCCATCCTAGAACTTGGCCTCTGAAAGGCTTTCTCTCTGTAAATAGGAGGGATACATACTCCTTCCAACTAGGTTCAGGGTCCTTCTAGCTTGAGAATGAGAAGACCTTCTTGCCTTCCTTGACGGTTGGCTCCACAAACTTGACGGTAGTGGTGTCGTCGCTCACTCGACCCAATCAACTAGAACGAATCCAATCCGGAATAGGAGGAGGAGCGGAGGACTCACCGCTCTTCTCTGGAGGGTGTGTTGAAGAGGAGCGGGGTAGGAGGCGAGTGCTTGAAGATGTCACCCCTTTTGTCAGGGACAAGGCAAAATGACATTGTTAAGAACTCGAGTGCACTTTCTATACTCCCTTGCCTCAAGCTTAGCAATAAGCTTGACAACACAGTTACATTAAGTCTGCTACCCTGAGTTTGTGTAGAATAGTGCATTTTAACATGTCCAATTTGCTAACTCGAATGTACGGTCTATTCAGGTACCCCAAGAAGAAGCAGACTTGTTCAACTTTACTCCTTTTCACCATGATGCCTCACATAGACATTACCCTCTCAGGAGATGAGCAGAATGTGAGGAATTAACACAAACCACTGCCACGAGGCATGAATGAAGACAGAGATGGTCGTTATAATGAAAATCACCAACATGAAGAACGAGAGGAAGAGCATGAAGAGAGACATTAAGATGATCATCGTGAGGATGACCATCACTATGAGGAACGTCATCATAGCCGTAGACATAGAAGAAACCATAACAACCATGAGCCCAAAACTGAGACAAATCACAACTACAAGGATAGTGATAGCAAGGATGACGAGGAAGGGAAGACCCTTCATGAATTGGCAACAACAAGGGCCAACGAGTCAAGATGTCTAATCATCGTACTGAACTTGAACACAACAAACTTTGAGCTAAAACCAACTGTCATATCTATGATCCAGAACAAGCCTTTCTGTGGGAACTCAAGAGAGAATATGTACCACCATCTCAATGCTTTCAAGAACATTTGTGATACCATTAAGATGAGAGGTGGCCCATAAGAAGTGATTTACTATAAGGGTTTCAACTTCTCCTTGGAAGATAAGGCTCTATCTTGGTATCTAAATCTCCCCCACCAGTCTATAGATTGGTGGAGACCCCTGGAGGATGCCTTTGTCACTAAGTTTTATCCTACTAAGAGGACCATCCATAACATGTAGAAGATTACATCTTTTGCACAAAAGTCAAGAGAAAACTTGCACGAGGCATGGGAGTGTTTCCAAGAGTACCTGAGGGATTGCCCGCACTACAACTATCGAAGGGGTTCCTAGTGACCACCTTCTATAATGGGCTGACTCATACGGAGAGGACTTCATTGAATGTTGTCATAAGCAGTGACTTCTTGGGGAAAAAGCCGAGTAGGACTATGAAGATAATAGAAAACATGGCTGCACTCCAAGCAGGAGTAGACTATGAAAGGAATGATAGAGGCCCATCAAAGAAGGTAAGATATGAAGGACCATACATGGAATCCAAGGCTTTAGAAACTATAACATCCCAAATCTAGAAAATAGCAACTGATGTTAAACAACTGAAAGATACTGGAGGCAAAGGAAAGAAGCACACTGAGAAAATGATGAAGTGTGTCACCTACAGCAAAGGAGGACACGGGGTCAATAAGTGTATCTACACTAGGCCTGAAGAGAGTGAAGACAATGAAAGAGAAGAGGATACAGTGTAGAATGTTTCCTATGCCAACTTTAAGAGGCTAGATCACCCTTGTTTCATCTATGGAAACAAGGATGCAGCTGGAAATTCACACCAGCTAAGCAATTTGCAAAAACCACCGCGAAGTTTTGAAAATAGGAGCGTACAAGTGTCGTATACTCAAACAACCAATTATCAGACCAATAAAAATAACTACTCAGCACAAGGTAAGAACTAGACTCACCAAGGGGTAGGACCAAGCCAAGGGCCAACTCAAGGCCAAGGCCAAGGACAGGGGCAAGGAAAAGATAATAGCCAGAAAGACTTAGTAACTCAACTTTTTGATTTTTCTAAGAGGCAAGCTACTGTGAACAATCAACTGGCACAAAGTGCCCTAGAAAATTCTGGCATCCTGCCACTATACAACTCCAGATGGCAGATATGCAGACGCATCAATGCCAAATAGACCAACAGCTCACGCAGTTGGTGAAGTTAGTAAAGAATCCCTCAGGAAAGATTCCATCGAATACGAAGACTAAAAAAAATGGCTACCCTCTAATTAGGGAGGACACTGATCAACTCTAGAACAAGGGACGAGAATGAGGATGGAAAAGAGGAAGAAATATAACCTGAGAGATAAGTTTCTTCTGAGAAGTCTGCTGACAGGGAGAGGCCTGCTAAAGAAAGTCATGAGAAAAGTAGAGAAGCTAGGGCTCCTGATCTCATTGAAGAAATCTTTACAAAGCAAAGTTTGTATGCCCCAAGAATTACATTCCCATACAATCTTATTAAAGCACACTTGAAGAAAAGATACAAAACATTCATGGAAGTAGTGAAGAAACTGCATATAGATGTCCCATTTCTTGTTTCTTTGGCGGAGATGCTGACATACGCTAAGTTTTTCAAGGACCTTATCACAAAGAGAAGGAGAGGAAACCACGTTGAAATGATACACTTGGCAAACATGTCCAGTGCTTTTGTTCAGGGTGAACTCCCAACTAAGAAGAAATACCCAGGAGCTTTTAACAACTCCTTTTGCGTTGGAGATAACATCGAAATGAAGGGTCTAGCTAACTTGGGAGCCAGCATAAGCCTGATGCCCCTAAGTTTAGCATAGAGATTGGGATTGACCAACATGGTCAAGACAAGTATGAGGATTGAACTGGCGGATCACACATTTAAGAGAACCGTGGGTATAGTGGAAGACGTCCCGATCCGTGTGGTACAATTCTTCATACCTTGTGATATCGTTGTGATAGACACTGTGGAGGACCATAAGTGTCTGATAATATTTGGACGATCTTTTCTAGCCACTGGAAGATCCCTGATAGATGTTGCCCAAGGCGTCATAACCCTTAGAGTTGGAATTGACCACATTGACTTCAAAGTGAAGGATGCCATGAAGGGACCGTCTCTTTCAGAGTCAGTCTACTTCATAGATAGTTATAAACAGTATTGTGAAGAGATTTAAGAAGAAAAGGCCATTATGGACCCACTTGTGAGAGACCTGAACAACCTAAATCCTTTGACAGAAGACCCCGAAGTGGTTGATATACTACATTATCTTAACCGAGGTGAAAAACTTATCAATGATGATGAAGAAGTGATAGAGACGGTGAAGTACACTTCTTTGGAATAGTCAAATCAAGAGTTAGAAGCTCCAAAGACAAAGACAGAACTATAGCCACTACCAAAAGGGCTGAAGTATGAGTTCCTAGATGAAGAGAGAAGGAATCCCATCATCATCAATGCTAACCTCATAGAAGAATAGTGGGAAAGGCTCTTGGAAGATTTGAGGGAGCATAAAAGAGCAATCAGATATTCAGTTGAGGACATCAAGGGACTGAACCCAACCCTGTGTATGCACAGGATAAACTTAGATGAATTGGCAAGGCCATTAGTGCAACCTCAAAGGTAATTGAACCAAATGTTGAAGGAAGTAGTAAAGAAGGAAATATTGAAGCTACGTGATGCAGGGATCATATACCCAATAAGCGACAACAACAGGGTGAGCCCCATTCATGTAGTACCTAAGAAGGGTGGGATGACTGTAGTGAGAGGAGATAATGGTGATGAGGTTTCCATAAGAACTGTCATAGGCAGGAGAATGTGCATAGATTATAGAAAACTAAATTTAGCCATGAAGAGAGACCATTTTCCTTGCCATTTATTGACCAAGTCCTAAAAAGACTTACCCACCACGACTACTTTTTCTTCTTAGATGGATATTTTGGATTTGATCAAGTTCTGATCCATCCTGATGATTAGGAGAAGACAACATTTACGTGCATCTATGGCATGTACGCCTTTAGAAGAATGCCTTTTGGCCTATGAAATGCTCCTGTAACTTTCCAGCATTGCATGATATCCATGTTCTCTGACTTCTTAGAAGACATAGTTGAAGTGTTTATGGATGACTTCTCTATATATGGAACATATTTCAATGCTTGCCAAAGAAATTTATCCCTAATTTTGCAAATATGTGAGGAGAAACAATTGTCCTGAACTGGGAGAAGTGCCACATTATGGTTCAGAGATGCATTGTCCTAGGACACAAAGTCTCCAAGAAAGGCATTGAGGTGGATCTGAGCAAGATCGAAGCCATCTCCAAACTCCCTCCACCGAAGTCTGTGATTGGAGTAAGAAGTTTCCTAGGTCATTTTGGATACTACAGGAGGTTCATCAAGGACTTCTCAATAATATCGAAGCCCCTTTCAAATTTTCTGATCAAGGATGCAGTGTTCGAGTTCGATCACGAATGTTTAAAAGCTTTTGAGACCCTAAAGAAGGCTTTAAACTCTACACCAATCCTACAAGCTCCAGATTGGGAGCTACCTTTTGAAATAATTGTGATGCTAGTGACTATGCCATAGGTGCAGTCCGAGGACAAAAGAAAGATAGGAAGCACCATGTCATATGTTACGCCACTTGTACGTTGGACGAAACCCAAGTGAACTATACCACCACTGAGAAGGAGATGTTAGAAATTGTTTTCGCATTTGATAAATTCCGATCATACCTTATAGGATCCAAGGTCAAAGTTTATACTAACCATGGATCTATATGATATCTCATGCAAAAGAAAGACACCAAGCCAAGACCGCTAAGGTGGCCCCTGTTGCTGTAAGAATTTGAACATAAAATCATTGATAAGAAAGGAAAAGAAATTTGGTCACAGACAACTTGTCTAGAATAGTTTTCGATGAAGAGAATCAATTACCCATGAATGACAATTATACTGATGAAGCCCTATTGATGGCTTAGTCTGATGAGCAGAGTTTGCCCTGGTTCGCAGATATCTATAACTATCTAACCTATGGCTAGCTGCCACCTGACATAACATACAACCAAAAGAAGAAGCTTTTCTGTGATGTTAAGAACTATTACTAGGACGAACCACTATTGTTTAAGATATGTTTTGACAATTTGTATCGAAGGTGTATACCAGAGGAAGAATTCCTTTCAATCCTAAAAGAATGCCATTCTTCGCCGTATGGAGGACATCACAGTGGAGAAAGGACAGCTGCAAAAGTCCTCCAATTAGGGTTTTACTAGCCCACCCTGTTCAAGGACGTGACATCTTTTGTCAAGGTTTGCAAGGAATGCCAACTTACTGGAAATATCAGTAAGAGAAGTGAGATGCCTATGGCCGACTAGGTGGAAATCAAAATCTTAGATGTTTGGGGAATAGACTACATCGATCCTTTCCCATCATAAAAAGGATACCAGTACATTCTAGTAGTTGTTGACTACGTGCTGAAGTGGGTAGAGGTAGTAGCAACCCAAACTTGTGATTCTAAATTTGTAACCAAGCTATTCAATAAAACCATTTTCCCATGTTTCGGAGTGCCTCACAGTGTCATAAGTGATGGGGGGTCACATTTTGGAGAAAAGTAGTTTGAGGTGCTATTAAAGAAATATAGGGTAAAGCACAAAGTTGCTACACCCTATCACCCTCAAACCTCGAGACAAGTAGAGGTATCCAACCGGCAGATTAAACAGATTCTGGAGAAAATAGTCAGCCACACTCGGAAGGACTAGTCCATGAAGCTTGATGATGCTCTCTCGGCCTATAGGACATCCTATAAAACACCAATAGGCATGATGTCGTACAGATTAATCTATGGTAAATACTACCACCTACCACTAGATCTTGAGCATAAAACCATTTGGGTGATCAAATTTTTGAACATGGACTTAGAGAAGGCGGGACATAATAGATACCTAAAGTTACAGGAGCTCAAGGAAATGAGATTGCTTGCTTATGAGAACACAAAAATTTACAAACAAAGAACTAAGGTGTGCATGATGCCCACCTGAAGAACAAGGATGTTCGTGAAGGTGATAAAGTGCTTCTCTTCAATTCAAGCACCAAGCTCTTTCCTTGAAAGCTTAGAATAATATGGTCAGGCCCCTTCTCTATGGTGAACATTTACCCATCAAGAATGATGAAGATTCAAGGGGAGAAAATTGGAATTTTTAATGTCAATGGCCATAGGGTAAAATGATTTTACGAAGATGAGGCTTTTATATGAAGATCTGAAATCAATTTGGAGGAACCAGATCAACTACTTGAGAAAATGAATGAAGAGTTGCCACATCCAACTGCGGGACCAAAGGAATGAAGGATTATGAAGTCTAGCTAGAGACTTTAAAGCAAGCGCTTCTTGGGAGGCGACCCAAGTTTTTGCTATTTCCTCAAGCTTTGTTTTCTCTACTCCTTTAATTTGATTATTTTCTACTCTTTTAAGTGTTGTACAAATCTATCTCCTTTTAAATAGATTAATAGATTAAAGAAACAAGTTTTATTTTGATCAAGTTCTCTGACCGCAGTATGAAGCACCGTCGCGGTATAACCTTGCATCACGCAAGACCGTGACCCACGGTGCCCATGACTAGACACCTCGACCGTGTCCCGATGTCACTGTTGGAATAGAAGAGACTGTGACCCGCGGTCGTGCTTTGAGTAAACTGCAATCACAGTCATTCCTTATGATCGACAGGTCACGGTCACCCTACTATATATCCTAAAACCCCAGTTTCTCATACTCTTTTCACTTCTAGCTTTCCCGAGTCTAAGTTAAACCCCACTTCTCTGAAGAACCTCTCTGTCGTGACCGATGACCCGCCGCCGTAGCAAAATCACCAATACACCAACATTCTATGATTTTTCCATCTCATCCGACCAAGGTAACATGCAAACACTATTTTCAACTCTCTTACTTCCATTTTCATATTCTTTTTCTCCTCTGTCGTGTCTGTACTGCTTTCACCCTCCGCCTTTCCCTTCTTTCCAATTCATTCAGTTTAAAGGAAATCTAAAGTGCTGCCACCGGTTGCTCTTGCTATCCAAATACCCAGATCGCCCTAAAGGCAACGTTTGCAAACAATAAATAAAACCTTAAAAATACAAATAAGGGGGCAACCACCTGCCGACGAGTAGGTCTACGATTGATCAACCTACGCCAATGATCGACAGATGAAGAGGAGAAGTAGAATGGTCGAACAAGGTAGAATCATGATTCGCGGTCTGCTTCACTACAACCACGACCGTGGTGTGTTCATCGACCCTAACCCGGTCGCAATTCTTGCTCAATGCCCTAAGTCTCAGGTTCACACCGCGAGTCGCGGTGCTGAAGAATGTTACCTGAGGTCACACTCCCCTCAATCGTGACCTGCACGAAACATTAAGGAAGACCTCAACTGTGATTGCAACTGCGACCACGATCCCCTCCTTAATTTACCACGACTGCGACCTCCTTCGGAGACCGCGACCGTGATGCCCCTTGAATTACTTGCAAGACCGCAAGTCAGGGTCCCTATATATATATAATCAAACTTGATAAATTTTCCCTAAGAATATTAATGACTATTAAATCAACCATAAACTAATTCATTGTGAAAACTCTACAGAATGTCTTCTCCTACAACTAGTGACCCCATCTACAAGCAGGCAACATCCTTGAAGGAGGTAGAGAATATAGTAGAGAGCCTGACAACAACTCTAAATAAGAACACCTCCCTACCAATAACCAAACAGGTTGAGTTGCAACTGAGACTCAAGCAAGACCAAAGAATCCTAGGGCACATGACACTGAGGAATCCCCATAAGAAACAGAACAAACAAAGCAGACAGAGACCTCCAAGTACCAACCAGGAGAGTCAGAGAGCCGAGCACAGGGGATGAAGAGAAAAGTTGCTCCCAAGGAAACCAAGAGAACCAAGAAGACAAAACCATTAGCTGCTAAAAAACCAAGGGAGTAGGAGGCAAGCAAGGCCAAAGAAGTCACATGGGAGACAATAGTCGAATCCGACAAACCCCTTTTCATGTCAAGGAACCTCATACACCAGTCCACCTATGACTGGATGTACCACAACAAGGAATTCAGCCTGACTCGTTACCTAGACGTAGAAGATTTTAAGAAGATGGGAATCTACGATAGGGTAGTCAAATTCCTGAAAGGTGCAAAATTATGCACCTTGTACACGTTTGAGGCCAAGACCTACAAAAAGCTGACTGCGGAGTTCCTATCTTCGCGAAAGAAGGTCACCACGAGTAGTGAAATAAGAAAGGAGGGTGGCGGAGATTATCAACTACAAGTAAGGCTAGGAGGCGAGTCTTACATGATAACGAAGGTGATGCTAAACAAGATATTTACAGAGATAGAGGAAGAAGAAAAAGCCTACTCCACCGCCCCAAGTGAAAAGGAATCTGTCACCTATGATAGCAAACAACTGTGGGAAGAGCTAACTGGAGAATAGGAATACAACTCAAAGAACTTCAAGGCCTCACAGATCACCTCGTGCTATATTCACACAATCCACAAAATTACTGCCTATACAATTTACACAAGGTCAGAAATGGGAACAATCAACAAGGGAGATCTATTTCTATTTTGAGCAATGATAAATAGAAAGCCGATAAATATCAGAATGATATTAATTGAGTGTCTATCTATGGAAGTAGGAGGAGAAGAAAAATGGAACTCAGGATACTGCATGCGTGGCAAGATAACAAAAATTGTTGAATACTTAATGAATGCAGAAGAGGTCCTGAAATACAAGGAGATGGAAGGACAATAAAGGATAAATATCAAGTACCTCGTCAACACAGGTATTCTGGCATAGAAGGGGGGGAAATTGTACTTCAGGCAGAGCTGATCAAAAAGGCTCCTCCCCCTTCTAGAAATGACATTTTACAATGCCCACAAACTGCAGCCAACCCATGACGAGATTGAAAAGATGTGCTCCAGGGTATTGTGAACTAACACCAAACTGGAAAAAATAGTCAAGGAGATTAGTTCCCAAGCTAAATTAAGAGAAAAAAAGAGCACAGAGCCACAGAATGGCGGTGTAGAAAAAGAAGACAGTAGATACAACTGCTCCACCAACGGCAAGGGTGAAATCTATAGAACCACCAACCCCCACAGCTCCACCTCCAGAAGAACCAGTGGAGAATGCAGAACCCACACATCTAGAGCCACACAAGGAAGCGGCTACAATAGAACTAGAGGTGGGAAAAGAGGATGGCACAACATCCAACATGCAGCCTGATGAAGAACCGAAGGTCAAGCTAGAAGGACAAGACTCCCAAGCTATACCGGAATCAGAAACCCATGGAGCGGTCATGGACCCACAAGACAAGCAGTAGGAAAAAGAACAAGGTCCGCCGCCACCACCTCTACAACCAACCATGTCAAGCTCGTCAGCAACACGCATGGAGCATCAGTTGCACCAGCAACACCTGCATGCACCCTCTTTCGGAGGTGTATTAGGTACAAGGTTTGATGCCATGTGGGAACACATGCATCAAACCAATACAATAAATACAAACATCTGTTCTTCTCTGTCTGCACTAACAATGCAGGTATAGATCCTTGACGAAAGGACTAGAGCACTCCCTAACTTTATCCAGGAATCTTTAAGCAACCAATGGATAATGATGGGAATGGTGAAGGAGATGAAGAATGAAATGGAGGACTTACAGAAGGAGAGGCATACCATTCGAGCCGACAACGGGCATATGTGTCGAGGATATGACATGACAATGGCTAGCCTTGAGGAAGAATGCCAGCACCTAGAAGAGGATCGCCAGAAGCTCAAAAAAGAATGTGAAGAAATCGAGAGTTGGCGGTAGAAAAAGAAGGTGAAGTGCTCAACAAGCCCACCGTGCTCCTTATCGAGCCCCTCTGACCACAACGACAACAACGACGAAAATGTGGGAAGGATCAACACAGGAGTAGGAACACTGAAAGAAGAAAGTGCCAATGTAAAGACGACACTGGCAGCTGAGCCGAAAAAGAATGAGCCTCCACAACAATCGAACTCCCCCAACGACAAACAAACAACAAAAATCACAACGTTGTTGAGGGAGATCGACCTCAATAGCAATACTGAAGAAGGCTAGGATGAAACTATTGAAGGTAGTGGGAGACTAGCAGAGTAGCAATTAACCCTTCCAAAAAATGCTATGATGCTAGAAGAACAGATTGCTATAGCTCACTGAGAAGAAGTCATCACAAAACTCAGTGTGATAGGAGTAGAGGAGCTCGATAGGATGTTAGCTGAGCTTGGCACCAGACTCAAAGAGAGAAGCGAGTTCCTCCTATTCCAAACAAACCATGAGCATAATGACTACCTCTATGATGGAAAGATGGAGGGAGTTCTAGCAATGATGGAGACCACCAAGTTGGGCCAAACTTCTGAGGAGAGCAATGTCTAAGACAATGTAGCTATAGAAGCTTCCTAAGAAGTAACATAATAGGTGACAGCTACACAAACATCGGACAAAGAAGCTGAATAAGTGGCCAAAGCCATGCTGACCATAGATGAAACTCTGACACCTTTAGCAGAAGAAGTAACATCTGACTATGAAGATGACGGGCTGGCAACCTTATTTACAAATGAGCCCACCAGGGAGCGGAGTGCGCCAGCTAGAACAAAAATGCTTGGAGCAGCTCACCCTCTGCCATGCAAGATGAAGGAGATGGACATGACTGTAGTGGCATGGATCACATGTAGAGACGTTCACATCTTGGCAGACGTCCTCAGTAATGATCCACCCGAGTCAGACATTCTGTGTTACAACAAGGGTAGACGTCTATCCCGAGATCACTTTCGGGGGATATTCATGAAAAAGGCGTGAATACATTAAAGGTTATTCAAGGTACTCTGCGCCACCCTCCAAGAAGAATTTCTACACTCGAACAAGATGCAGTCGGTATTCAATGGGACGACACATCTAGCTAGCCTCCTCTACAACGAAGACTACAGGGCAGCTGATGTAGCCGAACCGAAGGTAGCAGTTTGAAGGAAGGAAACAAGATATGTGGTGATTCCCATAAGGAATGTAAAGCATTGGGCACTGATAGTCGTCGATCTGTATGAGCGGAAAATGATGGTGCTAAATTGTTGTACCTCCGAACTGGACAACACTTCACTAATATACGAAAGGAAGGATGCCTTAAAGATATTGATGCATTTTCAACGTGTAATCAAATATGCAATTAACAAATTTCAAGGGTTCTAGAAGTTCTTCTCCATCAATAAGAAAGTCCCTCAAGAAGAGGCTAGTTCGGGGGATTGCACCTTCATACTACTGAGAATGATGGAGGCCATCAAAAAGGGCATCCCCCTAGAAGATCTAGACACTAAAGATTTGCATGGATTGTAGGGTGTGTATGCTATGGAGGTCATCTATGATCATCATTTCTTCAACGACCCGATGATGCCTTTAGAAGATTTTCCCCAGAGGCTTCACAAAGATATCCCCCTACTTGAAAAGGTCACCTGGAGGGAGTAACTAAAGACCATGTGGGTGGATCTGATAGAGCCAGCCAGGGATGTGGCTTGGAAAGAAGGCTAGCATGAAAGCTTTAGAGAAGTTGCAAAACACGCGTCAGATGATGAACCAAAGCAACCTCCAGTAGTAGTAGTTCCTAAAGAACATCTTTCAAAGGAACAACCTAAGGAAGAAGAGGTTGAATAAGAAGACCTGATCAATGTAAGGCCAGACCGACCGACAGAAGAAATTACACCTTCTTTCAAGGACTTCGACAGATGGAGCTACCTCAGTCTGTCTTTTAAAGAACTGAGTATAATCATGAGGTCCTTGAAAGAAGATGACTCACCGAGAAATGTCATCTTCGAGAGAGATGGCATTTGCATGCTAAAGGATGACCTCCGAGAAACACTGAAAATAGGAGGATATCTTTTGATAAGCACGATGTCATATTACCAGGTGCTACTAGGTGCAACATGTCAAATGCCCACATGGCATACTTCTTTCTGGTAGATGACAACCTAAAAGAAAAAAGATCAAGAGAAAAGGAATGACTACAACAACACCTGGGAACATCCCCACCATGCTACATTTTCCTGCCAATTCTTCACGACAATTATTAGACCTTGCTGGTTGTCAATATCATCAAAAAGACTACAGTCCTCTACAACATCTCAAATGCAGCCTTCGGACTTAACAAGAAGACTAATATGACAACATCAAAGACCCCCACAGAAGAAAAGGCAAACACATGTGTCAAGGCGATTGTTGACATGATAAAAAGTCATAGCAGAGGGTACGAGCATATGACAGGCAAAGACTTCAAGAAGACACAGTTCTGCCATAGGAGCCCCCAACTGGTGCCCCTAACAAATGATTGTGACTTCTTCTGTTTAGACTGGATGGTGACCCTAGCCACTATTGACGTCAAAGTGGAAGGCATGCAATATGAACAATACCACATGCTACGAGGAGTATACTCAAGCATGCTTCTCGAGTCTGAGTGGGCCTCCAACAACAACAACAAAAACAAATAAAGAAATCCCATTTATACGTCTTACTCAAATTTTGACACCCCGAGACGAGGTGTAGGATAAATTTGGGGGAGGAGTCATAAACGGGCTATAGAGGTACATTTACCATCTTTTTACCTCTCTAAAAAATTTCAAAATTTTTTAAAATTTTGCAAAAACTACCTTTTGAATTTAGAATCTAACATATTCTCCTACTAAATTTTCGAATTGTGGTACTTTAACCCTTCTAGAGAGAAATAAATGAGCAACATATATGTATGTATATATGAGTAAAACAATAATCATAGAAATACTTCTCTATCTCATTCTTGCAATACAACATTGTACGTGTGACAACCTGAACTCATGAAACCCTCAGAGACTAGGGAACTTCACCTAGACATACTCCTGACCAACCACTCTCACCTGACACTTTTGACCAAAAAATCTTTATCTCCATAGAAAGGGAAATAGCTGCCCTTTTCCAGGAATATCTAAAAAGAGGCTTGGCCGCCCAGAAGACCAAAAAAAAAATCCCTCACACCCAAGTCTGAAAGGAGATGTCAAAATCCAAAATGAAATAAAGAAAAAAATATGAGAGTTGTGCCCAAAAATATGGCAAATGTTTCCACACAACCGATATATTGTTGCGCTCATGAATGCAGATATGTCGTGCCCATAAGTAGAATCTTGAAGCCAAGCTTACACACCTCCAATCCTGAATGAAAACTCACAAAACCACCTGACTTAAAGCTAGAAGCCCAAAAAGGGCAACATTGTTCTTATGACAGTTGTGGGAGAGGAGTTCAGAAGAAAGAGGAAAACATCTGAAACCTTAAGCCTACCCGAACACATTAGCATAGGGCCAGCTGAAAAATAAAGAATTGTTGTGAAAGCTACCCCTCAAAAAAGATATTGCATTAGTATGGTTATTACCTAAGGAAAGGGGTAATAAGTTGAGAAGGAGGAGCCTTTTACAATTGAAGCCAATGGCATTAAAATGAAGTTATGCAACTCCAATTGCGGGGGAGGAATGAGACCTAAGGGTTATAAAACATGCTACAACAGTCTTGATGCAAGAATGAAATATTTCAATCATGTTATAATTTTGTCAACTAATATTGCTTTTTCTCTCTCTGAGTTCTCAAACCTATACTTAGCCTGAGGACAGGCTTGATTCTAAGTTTGGGGGAGTTGATAACACTTTATTTTACATACTTTTTGTATATATTTTATACCTCTTTGAGTATATCTTTTGTTAGCTTTTCCCATAATTTTACCACCTTTTTGACTAAAAACTCACTTACATGGTTTCAGGTACATTCACAACCCAGGTCACGGTCTTTACCTCAACTGTGACCCACTTATCCCTCAACCGCTATCGTGGTTTCAGAGCTCCTTTGAGATTGAGGTCATCAGGCATTACAGATGGACTGCAGCCATAACAAAGCCACGATCACTGCTTAACCATGACCACGACATTGGTCGCGATCGGAACATGGGTCCTAAATCAGACTAGGGGTAGCGGTGCATTCAAAGACCGCAATCAACACATACCGTGACCAGCTTGGAGACTTTGGTCACTGCTGAATCCTTGCAAACTGTGACTAAACAAGAAGACCTCGACCTCGACCTCTCCAAACACAACGCACAAGCCGATCTCAATCACGATCATCACCATACCGCAATAAGTTCAACCGCGATGAAAGGAGGAATAAAGAGTAGACTATGACTGTGGTCTCACCCCTCACCCAACTAAGATCACGACCACAATCTAGGCTTAAGTCAGTGGAATGTGCCTATAAATAGCACACCCACCTATCTTGTCAAATCATTAGATCATAGATCGAATCTGGAGGACCACAAAGTGTTGCTGCATTCTAGATTCATTCCATACCATCCCATCCACCAATCTTGGATCTCCAAAGGTGAAAGATGAGGAGAGAGAAGACTTAAGACTCCTACTTTGAGAGAAGAAGATTGTCCACACCATCGACATGTTAGATCCAGATCTGAAGAAGTATTGGGTTGTATCACATCTCTTCTCTCTAGATATATCTTTCCATCTCATTGTACTTCCTTCCTCTCTTTGTGGGACTTCATATACCTATCTTTCTGTAATGTTGTTATGTTGTCCACAAGCATGAGTGGATAAACACCTAAAATTGGGTTAGGGGTTGTCACTATGACTCTCCAAACATGTATATTGTCTCTTTCTGTTGAATATATATATTCTTATCAAGATTATCTCCATGCACCTATTTTAATGCTTCACTTGTATGCTTAGCTACCATGTTGTGATGTTTGATAGTTGATATCTTGAGAGAGTAATATCACTTTTATCATGTGTTATGGAGTAGTATGAATGCACGAGAGTGTTGGAATGTTAAAGCTTTAAAACCATATGTTATGTGATGAGGTTTACGTGTAGTCGTCTCGAGAGAGAGGCTACCCTTAGACTGAGATCTTTCCTCATCTTGAGAGAGAGTGGAATAGATGCTTTTAATGGTTGCTTGTAATCTTGGTAAGAGTATACAAGAGAGAGATATGATGATAGATGTTGGTGAGAAGCCTTATTAGGTGAACCCCAACCCGGGTTTCCTCCCCTATACTTGTTACGTCTTGTTTCTTTTGTTTTCTTTTGTTCTTCTTATTCTTATTTTTCTTGCCCAGTTTTGGTTTGTGTACGACCGCTCCTTAGGGAACACCCTCTATATACCCTCTTCTGCTGGAGTATATGAGTGTTAGATTCTGTCCACTTAACACTACCAACCTTGTCCATGTGTTCGACCCTAATCGTTACACTAGACCCAGTTTATTGTTGTGGGGGCCTGAGAGTTGGGTTATCTCTTTAAAAGTCTGACTACTCTGAATCCACTTCTTTTTGACGTGCAATTTGGGTCGATCAATTAATCTTAGTCATAGACACATACTTGATTTGGCAATTTCAAAACCAATCAAGATAGCTAATAAAATCAAGAAGTCCAATCAACCAAGACAAGCAATAAATCAAGCAACTGGATCCTAAAAAATATATTTATAGCACCTAATTGTCGTAATCGCATCCAAACATCTTTGATTGACTTGACATTTCATTCTAGGGTTTCTAAACCTTATTATGGTTTCCTTAGGGTTTATTTGTTTCCAAACATTTACTTTCCAATTTTACCATTTTAGGTCAACAAATCCTAAAAGCACTTTTATACTCATAAAAACACTAATTACTCAAATTATCCAAATTAAGGGTCTTTATCCACACATTAGTTTAAGAACCTTATTTTTATGTTTTCTTGATTGATTTCCATATTTAAATCAATTAAACCTCATAATTATAAGAATTAGGGTTTCTAAGTCCATTAATGCACTTTTATAATCATGAAATCCTAATTAAGAAAATTATGAACAGATAGCATTCAATTACGTATAATCCATCCTTTTTTTGTCAAAAGGCTAAACATTTCTCATAATAGTCATGGAAAATCATTAGGTCCATTAATCGTCAAAACTTAGGTTTTCAAATTAATTAAAACTATTAAAGGTAGAATCTTTACACACTTTTTTGAGTTACAAGAATATTTAGGCCTTAAATTCATTTTTAATGGATTCTACATATTTTTTCTCATCAAAAATAACTATCTACTTTTATTTTTTTATCAAAGAATCAATTTTTAATCATTTAAGCTAGTTAACACCTTTTTTTTTGGATTTTCTAAGAAGAGAGACGAGTTAGTTAACTTTTTCAAAAAAATTCCTTGGCTGTTTGATTGGCGCAGGTCAGTGATTGACTCTAATCATATGACGACAGTTGCACACACCCACTCAAGCTGGTCCAAGACGTAGGAAATACCCCAGCCATCAATCCTCTCCATGGGTCAGCGTTTGACCCAATCCAAGGGATCCTACTCCTCCCCTTTCCTCACCTTCAATGACAAGAAAGTGGCGGCACTGTGACGGAGGGCTTGTCAGAGAAAGTCCAACTGATAGGATGAGAGGGACTTTGGGGCTAGGAAGCAATCGGTTAGGATTGTGGAATCTGGGCGAGTTGATTGGGGGTCTATTTGTAGGTTTACGGGATGAGATTTAGAGTTTCCGACCCTCGCTACCAATTGGGTTCTCATGAGGTTTGGGTGTTTCCTCTAGAAGCCTCTAGACCTCTCAAAACCTAGGCTAGGATTGTTCATGATCCTCTCCCAAATCCAAACAAGAAATTATCTTGCTTGTACACACATTAGGTTGCGAGAAATAGAAGACAGAAAATCACTTTCCCATCAAACCTTTCCCAATTTGGTTCAAGCTAGACTGTGCATGCGCTCCATTGGATATCAGATCCAATGGCTTCCATTATGTGCGCCATATATGAATCCTTTTATAAATAAAAAATATATGTGACATTTAATGCATTTATTCCATTATCCTTTGACTTTAGGGATTTTATCTCTCAAATAGTACATATTTTTAATCCCAAATTTTAAGGGAATGTTTTTAATGACTTAATCCTTTTGTGGACACAAATTGAGATCAAAACTCAAAGAAATGAGTACTTTTCTTCATGTGTAAGTTATCCACTCATTATTCATATATTGTGCATTAAAACACATATTTTATCTTTCTTTTCTTTTCTACTTTCTTTTTTTATTCCTTTTTCTTATTAAAGACATTGTGGAACCGAACATCAAACAATAGTAGCCATCCATGACACCCTTCTAGATAATTCTACACAATTCTCATATATGCACACAATTATCCATTATTTATTTCTTTTTGCTTAAAGATAGGAACAACATAAACCACAAACTTTATCCTTTCAAGGGACAATTGCACAAAGTATACAATTTCATTCAAGTCTCTTTTACATGGATAATTGCATTTCAAATATTTAAATACAACCAAAAATGTAGGTTATAACAATCATTATGTCATAGTGTATATCGAATTGTGTTATATCTGGTAATGCCTTCAAATTGGAAAAAATCTGTAAACTCAAATGAGAAAAATTGTAATTCATTATCAGTCCTCAATGTCTTGAAACACTTTTAGATTTACTTTCTAATCAAAGCCATGCACTTATTAAATTATTTAAAAGCTTCACACTTATGATTCAAGAAAAAAACCAATAATTTATTTGAATCAATCAAAATTATCATGTATCTAGCTCCACCCTTAGAGAGAATTTGAGAGGGATCCCAAATATCATAATTAATGTAGTCAACAGTGCCCTTTGTTGTATGAACTGCCTCAGAGAACCTAACTTTCTTTAGATTTTCCATTACACACTTTTAAAAAAAATCTAACTTTCCAATAGTACTTCCATGTAAGCATCCTCTCTTACTTAGTATATCAAGACCACTCTGACTCAAGTGTCCAAATCTCATATGCGAGAGCTTGTTAGTGTCTAGATCAGAAGTGGATGAAGAAGAAGAAATAACTTCATCCCAATAACACGTTCATCAATAACTAAGTATAGATTTCCAATTTTTCTTTGACCCTTGATAGAAACAATATCCCCTTTAAACATAGACATGATTCCATATCTTGAAGCATGCGGAAAACCTTCCTCTTCAAGTGTGCCTAGAGAGATGATATTTGTAGCAAGATCTTTAACATGATGTATATTGGAGATGGTTCTGATAAAACCATCAAACATCTTGATGGGAAGATCCTATTCTAATAGTTTTGTAGGTATAATGATTTGACAACTCCACCTCTCAGTGCATTATATGTGGAGAACCAATCCCTTCTAGGACACATGTGATAGGAACAACCAGAGTCAAGAATCCATGAAATTTGATAACTTGAAGTAGAAGTGCATTGGCAACAAAGTCATTTTCTTATTGTACGACATTGGCACCACCAAGATGTTCTTAAAGATCTTTGCTTCATGCTTCTTCTTATTCTATGACATGTAGCATTCTTCAATTATATATTCCTTCTTTTTGAAAATTTGGCATGACTTGTTGTTCATAGGCCTAGACTTAGATCTGATGTATGCTTTGTTATTATCCTTTAGTTTTGGTTGACCCCTTATATTGTGAGGCTCTGCTTGGCTGCTACTAGAAGAACAACCAATTCCATGTCCATCAAGTATTTATATATGAGAGAAGACTTTACTTCTTCTAGAACTATGGAGTCTTTATCAAAGATAATGGTTTGACACAATTTCTTATAAGAAGGGGGAAGACAACATAAAAGAATCAAGGGTTTACCTTCATCCTTCACTTTTGTATCATTTTTTTTTCATATTCATGATGATGGAGGTGAACACATCAATATGATCATGAATAGATGTCATTCAACCATACACAATAGATATAGACATTTCATATAATGAAGTTTTGTTTGGAGACTCTTTGTCATGTAGATAAATTTGAATTTATGCCAAAAGTTTGCAGTGGTATTTTCTTTAGTGACTTCACCAAGGACCATCCATGAAATTGACAACTAGATGGTAGTTAGGGATTTCTCATCTATCTCTTGTTTCTACTCAATGTTTGATGAACCTGACATATTCTCTACTCTAGGAGCTCTTTAACAACACCTTGTTGCATTGGCAAACCTCACATCTTGATCTGTCATAGCCCAAATTGATTGTGCGGTCAAATTTCTCAATGTCATACTTGCTCATTATTGTTGTTGATCACAAAGCTTGAATACTAATTTGTTGAGTCATCTCAACGGAAAGAACAACAGGCAACATGTGTGCAACAAGAAGAAAAATAACAATCCACACAAATAATGAACGTAGGATTTATTTAGTTTGGTCTAAACAACCTACTCTATGGGAGGAAAAGAGAATTTCACAATAGTACATAAATTACAAGGGAGAGATACACTCAAATAGAAAACCAAGAAACCTTGAGAAGGCTACATATAAAGAAGAGAAATAACTTTTGATTATTCGGTACATTGGTACTTTTCATACAATGAAAAATCCAATACCCCAAGGGCCCAATTTATGGGCTTCATGCCAAAAGGCATCGACTAGGATTAAGAAATTCTAATAGGAGTCTAGAACACAATAGGAATCCATGTTACATGCAGATAGATCCATCTCCAACTTTTAATAAGAAATCTAATTCATGTCTAAGTAGGAACACAGTTGGACTCAAACCAAGGAAAGACCAAAGTTAAGACTGCCACACCATCTAGGATTAGGACTAGTACTAGGATTCTTCGAGGCATAACAATAAACATGTAAAATGAAACCTAGAACAGGACGAAGCCAAAACACTAAAAAGAGGGTCAGAATAAGAGAGGTGACACCAAAAGATGGTTAATTACCCTATAACACTCCTACAAGTGAGCCTCTTGAAAAGAATGAGAACCTAAACTAGGAACAATTAATGTTTCTTTTGGATCATATATTCCACTTTTCATGGTAGTGGGAACTCAATTTTTGCTACCTTCTTTTGAAAGAAAAGGAGTAAACAAGATTCACACTAGCTCCCTAACTGGTCCAGAGAAAGCAGACAAGTATGGTGTTGTGACAACCTATATTTTCTCACTCCTCTCATGACTTTTTTCTCTCTTCATTGTTACTCAAACAACTCAAGTGCATATTAATTCAATAGTTAGAATGTGGTGATGCTCTAGTTTTATCACGTCAATCACCAATTTCACAATGTGTGCCTTCAATGTACTGTTTTGATCTAAGTTCATTCTTTTATGAATCACCATTTGCAATATAAACTAAACCTCATCACTATTATATTTTAGATTTCTAATATATATCATGTTGTAGATCTCTCAATTATGAATCCAGTGGCACAAAAATCACCTCAATTAGACGTTCAGAGCCCAAATTATGAACCATTGAAGACTGGTCAAATTGCATGTGATTTAATGGAGTTTAACTCCTTTAGCCCTTAATGGGCCTAATCATGGAGCGTGGCCCCGTATCTTCCACCTCTCTTGGGAAAAACCCTAATGTATGTTGCATGTTGACCGTTGGATGGGAGGATCATGAATCCAAGGGTTGGGGGCCTTCACCTTCCTCAGTATGTATTCTAGCAGTAGCTACAATAGGGCTACTTTGTGCCAGCCAATGCCCGCTCACCTCAACGGCTTGGGGTAAATTAAACCCACTTCTCAGTTCATGTCAACATTCTATTTTGTTCCCCCATATTTCCTCCCTCGTTTGAAACCTGGAGAACCACCTCACCCCCACCTTCATCCTTCATCACCTAGGGCGTGACCATCGCAAATATCTTGGGAACCGCCCCTCATACCCTATTCTCACCTTCATCTACTAGATGACACTTGGGTGAGGCCGACCGGCCTTGAATCAGGCACTCCCATGACCTATTTCCCTGACTATCTCAACTGCTGGCGATCTCGACCCTAGGAGCCACCACATCCCATAATGTCTTGGAAACCAGTGGGAGAGGTGACTTGATCACTGTCAGATCAGGTCAAACATGTGATGGGTCGGCATCCAACAGCTAAGGAACAGACACTCATGGATCTAGGTGGGAAATGGTGGCTAGCGGTTGACAAATATGGGTGGATATGTTATGGCGGTGAGAATGGTGGTGAAGAGACCCAGTGACGTGAGGCACAAAGCTCTAGTGTCAGCGTAGGTATGCGATTAGAGCGGCCAAGTGGTGCATCAAATGCCACGATATGCAGCTAATTAATAAAGGTAACACCTAAGGTGGATCCATTTAGTTCTTGATGCAAGTTTTGTGGAACACATATCTTCCTCATCTCTTGGCCAAATTAGGCAATGAATATACCATTTTGATTAGCTAGATGAGCCCTACACAATAAACCTATTTTTAGACTTTAAATATGCTTCTAATTCTTATATTTTTTCTAAGAACATGAACTTTGACTATATTGACCATATTCAATGCATGTTGTTGACAAAATTTGTTTTTTGATATTCAATCTACTCTCTTACTTATATAATCAGTAAAAGATATGCACATTTGAACCAAATGAGGCTTCTAATCACCACTTATGCACTCTTGATGGCTTCTTGCACATATGTAACATGTTTCGAGTATACATGGTGAACCTTGATGAAAGTCATGATCTTGACCCTTTATGACCTCAAACCTCACTCTAACTTAATTATCAGTAACAAATCCTCCCTTGTGATACATAGATCATGACCTAATCCCCATTTGGCTATGGTTGCTCTACATTACACTTAATGCATGCTTGTGTCCCATTATGTGTTTGATGTGGTGTTCCTTAATACATAAGTGGTCTTAACCTATCTAATTCATAAGTATACATTAGATATCTGAAATTAGTGTATTTATGAGTATTGTGACCTCATTTATAAGGCCAACCCCCTTTCAATTTTATGATGTGTGTCACCCTATTTCACCCTTAACTGCCCTCTAATGTGACATATGTGTCCTAATTTATGCTCTTATGCTCGATATCTTGACATGTATCATTATATTATACCTTTCCCTCTCAAATCAGAGATGATTTAACCATTATGATCCCTATGGTATGGATTTCCCATATATCCCATATGTTTGGACCTTATGACCTATGTCCTATATGTTGACTTTTGGGAATGCATGTTGACAATGTGAAATCCTATTAAACCTAGACCCTAGGGGACATCCACCTAAATTGTGATGTGAATCTTATGACCTAGTGTTGCTTATATAAACCACCTTTTATTTTTGGTTCTCATTTCTAAATGATCATGTCCTTGTTTGCCCTATTGTGTGTCTTTTGATCCTGAGTTGTACATAAGTGACACAAATCTTGTAATGTCCATATGAAACCTCAGAATGACTTTAAACTTGAACCCCACCTTCATGATGACCTATAAATAAGTTTAAGATCATTAAATGTGTTATTAACCAACCATGAACCTAACTTGGCCAAAACCCTAAAATGAAGCTAGTTAGGGTTAATGATGAGAATCTAATGTATGTATACTATCTTAATGTTAATCAAGTGTTTCTTGTGGCTAGATGGTCAAGGATAAGTAATTTAACAATCTCTAAATAAGGTACATGCTTTAATAATTATATGACTATGGATTTATTTCTTGAATATGATACATACATACATACATACATACTCACACACACACAAACACACACACACACACACACACACACACACACACATATATATATATATATATATATATATATATATATATATATATATATATATATGCTTGTTTACTTGCTCAAATATTGCCATGTAGTATGCTAGTATTGTACTCAATTCTTGTCTCATATCATGGTTTTATAACTTACACACATAATATATAACTCCATCATACAAATGTTAAAATAGGGTTTTTCTCAATAACTTTAGTTATTGAGGTCCCTCACGTATAAAAGGGTTAGCTTATTTTGAGCATCCTTATGGATCCTTCCAATGGAAAGTTGATCAAAGGCCTTATTATATATGATATTGATGGTATAAATGGAGTAAAATGACAAAAACATTGGTTGTCACATTGCCAAGTATTTAACTTGTTTATCCTTGCTCATTTACTTCTACAAATCTTTTCAAATTATGCAAGGCTTATGTATATGTATCTCTCAACCTTGTACTCAAAACCTCATGTGCTTTATCTACCTTGTTTCACGTATGCTATAGGTTTAAATATGGATAGAAATTGAGGATTGGGAGATC
The DNA here is from genome assembly GCA_963693085.1 of Alisma plantago-aquatica. Classification (NCBI taxonomy): domain Eukaryota; kingdom Viridiplantae; phylum Streptophyta; class Magnoliopsida; order Alismatales; family Alismataceae; genus Alisma; species Alisma plantago-aquatica. The sequence continues at coordinate 367,141,737 of OY856413.1, forward strand.
TATGTCAGGTGTACTTGTTGTAGATCCCCATTATACATGAGTAGGCTTGTCTAAATTTGTACCTTAATATGTAGATGAGAATCTTATTATAAATAATGTTTCTTGATAGGCCTTGTTGAATGTTGAGATTATGATTGGTTCTTTTATCTTGTTATTTATTCATGTATGCTAAGATTTCAACTTCTGCATTAGCACTTTGGTAATACCATGCTAGGGACGGACACTTCGGTCCTATCACCATTGACTTTATAGTCATTTGGAGTTAAGATTTGGCTAACAAATGGTTCTATGACAAATGATATCATTACACAAACAATAACTACACCAAACATTTTCCACATGAAACACAAACTAAACACAACCTTACATCTCAAAACTAGAAATTTAATAAGTTATCCTTTGTCGATTAAGTCAAATTAGCCTCTAGGTTAGAACCTAGATGTTTTAGAACTAGGTGTAGACTTGTGTAATCCTTATAGCCTTTCTTTTATCCTCCTTTTGTCATGTAGTATGGGTTGTAGGTTTAGGAGGGTGAGAAAAGGGAGTTCTTACTACAAACCAAGACATATGTTTCAGGCATGTTCTTAGGGTTGCTAAACAAGTGTGCACCATGCTCTTTCTGGTTCTCTAGATTTCATGGTACTAGACTTCCTAATGACTGTGGTAACTCATTTTGGTTTTGGTTTTGGTTTTGTTCTAATGTAGTATGATGGTTTCCATAGCCTATTTTAATGTTAGAGAAAACTATTTCAAGTATTAGTATATGTACATATGAAAAATGTTACCACACACATAAAGGCAATGAGTGTCTATGTAACCAAAGGGAAAGAGATGTAACATCAAGTCTAGTGGGAGTGTTTATATTCTAGTTGTAGTCTCTAGAGTTGTCTAGAGCCGTGATAAAGTTTAGGCTAGTAATTAGCCTATATGACCCACATTGATGGTGGTGGTGATGATGATGATGATGATGATGATAATGATGATGACGACGACGATGATAATGATGATGATGATGATGATGTCGATGTGATGTTATGATATGTTTCAAGATGATTCAAATTATGTTTGATGATATGAAAAGAGTTTGACCATGCAACCCTAGGTAGACCTAGCAAATTGTATGATACATATGACTTGGTTGATGTGTTAAACATATCTACTGGGTTAGCATGCTTGCTTGTACCCAGGCTTGTACGTTTTGAGATATGATATGTGATAATATGGTTTGAGACCAATACAAGCCTCAATCTCTTTACAGAGGAGGACCTCTAGCATGGGATATACAAAAAGTGTGTCCTCTTGTTATGAGTCAACTCACCACGGGAGAAGATCAGAGCACCTAAGCTCCAAAATATGTGAAATCTTAAAAAATATGCACGATAAAATACATGATGATGAGTCCCCAGCTAGAATAATTCCAAGTGTATGAGTTGAGTCGCCTAGTGTGTGGTTCCCTTGAAAATGTTGAATCTTAGATTCCCTATGAAAATATCTAACCCTAGAGAGAGATGCATTGAATATATGACATTTTCTATATATGTGAGGGAGATGTCCTAAGACCCTAAGATGATGTACATAATGTTTGATCCCCATGATGATCCACTTACTTGGGTTAGTGGTTGGATGTAAAGGAATCTAGTGGTTTCTCTCATTTGGTATTTTGGGTAAAAATATGGTATGGGTATATTTTGGTACTTAACACGCTTTTCTTTGACATAGATAGATCTTAGCTCGTGTCGCTTCATGTTGTGGAGCTCTTTCTAGATACAAGTGAGATAATTACAAAACCTCAATGTTGATGATAAGGTTGTCCCTCATTTGATGAATTATCATGAAATAATCTCACTTAAGTTGAAAATTTGATATATGTATAATGAATGTTTCTCGTGCACTTGACCTAGTATGAAACAATACCATACATGAAAGATGTAAGTATGAAATCATGAACTAAATATGATGATGTCTAGAGTTCTTAGCTCGAATAACCAAGGGTAACATTACTAATCTCATACCCAAATGGAAAATGATTAGCTCGGTATGACGATGCTCTTGGGTCATAACTCAAATAAATATGATGAATAAATTGCTTAATTTCATATAATGAATGACAAATGATGAACATAATTTGGGGATAGTTGGTGATGATTGGGACAAATTTAAATCTAGTATGTACTTGTAATAAGACAAAATATAAGGCTAATGACAATATCTCTGGAAAGGCATGATAAGGAACATGCACCCTTTAAAAATTCATGAAAAATATTATGATAATGAACCTTGAGCTTGTATGAATCCTAAACAAAACCCTCATGTAATGGAGATAATATTATGGAACCCTTATGTCAATATGATGTCATAACTCGATTACACACCAAGTGACATGTATGATCAGGGTGGGTACACCCTTGATGATGATAACCTATGTGTGCACCCCATGATGGGGATGAGTTGAATCCTATGGGAACGTTAATGTAACATGATAAACATGAAAACTTGACCTTTGACTATGATCTGGGATGAATTTTGAGGGTGAAATTTCTTTTAAGGAGGGAAGGATGTGATAACCTATCTTTTCTCACTCCTCTCACATAATTCGTTATTTCTTTATTATTACTCAAACAACCAAAGTGCATATTAATTTAATAGTTAGAATGTAGTGATGCTCTAATTTTATCATATCAATGACCAATTTCACAATGTGTGCCATCAATTTACTCATTTGATCTAAGTTCATTATTTAAAGACTCACCACTTTGCAATAAAAACTAAATCTTATCACTATGATCTTTTATATTCCTAATATATATCACGTTGTAGATCCCTCAGTTACAAAACAAATGGCCCAAAAAGCCCCAATTTGACCTTTAGAGCCCAAGTTATGAACCATTAAATATTGATCAAATATCATGTGATTTAATGGAGTTTAACTCTTGTATCCCATAATGAGCCCAATCATGGTGTGCGGCACAGAAGCCGCCACCTCTATTGGGACAAACCCTAATGCTTTTTGCATGCTAACCATTACATGGGAGGATCATGAATCCAAGGGCTGGGGGACATTCACCTTCCTCAGTTCATACTATAGCAGCAGCTACAACAAGGCTACTTTGCGCCAGCCAATTCCCACTCACCTTGACGGCAAGGGGTAAAGTAAACCCACTTCTCAGTTCACATCAACTTCCTCTTTCTTTCCCCCATATTTCCTCCCTCATTCGTGATCTAGAGAACCATGTCACCCCCGCTTTCGTCCTTCATCTGCTAGGGCACGACCACCACAAATACTCATGGATTGCCGCCCCTCAGACCTTGTTCATAGCTTCATCTACTAGATGACACTTAGGAGAGTTCGACCGTCCTTGAATAAGGCATTCCCATGTCCTGTTTTCCGGGCTAGATCGACTGCCAGAGAGCTTGACCCTAGGAGCATCCGCATCACACAATGGCTTGCAAACTAGTGGGAGAGGTGACCCAATCACCATCAGATTAGATCAAACACGTGATGGGCCAGCATCCAACGGCTAAGGGGCGGGCACTCGTGGATCTGGGTGGACAATTGTGGCTAGCGGTTGACAAAGATGGGTAGAGGTGTGATGGCGGTTAGAACGGTGGTCGAGCGACCCAGTGATGTGAAGCACCTAGATCTAGCGGTCAACACGGGTGCACGATCATAGCCACAAAGCGGCACATCAAATGCCACGATCTGCAACTACATTAATAAAGGTAACACATAAGGTGGATCCATATAGTTCTTGATGCAAGTTTTGTAAAATAAATAACTTCCTCATCTCTTGGCCAAATAAGGCAAACAGATATACCATTTTGAGTATCTCGACTAGCCCTACACAATGAACCTACTTTTAGACTCTAAATCTGCTTCTAATTATTCTCTTTTTAGAAAAATACGAACTTTGACTATGTTAACCATATTTGATGCATGTTGTTGACAAAGATTGGTTCTTTAATATTCAATCTACTCTCTTGCTCATATAATCAATAAATTATATGAACCTTTGAACCAAATGAGGCTTGTAATCACCACTTATGCACTCTTGATGGCTTCTTGCACATATGTGACTTGTTTTGTGTATACATAGTGAACCTTGATCAAAGTGATGATCTAGACCCGTTATGACATCAAACCTTACTTTAAATTCATTATCAATAACTAATACTTCCTCATGATACAAGGATCATGACCTAATCCCTCTTTGTATACAGTTGCTCTATATTACACTTAATAAATGCTTGTGTCCCATTATGTGTTTGATGTGGTGTACCTTAATCCATGATAGGTCTTGACCAATCTAATTCATAAGTCTACATTAGATAACTAAAATTAGTGTATTTATGAGGTGTTGTGACCTTATGTATAATGCCAACCTCCTATAGATTTTATGATGCATGTGGCCCTATTTCACCCTTAACTGCCCTTTCATGTGACATATGTGGCTTGATCTATAATCTTGTCCTTGATTTATTGATATGGATCATTATGTTATGCCTTTCTGTCTCAAATCAGAGATGATTTAACCATTATGATACCCATGTTATGGATGTTCCATCTATCCCATATATTTGGACCTTAAGATCTATTTCCTATATGCTGACTTTTGGGAATGCATGTTAACAATGTGAAATACTATGAAACCTAGACCCTAAGGGACATCCACCTAAATTGAGATGTGCTTCATATGACCTAGTGTTTCTTATCTAAACCATATTTGATTTTTGGTTCTCATTTCTTAATGATCATGTCCTTGTTTGCCCTATTGCGAGTCTTTTGATCCTGAATTGTAAATACATGACACAAATCTTGTAATGTCCATATGAAACCTTAGAATGACTTGAAATGTGAACCCCACCTTCATGATGACCTCTAAATAAGTTTAATATCATTAAACATGTAATTAAACAACCATGAACCTAACTTGGCCAAAATCCTAAAATGAAGCTAGTTAGGGTTAATGATGAGAATCTAAGGCATGTATAAGATCTTATTGTCAATCAGGTATTGCTTATGGCTAAATGGCCAAGGATAAGTAAGTTGAAAATCTCTGAATCAGGTACGGGTTTTAATAATTGTATGACTATGGTTTTCTTTCTTGAGTGTGATACCTATATATGCTTGTTTATTTTCTCAAATATTTCCATGTAGTATTCTAGTATTGTAGTCGATGCTTGTCTCGTATCATGGTTTTATAACTTGCATGCATAATATATATCTCCATTATACAAATTTTTAAATAGGGCTTTGCTCAATGACTTTGGTTATTGAGGTCCCTCGCGTATAAAAGGGTTATCTAATGTTGAGCACCATTACAGATCCTTCCAATGGGAAGTTGACCAAAAGCCTTATGATATATGATATTGATGGTATAATTGGAATAAAATGACATAAAATATGGACTCTCTCTTTTCTAGGTATTTAACTTGTTTATCCTTGCTCGTTTGGTTCTACAAATCTTTTCAAATTATACAAAGCTTATGTATATGTATCTGTCATCCCTGTACTCAGCACCTTGTGTGTTTGACCCACCTTATTTCACATATTTTATAGGTTCAGAGATGACTAGTAGTTGGGGTGTTATGACCCCACCTTCTGGTAACCCCCAATTAAGGGAGACCGAGAGGTCAAAGCCGCACACATTATTTCTGGATCAAAGGTTTGGCAATTAACTAAGAACAATTATTAAATTTTAACAGATTAAACTGGAAAGCTGTAAGAAAAAAATAAACTTTTCCATACCTTTTTAAAACTTGGATCTCTAAACTTCTATCCACATATGAATTCTACTCTAATTAATCCTCCTGGTATTTTAATTCATGTATTTCACAGTATGAAAATTTACTGTTTGTCCTTTTCACTTAGTACCTAAAACACCGAAAAATAAAACGTCGGTCAACATAAAGTCAGTATGTGGGGGAACCAATAATTATGCAATTATTCATAACAATGTATTACATCCAATTACCATTTAACAAACAATTTTACATTTTAAATATAACTGAGCGATCCATGCACTCCCTATCCTCTGTGTTGTCCCTATAGTGGACATCGATACTACTTTCCTTATAGTAGCTCCCCATTAAACCCCTCATGGTCCCACCTATAGGTGAACCAGTTTCTATGGTTGAGTCACATGACACTACCCGTAAGTAGCCCACTCCTTAACTCATGGCATGCTAAAGGGTCTCATGGCACTACACTTGGTAGCCCAATTTCTAACCCACGATAACCTAGACCTTACTCTAGGTTACCCTTTTTAGCCTTTACAAGCCACAGAGGTGGATTCGGATCTAAGCCAGTTATATATATATATATATATATATATATATATATATATATATATTCATGGTGATAATCATAGTCACTTTATAGTTGCATGAAATAAAATGCATCCAACAGTTATTTTCAAGCAACTGATAAACACGTTTGGAAATCGCCATGAAACTAAAGTGATTATTCATAAGCATAACCACATACCTATTCAGTAGATTTCTCAAGCTAATATCAATTCCAACCAAGAAAGCAATCCAAGCAAGTAATTCAACCACATAATCAAGAATCCTGAAAAACACATGAACCATATTTACTACACACTTTATCAAGATTCTTTCTATTCAACTTGAAATCACTTCCTAAGGTTTCTGTATCCATTTTAGGGTTTTTTTTGCAATTAGGGTTTCACTTCATTTACTATTTTAAACCCTAGTTCTATTCAATTACTTACAAACCCTAATTTTGGATTAAAGGCACACTTAAACACTAATTAAGCCCATTATGCCTCTTTTATATTAAAACTACCATTTTTACCCCTTTTAATCCATGGCAAGATCATTATACTCATTTATCATCAATTAATAGTTCATTATGGCCTAATTCACAAATGAACTCTATATATCATAAAATCCACCTTTTATTCATTAGAAAACCCTAATTACTATATTAAGGGCATTTACCCATAATTAGGAATCTTTGTACTCAAAAAAGATTAGAACCATCATATCTCAGCTTTGTACATGAATTTGATCAATTAAAATCATTAAGGATCATAATTACCACAGTTAGGGTTCAAGGTTCATTAATTCATATGGAACCCTAAATTAATCAAATTATGCATGAAAGATCATCCTTTTATATCTAATATGCCCTTTTTATAAACAACAGGTTCATATCTATTTTAAACACTCACATAACCCCTTTTTAATTCATTAATCATCAAATGTTAGGGTTTTTCATTGATTAAACTATTAAAGATAGCATACTGATATATTTCTTGAATCAAAAGCAGAATTAGGCTTCAACAATAATTTCTTTGTGTTCCTCTCGTTCTGAGGATCAATTTTCATATATGACTTATTTTAATCTGAGTTTCCTAGAATTAGTTACGGTTTTAGCAAATAAAACATAAGGTGACCAATAGGGAGGTGCCACGTAGGCAACAAACTCCCATGCACGTACCTCACGCGCGTCCAGCTTCAATTATAATGAAATGATGATTTGACCCTGCGTAAGTAATTGCTTCTACAACCTATGGAGGGGCATATTAGTCCAAAGCCTCTCTGACCTTCTTCCTCATGAACCCTAGCGACCCCACCGGCTTGGTCTGTTCCGCAGGGTTTTGCCTCCTGCCCAAGGTCGTGTAGTCGCCCAAAGAGGTTCCTCGACCTCCGCCACCCTCCGCTGAACCCAGAGTAGCCTCCAGCTAGGACTGAGTCGGCTGGAATCTGAGGCTTCATGTCCGCTAACGACAGCCTCCTACATACGAGTTGTAGGTGACCCGATAAGGATCCCGTCGAGCTAGAAACCTTGTAGCTGCTTGGCTTGGAAGGGAGGGGTGTCAGGACTTCCCTCGAACACCTTTCGTCGCTCTATTCCCTGTTGTTAGGGTTTGGATGGAAACAAAGAAGAGAAAGAGAGAGAGAATCAAGGGATCTTCCTCAACTCGGGTCAAGGGCTCTACCCTTATATAAAGGAGGGTAGCAATGCCCTCGTTCTCCTATCTGTGAGGAAAACAAGTCCCTCATCAACCATGGCAACCACACTTTCCTTGTTTAAGATATAAATCCTCTTTATTTAAAAGAAAATATCCTTTTCTAATCGTGATTCTTGGTTATTAGGAAATCTGAATCTTACCTCTTTTATATTCCTTGTGCTTGAATTTCAATCCAATGGCCACGAAATAATATTTTCCTTTAGTAGAAACTATTTCCTTTTTAACAATACCACATAATCCATTAATAATGTATTCACATTATATTCTTATTTTCTTTTATATCTATTTTCTCTTTCCTCTTTCTTCATTGGGACTCCTTGGATCCCAAGAAACTCTATTATTTCGAAATCCTTTTTATTGGATACTCATTATCCTTCTAGATGCATCTAAATGCATTATTCTTCATTATCTTGTTTTATTCTTATTAAAATATCTCTTTTTGAGGATGTCTCTTTATTTATCTTTTACTTTCCTCATTGGTATTCCTTTTAATATTAGGAATCCTTGGGATACGAAATTCCACTAAGAATAACTTAATTATACCTCTTTTCACTTGTTTTCCACATTTTACCATTGTTTTCAATTTCTTTCTTAATAAAGAAATACTTAATTAATATTTTCTTTTCTTATTGCCTTTTCTTTGCAACTTTGGACTTCTTGAAACCCAAGGAACCCAAGAGGCACGAAATCCCTCTTTGGATATCACAAATCATGACATATGAGATTATGTCATCAACCAACACAAAATCTAGTCTTATGTATTAGTTTTTTCTATTTGGCTTCCACAATAATAACCACGTAGGGACATAACAAGAATGTATGTACTCGTATCATACATATGATCTCATTGTTCAGGTCCTAAACCTGAAGACATATGTCATTGAGTATGATCATTCTTTAGACATTTATTATGTTACATCATTATCTCATAATTAAATAAAAAAATAAAAAAAATTGACTTTTCTTATTAATCAAATCATATACAAGATATTCCATTACAATCATCATATGATTAGCTATGTGGGCATACTTTCAACATCCTGTAGTCCTAAATCAGAAGTACACATATGACATGTCTACCAAATAGTACTATCAAATAGAAATCAATCCAACTCATATTCAGAGTGGATATAAATATTGACATTTCAAATTATCAATAAGACACATGAGAATATGAAATAGATAACCTCTGTAACAACATGATTACTTTCAACAACAAGAAACGTAATAAACAATGGTAAATTGTCCGCTAGAAGTACAAGGAATGTAACAAACATTCAAACCACATTTTACATAGATTTTCTTCTTTTATTCAGTTACCCTAAAACTACTTGGGTTGGACCTCACCAGGTAGAAGTCTCCATGCATGGTTTTCATGCCAACGACTCATCATCACTATCTTAGGGTTTAGTTGGCCACCCTAAGATATCAACAATAGACCTTGGCCACCTCAGGGTTGCTTAAAGAGGATCACATCCTCATCTTGGGTAGACAAGATAGAAACCAACAAAATGGTATATCAGATATCACATAATTTCAAATATTTTCATATTTCACATATTTCATTTCATCAGAGTCTATTCTTCATGGACATAGACTTTCACAACAAGGATTTTGGGCCGGGTCCACTCCAGATGACTCACTCCAAAATCCTAGTGTCTAACCTTAAGGGTCTCGATCCACACTTTGGAAATCCTTCTCATAATTCATCGATTACTACAAGGAGATCCATTTTGTTTCCCTAGTGTGGACCTCAAGGGAAACTCATGGTGTTTAGGGTACCTAATTGGATTTGTTATCTTTCCACTTGTTATTTATCTCTTTTAATCATCTTAAAAGAACTCAAAAAAGCATGTAGCATATGTGTAGGATAACATGAAATCGATTAGGCTTATCAAGAAAGACAATGACCAAAACAATAATCACAACAATCGGTAATTTGCAACACATATAAATATTTATAATTTCACATCATCTCATAGCAATATTATCAGTGGGATTTCATTGCGAGACATAATCTCATTGTCCAACATTTACCATAAATAGGGTTTCTCAAGAGTAATCAAAGCATATTAATTCTATTTCAATAGATTACATATACGTAGATTGCATATCATAGTTCTCAGTCACTACTCACAAAGACATTAGAATTAGCAACAATTTAAACATATACACATCTTGTGTCATTCATTATACGCAGGACATGTTACTCATGCAATATATATACACATATATGTATATATATATTCCATTTATATAGATATGAGTAATCTCAAACATAAACATGCACAACAAACTTAATACTTTTCTTCTTTTATTTCACATTATTCATTAAGGGTTACTAATAAACACATGTTGAATATCATTTGAAGTCCATCAAAATATTCCATTCCTAGAGTACACTTATTCTATCAAACAATCACAATCTAAGAACACATTCTTGTAAATCAATTGAAATGCTTGAACCTCATCTTTTAATTGAATTCAACTACAGTTATGTGCATTCCTTAATACCTTATTTGAGATTGTTATTCATTAGTATCATCTAGCTCATCATTTTAAAGTTAGAATTAGGTTCTTAGATTCTTATACTAATTCTCATCTTTTTCCTATATTTTATATTCATAAGTTTCCACTTCTTTCATTCATGTTCATTACATTTTGGATCCAATCATTCTTAATTCAATTGATATAAAATTCTTATCTTCTCTTTGTCATCCATCCAAGTCCAATATTAGTAAATTTCATGCAATTTGGGTTAACCACATGTAATTGAAAATACAAGATTAAAGACTTTAGCATAATAAATTCATTAGTTTCATCTTTAACTTTCCATAACCATTCAATACAATTTTGTTCAAATTGCTTCTTTTATTTAGATAAGTTCTAATGGAATACCCATAATCAACAATAATTATTCTGTATGATACTACTCACTTTAGGTAAAAGATAATGAATTAGGGTTACATCTTCTTACACCATAATCTCTAGTCATCATTCATAATTCATTGTTATGTGACTTGTATAAAACACTCACATTCATATATAATTCCATAATTTATACTAAAATACAAAAATTAGGCTTAGATCATACTGATTAGACTTATCATCTTCAATTAAAGTAATAACACCTATAGTTGAGAATTTCATCACATTCACAAGACTATATACAACCTTGAGATTTATCTCTCATACTCAGTTCGATACTAGATTTCTAGGGTGTCAGAAGTCATCTTAGTTTAACACATCATAAGATCCACATAATTTAGTAATCCCATCATGGTGCATAAGGATTAATTAAGGATATTCTCACACATGGAAATCCTACTTTCCATTTCCACATATTTTATTTTATCAATCATAATTATACATTGATTTATTGATTCATCGATTTTATTTGATTCAATCCTTTAACACAAACCCTAAACAGGGAATATCACCACCTCATATTGATTCTTATGTCTATATCATATTCAGCTTTAGTAGGATTCAACATTACACTTGTATAATTTATTCTAATACTATTCAAATATGATTATATACATGTCAATTCAATTACCAAAAATATCGGGCATTGGGTTGATTTTTGTGCAATATTCACACTTACAATCATTGCATAAATTATATAGCCATTTAATCAAGTGTTACAAATTAAGTAACATGGATAAATTGTTGTCTGAGTTGCTTGAAATCTTGATATACGTTGAAGCACAAATGAAGAAGGAAAAACATGTGATGGTGATCAACATGAAAGAATGCAAAGAAAAAGGCAAGGCCAAGAAATATTCTTAGTCTTAGCTAAATTCTAAGTCTTCTACACTCAAAGTAGGGAGAAGGGTAGGTGCAAAAGGGATATGTCCTCTTCACCCAAAAGGTCAAATAAAGATGAAGCAGTGGATAGAGATCTCTACTTTAACTATATATGTAATTGAGATTAAATTTTCTACTTCTTCATCTTGGATACTAGACAAAGAACAAGTGCGCCAACAAAGAGGAGAGAGATTTTGTGGGTGTATGCCTCTCTAATGTTTGTTTTAACATCTGGAAGGAAAGGAACACCCTGAACCATGGAGGGGAGGCTAATACGGATGTTTTTCAACTAGTTACTAGAGATGTCTGTAATGCTATCAAGGCCAAGAAAGGACTTGATAAAGGTCTTACACCTATAGCCAAACGATACTGGGGCATTTTGTAGAGCCTGTCCCGTATACTTTTTGTAATTGGTCTTGTACAGCATAGATTTGCTATCATTCTCTTTTGGCAATATATTTACCTATTTCCATAGATAATGGATGTGGATCACACATTTTCTCAAGTGCGAAGGATATAAAAAGAAGTATACTTTTATCAAAAGGTGAGGTTGAACTGGGTGTTGTTAATGGGGTAGGAGTTGTTTCCAGTGTAGTTCAAACATATGAGTTATCTCTACCAAGTGGTCTTATACTAGAGTTGGAGAACTGCTATTATGTACCTATCATTAATAGGAACATCATATCTATATCTTTCTTGGAAAAGAATGGATTCGAATTTCTTATAAAGAATGGTCAATGTTCTATTAGTAAAGATGAGATCTTTTATGGAAGTGTCCCGATGTCTTATGGTATGTACTTGAAATATATGCAGATAAGTGTGTGTAATGTAAATAACAAAAGACAAAAAATTGATAACTCGAACCAAAATTACCTTTGGCATTGTCGTCTTAGGCACATAAATGAGAAATGCATTTCTAGATCCATAAAGATGGTTATCTAGACTCTTTTGATTTTGGATGAATAGAGACATATTAGTCTTGTTTGTTGGGAAAGATGAAAAAGACTCCATTCACTAGAAATATTGAGAGGGAGAGTGATCTATTAGGACTCATACATATATATGTGCGCAACCCTTTTAGAACAAATGCTAGAGATGGTCATCAATACTTCATTACCTTTATTGTTGACTTCAGTAGGTATGGTTATGTTCACTTGATGAAACATAAGTTAGAAACCCTTAAATACTTCAAGGATTTCATGAACTAAGTATAGAACCATCTTGGTAAAAGTATTAAGGCACTTCATTCTAATTGAGGTGTAGAATACTTAAGCCAAGAGTTTGAGGACCTTCTACAAGACTGTGGTATCGTATCACAACAGACTCAACTTGGAACACCACAGAACAATGGTGTATCATAATGAAGGAATTACACATTGCTATATATGGTGTGATGAATGATGACTTTTTTATATTTCGACTTCCTTCCAGGGACATGCTCTACAAACTACAACATTTACACTTAACCTGATACCTTCTAAATCAGTTCAAAAGACACCATATGAGATATGACATGGGAAAGTTTTGATGTGTCTTTTATGAAGATTTGGGGATTTTAAGCTTATGTCAAGAAATTTTTTCCTAAAAATCTTGGACCTAAATCTGATAAATGTTATTTTGTTGGATATCCCAAACAAACAACGGGATACTACTTTTGCACTCCATCTGACAACAAAGTGTTTGTTTCCAGGACTAGTGTATTCCTTAAAAATTAATTTATTTCCAAATGAATCAGTGGTAGAAAAGTAGAACTCGAAGAGGTTCAAGACCAACAAGAAAACATTGAACCCGTTGAAGTACATGAGAAACAATAAGACTCACAAATTGTTGTGGAATCTCAAATTCCTAATGTAACAAAAGAAGATTGTAGATCTAGTAGGAAATGCCTTGACCTTGAAAGATTTGGTTATCTTGTGACTCAAGAAGGCAGTGAGTTGGTCATAGATGATGAGCCAAGAAGCTACTAAGGCATCAAAATCTAAGAAATAGCTCATGAGATTTGATATGGAATTCATGTACACCAATAAGGTATAGACCTTGGTGGACCCACCCCATAGGGTGCTAGTGGGTCTTCAAGAATAAGACTGACATGAATGGTCATGTACAAACCTATAAAGGAGTATTGGTAGCAAAGGGTTTCAAAAAAGATCAAGTTGTTGAGTATGATGAAACCTTTTCGCCAGTTGCATTGGTTAAGTCCATCTGGATGATGGTTTCCATTGCATCTTATCATGACTATGAGATTTGGTAGATGCATGTTAAAACCACATTTCTTAACCGGGATCTTCTTGAGGATGTGTACATGACACAACCTGAGCATTTTACAAATCCAAAGGATGAAAATAATGTATGTCAGCTTCAAAGGTCAATCTATGGATTGAAGCAAGCATCTCGGAGTTGGAATCTTTGTTTTTACAAGACAGACAAAGAGTTTGGATTTAGTCAAAATGAAGATGAACCTTGTGTGTGAAAGAAGTTTAGTGGGAACATAATTGTATTCTTCATATTGTATGTAGATGACATATTAATGATGGGGAATGACATTCCTTCTTTATAGATGGTAAAGACCTGGCTAGGAAGTGCATTATCTATGAAGGACTTTGGTGAAGCAATGTATATCTTTGGATCAAGATCTATAGAGACAGATATAGAAGGCTTCTTGGACTAAGTCAGAGCACATATATTGATGAAGTTTCAAAGTTTTTCAACATGGAGAATTCAAAGAGAGGAAACATACCCATGTCACATGGTGTGATACACCATTCGAACAAAACATTATTAACTAAGCGGAAGCGTTCGTTAGCAGCGGATTACTAAAAATCACTAAAAATTAAAATCTTTTATAAAGAGATCCAACAAAGTGAAAACTCTTTCAAAAAGAACCAAAGTAATTCAATTACATTCTGGTAAACAAGTACATCTCTCATACCATTCCTTCTCGAGTATCACATACATCACCTGCCCTATTTAAAATTGTACATAGGCAGCATAAGAACCTCGAGGAATCAAGCCAATATCTCAGATCAATTTACTAAACTAACTACTGACTCCGAGGACCAGAGAGTACAAAGACGACACATAGGACTCTATATACAAGATATGACAGCCAGTGTCTGCACCTGAAAATTCATTGATGTCCCTGTTGTTGTTGCTGTTCTTCCCCTACTGTAGGGTTTCTTCCTCTTCCTCTGTGTCTACCTAAAAAGTTGGATCCCACGGGGGTGAGACAATTTGAAAATTGCTCAAACAACACCTTAGAGACAGTATACCTTTCATGCTTATAATGTTGTTTATGCAACTCATAATTCATAATACCTAGATTAACAGTTTTGGTGTCTATGGAATCATTGGCATGCTTTAAATTAGCATCCATCTCATCCTAAGGTAGATGTGGAGTGGGTTCCACTGGCACTGGTGTTTTAGTAATATAGAGAACAATTCTCAAATTCCTGAACCAATTATTTAAGTTTATCTCATTTAGATTTTCCTTTTCAATGACCGCTCATGATGATTGTGCTTTTTCTATTTATCTATAATAGAAATTTTGCATTATTCAAAACACCTTTTGATTTGATTTGAATAAAATTTGATGATGTTTAATTAGGCCTTTAATTAATTTTTTCTCCCACTATTTTCTTCAAATTGATAGCCCACACCGCCAATTTAGAAGATTGCATCTTATAATTTTCTACTGAGCCAACATCCAAAACAATTAAGTCAATACACCCATCCAACGATGGTGCTCATAACCAATTATTAAGGTAGGAAACATGTGCTAATTACATCTCATGCAATTCTTGGATAGATGGTATGCACAACCCCTTGACATAGTCCATCTTCATGCTTCTAGACACTTAATCCTATTAGTGTTACCTAGTCATACGTGACCCATAACCTAACATGATAGAATATCCACCATGCCAGGGTAGACCCACATATCTACCATCACACTTACATGAGATTGGTAGCACACCATGCTCGAGCGTGCCCATGCTTGGTCGATCAAGCTTTTCATGTGTGTTGCTTATGGAAAGCATCTTAGGATTAATGTTATATTGAGGGATTTTCATTTATAAATACATACACATATCCAATCACCACATACTATCATATGTATCATATACATGCTATATCCCACAAACGTAAACATGTAATTAAAACATAAGTGATGGTTATGGAAATTTCCACTATAATTCCTTCGATCCATAAGGAATTACCACGACCTAAGGTCTACCTCACATGAAACAACATATTGTTGATGAATATATGTGCTTGAACCAGTCTGGGTCAATCAATTCAACCTTGGAACTAATTGGCTCACCTCCTAGTCAGTGATTTGGTTGTCTCCCAGTCGTGTAGTCTCCATTCCACCATCTTATGGATCCTCCAGTCAATCGATTGGGATACCAGTCGACCAGTTCAACTCCTCCCATCGTCATTCCTCCTCAGTCCTCCATCTGATCTAGTGTAGAGAATCTTCTTAGTCATAATAGGAAATTAAAACTATGCTAATGTTATTTAACATATTGCAAAGTAATAGCAAAACCTGGAGTTCCATGCAAGGGGATCATAGGAAGGAAAGAATAATACTTTTTTATTTGGAAGAACATGATGAGGCTCAGTATGAAAACTGAGATATAAATAGGAATAGATATCCACATAATCACCATGCACAAATTTCAAGGTCATCGACCATGCTTCACATACACCATCAAACCAAATTTAATAGTGACACATGTAAATAGCATATATATATATATATATATATATATATATATATATATAATTACTTGGGATCGTATGTGGTATTTATTTATATATTCACATTATTCATTTTAAATATTTTCATCGTTTGCAATATATAATCTATGATCACCAAAGTATGATCATATCGATTAATCCAAAAACATAATAAATTGATGTTGCTCTGATACCACTATATGGAAATATGGATATAGAATAGGAAGAGGGAAAAAAAATTATTGGCATATTCCCCTTGTATTGTAGATCATGCCAATAAATATGTAATGGGAAGGATGGTTTACAAGGTCATACCTAGTCCTGGAGCAAGTCTAGTGACAATTCCATCACAAAAGTATGTGCCTTTCTTCAACTTGCACCCAGACAAAGTCAACAAATCCTATTTATTCAGCATGGGCAACAATTGACCTTATCATCCTAAGCAGAAGTCAACATCATCCTCACCTATATATTAGTCCACACAGACCCCCAATAAATCCTATCATTCTAGAAAAAATCACAAGAAGGATTTTTCCCTTCTTGTTGGGGTACTAGCACCAGCTTGCTCTCCCATAATTGTTCTTCACTACTATCCCTCACTTTATCAGGTAGGACTCGCTCGGATTCTCTTGGTTACCACAACCAGAGAAGACAACAATTGTTAGAGCTAATTGATTTGTTTTAGAAGCCCCCAATACCGCTCTATTTATAGGAGGCTAGGGCTAGGGTTCCCAGTCTGAAAGGGAGTCGAAGGGGATGTGATTTCATGAATTTTGCATCCTGTGAGTGGCAAAATGATCAGTTCACAAGTGAACAGATCGGTTGGAATGTGAACCAATTAGTTCAACCCTTGAACTAGTCATTTCATCATGTTTCCCAATCACAATTATATTGGAAATTAATATTCAATCAATGCACAACATGACATCAATACTAATCCTTGATGCAATCAAATTGATCAATTAACTGGGCGGTTCATCACATGAACCCGATCATTTCATACCATGCACGATCCATTCACTATGTGAACTGGTTGTTTCATACCCCAACTCAACTAATATTCAGCCAAATATGGTTTCTATAAACCTAGAACTCCAACTGATCGGTACAACACTTGAATCGGTCGATTCAGAGTCTAGTCAATCAATTGTCATTTAAATTGAATACCTAAACACTTTATTAATGAAGTTAAATATCATTCATGAATAAACTTCTATTCTAAGTATATACTAGGTGTGTGACCGTATAAGTTCCAAGTTACAATAGTAGTGAATGACCATAGAGAATTTATGACATCACAAGAAATGAACGGTGTCTAGCAACACATCATTGTTACTGAAGTAATTGGAAAGTTGGAGAACAATTTAAACCTACAATCTGTGATTGGTGTTATAGTGTTTGTATAGTTCCTTTGTCAGTGATATCCAGATTGAAGTCAAAGAATGGAATTGTCATCCTCTTCAATGTTCAATCCATGTTACTTGAAATAGAGTAGACTATTTGAGATATATGTAAGCTCGATGTCACATATTGACTCACATGAGCATAGCCATGCATTTCTCAGGCTTTCTTATCATGTGGCCAGGATATTATACTCCTATAGGTGGGAGAAATCCAATCTACATCACTCACAATCATCCCCATGTGTCACAGTGCACCTGAGCATCACCTTTATGGAAACCCTTATTCAAGCTCACGGTGGATGATGTGAATGTACACCAAACAACATGTGATGAGTGCACTAATTTTAGGTCTAAGAACCAAAATCGCTACCAACACTATAAGATATTATTCCGACTACCGATCATGGTTTCCATGCATCACTCTTAAGGTGGGTCTATTCAGTTGAGTGTTCTCTAACAAGTACCTATGCATTTGGTTATATAACTCTCCACCAAAAACAGTATTATTGCAGTTTATTAGAATAAAACTGAGTAGAGGAATCATATATATTCAACAGCAGTTAAATTAAATGTCTAAATATGTTAGAACAATATTCTTATTCAAAGCATTTCAGTTATAACTTGATAAAGCAACATGTCACTTATTCAATAAGGAATATGAAGAACATCTATAAATTTTATCCGATATACCAAGCAAAATAACATCAGCCAGTGATTCTCGTATTTTAACCTTAAGCAAATACACTACACGGCAGATTACATTTTATAATCATACTTAATGCCCTGAAGAGATGAAGTATACCGTTCATTCTCCAACCAACCATGATTACAGAAAGCATCGGTACCACACAAGGTCAATGGAAGAGCCAGACTCCAAGACCTCATCCTTCTCGGTCAGTACGAGATTATATGGAAGAGACATCACATGTCAAACTGCAATTATCATTCCAGGGTATAGTGGCATCTTCGCTATAGAGTTATAGCCCGCAACATATACTCTCTTCAAGTTTATGGCCCATAGCCAATGTCTGGATTCATATCATGGACTCATGGCCCGTAGCCATACTCATACTGGGGTATGGTCCGTAACCAATCCCATACATTGGATATAGCCCACATCCATTCCTATGGGGCATTAGGATATAATTGCTCAATTACCCCCACATATTCAAAAATATGTGCTCTGAGTTTAACTCGTTTCACCATTCAGCAAATTCTGACGTTGATGGATCTGTGGTCTTGGCAACTACATTATATGATATCACTTGATTAATTAAGTGTATTACCATATTCTTTTAGCATCAAACAAGTTTCCAAACATTAATTATTTAAACAATTGCTACAAATAATGTGTAATACTTCCATCAAGTATTGTTCCAATCTTTTAATAAAGCATTGGGATCTTAATCCTTCATCACATCAGGAGCATTCTCATCCTTTCACAAGCTTATCATCATGATTATAGAAAATGGGTATTCAAATCCTAAGTTCATCAAGGAACACTTATTACAACTTATCAGGTAACTAAACACCTTCAGGTCATCTGACCAAGGTAAACATGATACTTGCTACACAAGCATCTTACATGGCTCTCAAGGCCCGTTTCATCTCTTGTGACCTCTCACTAGGCAACAAAGCATGTTATGGATCACAAGGCCCATTAACAATTTCAATCAATGAAACCTCATAGCTCATACCTGGCTATGCTTATCATCTCATGATTCCTGCATGGTTAGTAATCATGACATCAGCTATATCAATTACATATCAGCATCGCGCTATACAAGGGTAACACCAAAAATCCTTTATTAGGGTTAGGTTTTCCCAATTCATGTCAAATAGAGATACTCATCCCATTATCCATCATTAGGGCTATGGTTAATCATCTCATTGCCAAAAATTAGGGTTTCATGTACTATAACCCAAAATTAGGATTTCTCATACATGTACCCTGTATTAGGGTTAGGGCATCAAACTAGGGTTTCATATAGTAACACATAACATCACCCAAGATTAGGGTTTCATATCACATTACATCACCTGGGATTAGGGTTTCACACATAATTACCCTAAATTAGGGTTTCTTACAACATTTCCCCAAATTAAGATTTCATGAAACTTTACCCGAATTTAGGGTTTCATGAAACATCCTCTTTTAAATTAGGGTTTACCAATAAAAT
Source organism: Alisma plantago-aquatica (assembly GCA_963693085.1). NCBI lineage: Eukaryota > Viridiplantae > Streptophyta > Magnoliopsida > Alismatales > Alismataceae > Alisma > Alisma plantago-aquatica. The sequence goes on from OY856413.1 coordinate 367,161,867, forward strand.
ACCCTAAATTAGGGTTTATCATATCATTACCCTAAATTAGGGTTACACCATCATCCTTGATTAGGGTTTCACCTAGCTTTACCTTAAATTAGGGTTAGAGTTCATCAACCCTCTCGATTAGGGTTTCATGATCTCATCATCATGGATCAAACCTTAATTACATATTTTATTTATGTTGAAAGTGCTGAGGATAAATCACTACATGATTCTCACTCATGTATAAGTTTCCTCTCTCTCCTCCCCTCTAGGAGGTTAATTACTTTAATCCTGATTAGATTGAATCAACTTGAATGAAGAGTTGACATGGTGTATTAAGTCATTACTTCCATAAACATCAAAGGTTAACCACTCTAAAGGTACTAATCATATAAGTACTTTAGAGGTACAACCACTGGATTTAAATTGGATTTATGCTATTAACAATCAAGAGATTAATTGGTCTTTCATAACTTTGAAGTTATTAAATTTCCAAACGGTTTTGTTACTTTTGAACCTTCAAATAGTCTTGGAGTGCTTAACCTCCATTGGGTCTTGAGGTACTTGACCTCCATTCGGTCTTGAGGTGCTTTACCTCCATTCGGTCTTGAGGTGCTTGACCTCCATTCAGTCAACTCTCCCAAACATGTCAACATGACCAAACAGTTTTGAAGATCAAATTACCCATTCGATCTTGATCAACTTTACCCATTCGATCTTGATTTATTTTACCCATTCGATCTTGATCACTTTTACCCATTCGGTCTTGATTGATTTACCCATTCGGTCTTGATTGATTTTACCCTTTCGGTCTTGATTAGTTTTACCCATTCGGTCTTGACCAATTCCATCAATTAAGGCTTCAATCAATTCAATCAATTGGGGTTTGAAATTAGTGGATCATCCCTACATGGAACCTTTAAAATCAAATCAATTGGTATCATTGGATCATCATCCATCCACATCAGCATTTATCCTCCAAACAGTTTGAGACTGTTTGATCTCAAATGGTCTTCAGACCCTTTACTCCCAAACGGTCTTGAGACCGTTTGGTTTCAATTGATCTTGAAACCGATTGGTTCCAATGTTGAAACTGTTTGCCCATGTACTTTGTTGAGGTGTGTGCTTAAGATGACATCATCATCTTCAAGCTCTAGAACTTCGAAATTTTTTGTGATTCTTGTGGTAATTTCAACAACTAATCAAATGAACTTTTGAGAATGAAGAAAGAATCAACATATGATGAAGAAATGAAATCAATAATAACATTCAAGGTTTCAAGTTATATAAACCGCCTTCAAAGTTGAATCCAAGCTTCAAGATTCACGTCCTCAATGGTGAATGAAGCTTCCTCAACTTCACAAGGCTCGTCCTCAAGTCCTTGAGTGAAAAGGAATGGTTAAGGTTGAAGATTGAATGGAGAAAAGAAGAAATCAAGCATTGATTTTCAATTTCCACCATGAAATCAAGGTTGAAGATGATTAAGGAGCTTACCTATAGGTTGGAGTTCTTTCTCCTATTTCTCCTAAGCTCCCTTGTGCTCGGCCAAAGCAAGGAGAGAAAGAAAATCCGAAAAAGAGTCTTCAAGTGGGTGGAAAATGAAGTGTTTCTAAGGGAATTTCAATGAGAGAGAAAGTGATATAAAAATCCTTTAACTCCCAAAATTGGTTCCACATATCGTCCTAAAATCCTTGCATGCAAATATATCTTCCCCACCTTCTAATTCCTCTTCATTATCCATGAATTAAAGGAAAAGCAATTAAGCACCTTAATTCATATAATACTAATATCCCATATTTAGTGGATATTACTTTTTAGTTAACTAATGTGAGTGGGCTCTCCACTCACTTAGGATATTTTCGGTTCCATAGCAAGGAACAAGGACGTCCACACTTCTAAAAATTCGACCATCCCATTTTTGGTTGAAGGGCACTTCAATTAATATATTTATTTTTGCATTAAATTGACTTAGGGTTTCAATTATGCTTAAATCTTGATTATTTTAATATCAAGATTCTCTCTCCTCCAAAGTAATTCAAATGAGGCACCCCTCTCATTTTATTTTCTCTACATGATGCCAAGAAACATGAGGGACTCTCTATAGGTGGTATTTTACATATTGAACCCTAGGTTTTGGGTAATTTGCACATTACACCAAAACTTGGTTTCAATGCACAAACATTGCTTAACAAGCTCTTTCTTGGTGCTCATGCTACCACAAGCCATACCTCTACATCATTATCATTCTTATGCTGCTTAAACACTTGAGGAACATTTTATCATGTAACATTTGCAAGTTAAACCCTCAACTTGGGTAATTTGCACATTAGTCCAAAACATGCAAAACATTATTTCAACATTATTCAAAAAGTACTGAAATCAAAACATAAGTTCCTCTTGAGCCTTAATTACTTTTCAAGATATAAGAGCAAGCATATAATTTAACTTTGTTAACAAAACATCTAGGGTTAAATCATAACCCAGGTCAGGGATGTTACAAATTATCCACCCCTAACAGGGATTTTGTCCTCGAAATCATCAAGAGAAAAGAGAAGGGTACTTCCTCCTCATCTCTTCCTCTAGCTCCCACGTAGCTTCTTCAATGCCACGATGATGCCAGAGAACTTTCAAAAGACATATGTCTTTGTTTTTTAGCTTTTTAATTCTTTTATCAAGGATCATCACAGGTTCTTCAACATATGATATATCATCATTTAATTCTACTTCCACAGGTTGCAAAACTAACTCAGTGTCAGGATGACACTTTCTCAACATGGAGATATGGAATACTGGATGCAACTTATGCAGCTCAGGTGGAAACTCCAGCTTATAGGCTACCTTTCCAATGCGTTGAATGATTGGATAAGGCCCCATAAATCTAGGAGCTAACTTTCCTTTCTTTCCAAATCTAAGAACACCTTTCCAAGGTGAGACTTTGAGATATAAAATGTCTCCAACTTGGAATTTTAAAGGTCTTCGTCGTTTGTCGGCGTATGACTTCTGTCTATCCTGTGCAGCCTTTAACTATTGTTGGATTACTTTAATCTTCTTAGTTGTCTGTTGTACTAGCTCAAGACCCAGAAGTTGATATTCTCCTGTTTCATACCAACATAAAGGATATCTACAACGTCTACCATATAATGCTTCATATGGTGCCATATCAATATTGTGTTGATAGCTATTATTGTAAGCAAATTCTATCAAGCTCAGGTGTAGATCCCAACTTCGTACAAACTAAAGGACACATGCCCTAAGAAAATCCTCAAAGGTTTGTATGTTCCTTTCATATTGTCCATCTGTCTGTGTGTGAAAGGTAGTACTAAACCTTAACTGTGTACCCATAGCTTTATGGATTCGTTCCCAAAAACGACTCGTGAACTGGGGACCTCTATCAGAAACAATAGAAGTTGGAACGATGTGCAAACACACTATCTCATCTATATATATCTGTGCAAGCTTCTCAGTAGTGTAGGTTGTTTTAACAGGAAGTAAATGTGTTGTCTTAGTCAACCTATCAACTATCACCCATACGGAATCATGACCTTTGGTTGTTCTATGCAAACCAACCATAAAATCCATGGTCACATGATCCCATTTCCACTGTGGTATAGGCAAAGGTTGCATTGTTCCTGTGGGCTTTTGATATTCAACTTTAACTTGCTGACACACCAGACACCGCACAACAAACTCAGCTATATGTTTCTTCAATCCTGGCAACCAATACATATCCTTCAAGTTATGTTACATTTTGGTGCTCCCTGGATGCATTGCATACATCGAAGTATGAGCTTCCTCCAAAATCAACTTTCTTAAATCATTGGCATCAGGTACTACCATCCTACCATGGTAACAGACTACCTGATCCTCTAACTCATGGAAGCCATCCCATTTCTCACTACCACACTCTGACCTGATCTATTGAACCACAATATCAGTTTGTTGTGCTTCTTTAATCTGTTGTCTCAGAGTAGGTTTTGTGTTCATCTCAGCTAACAAGCTGACTAACAATGATACCTTAAGCTATATATTGTTTTGCCTCAAGGAGATAAGCATATCTTTTTTAAAGAACACCAAGGAGTTCAATTGTGCTTTATCAAAGGTTGGTGATGATGATTTCCTACTTAGTGCATCAGCCACTACATTAGCCTTCCCTGGATGATAATCAATTGTACAATTGTAGTTCTTGATTAACTCCATCCAGCGGTGTTGTCTCATGTTCAACTCATGTTGTGAGAAGATATATTTTAGATTCTTATGGTCTGTGAAAATCTGGAATGTTTCTCCATAGAGATAATGCCTCTAGATCTTCAAAGCATGGACCACAGAAGCTAGCTCTAGATCATGTGTCGGATAATTCTCCTCGTGTTTCTTAAGCTGTCGAGAAGCAAAAGAAATCACTTGATTATCCTGTATTAACAGACATCTTAGTCCATTCATAGATGCATCGCAAAAAACTATGTACCCCTTCCCTTGCTCAGGTAACACTAGCACATGTGCACTTGTTAACCTTTCTTTCAAAATCTGGAAAGAATGTTGACACTTGTCATTCCAGACAAAAGGAATCTCCTTCCTAGTCAACTTGGTTAGGGATAAATCTATAGAACTGAAGTTCTTAATGAACCTCCTGTAATAGCCTCCCAGTCCTAGGAAATTGTGTATCTCCATTGGTGTCTTTGGTTGTTCCCATTGTAAGACAGATTCTACCTTCTTAGGATCAACACGGATACCTAAGGAAGATATTACATGTCCTAGAAAAGAAACTTCTGGTAACCAGAACTCGCATTTGCTAAACTTAGCATACAACTTATGCTCTCTTAGAAAAGTTAAAGCCTGACGGAGGTGCTGCTCATGCTTTTGAGCATCTCTACTATATATCAAGATGTCATCTATGAAGACTACTATGAACTGATCAAGAAAAGGTTGAAAGATTCTATTCATGAGTTCCATGAATGTAGCTGGTGCATTAGTTAGCCCAAACGACATAACTATGAACTCATAGTGACCATACCTTGTCCTAAAGGCAGACTTAGGTATGTCACTCTCCTTAATACGCAACTGATGGTATCTGGACCTCAGATCTATCTTAGAGAAGATAGTTGCACCACGCAACTGATCAAACAGGTCATCTATCCTCGGTAGAGGATACTTATTCTTTATGGTTACTTTATTCAACTGTCTATAATCAATGCATAACCGCATCGATCTATCCTTTTTCTTAACAAAAAGAACCGGAGCACCCCATGGTGAAGTACTCAGTCAGATAAAACCTTTCTCAAGCAACTCCTACTGCTATTTCTTGAGCTCTGCCATCTCAGCAGGTGTCATTCTATATAGTTTTTTTTCTATTGGTTGCATGCCCGGGATTAGATTAATCTCAAAATCAATCTCTCGGGGTAGAGGAACACCTGGAAGTTCCTCAGGAAACACATCTTCAATCTCCCTAACTATCGAAACTTCAGAAGGATTAGAGCTTTCCATTGTGGTGTCTACCACATGTGCCGATAATGCATAGCATCCTTGTCTCATCAGCTTCTCAGCTACCATAGCTGACACAAGACAGGTTGGACGAATCTTTCTATCTCCCGGAAAGATCCATGTGTCACCATCATCTGTGAACACAGTTTGCTTGGAATCACAATCCAAGACAACCTTATACTTTTCTAGGGTGTTCATCCCAAGGATTATATCAAACCCGTGCATCTCAAGTGGTATAAGATCCACTTGAATGTGATGTTCATAAAAGGAAAGAATATAGGGAGAACACACCTCCTGCAACACTACAGATCCCAACAAAGGGGTTTCTAATAACAGACTATCTGCCCTATGACTGACTGTCATATTGCAGTCAAGAATCACTTCTCGAGTGATAAAGGAATGTGTAGCACCTGGATCAATTAAAATAGACACAGAGCAGGATAAAGACACATCAGAATGAAATAATTCCATATGACCTGTCACAACTCAAGGGTTGACTACTGCTTCGGGTTGACTCATTGCATAGAATCATGTCGTTGCTTGCTGTTGACCCTGTGCTCGGTTGTTGGGTGCCGATGAACCAGCTTGGGATGCTTGTCCATGTCCTCTGGAACCACTAGAAAACTACCTCCTCTGAGAGTCTTGCTGACTCTGCCTCTGGGGTTGAGTTACCATTGTGTTCCCGAATGGACAATCCCTTGCCAGATGTCCCACTTGTTTGCACTGATGACAGATCCTGGTCTCTGGATAGGGTTTATGAGGTCCAGTCATCGATGTTGATGCTATGATGGGGGCTCTATTTGGAACAAAACTACGGCCCCTACCCCTACTTGACATCCATTGTGTCTGGGTATTGAATCTTTATGGTGTTGACGGTGCAGAAAACCTTAGCTTCTTAAATACCTCAGACCTTTGTCCTTGAAACTGAGTGTACACCTTCTTGCCACTGGTCTGTCGCTTCTCGATCACAGACCTTTCTATCAATCTAACGGACTCCACAAACGTGGCAAACCTCTCCCTGTTCTCTAAAGAAGACACATGAGTGGTCAATTCAGTGTTCAACCCCTTCTCAAAATGTCAAATTCTTTCCTCATTAGTAGCTGCCATATGTGGATAGAACTGCATAAGCTCCATGAACTTAGCCTCATACTCGCTAATGTCCATCAATCATTGTCTTATCTTCTCAAACTGAGATATCATTTCATCTAGGTAAGTCTTGGGGAAGTATCTACTGATGAATTCTTGTCGAAATTCTTTCCATCCGACCTCGACACCTGGTCTCTTTCCTTCTTCAATAGTCCACCGGTGACCAACACTCCCTTTCAGTAGGTACACTGCATGCCTCACCTTTTTGGCTTTAGGAATATTGAGGATTTTGAAAGCCTTCTCCAGTTCGGTCAACCATAAGTCAACATCTGTTGGGTCAACTGTACCAGCATACTCTGTGGCTCCTACCTGGAGAAGCCTCTCAAAAGTCTTACCAGCTCCTTGTCCCTCATTATGTGATGGTGCCCTAGGTGCAGGTGGTGGCATCCTATCTGTCATGTGCGTCATAACTACCATGAACTGCTCAAATAGAGCATCAAAAGCTGGATTCTCTATCATGGCTGGGTCAAACTGGGGTTGTGCAGGTACAAGTTCCTCCCTAGCTTAGTCCCTTGTACCTCTTCCTAGTGCAGCAATACTGCTCTCAACAGCGTGTTTGTAGCATCCAACTCACAAAAACATGTTTAACTAATGCGGAAGCGATCACTAAGCAGCGGATTACCAAAAATCAGTAAAAATTAAAACCATTTTACAAAGAGGTCCACACATAGGAAAACTTTTTCATAAAGAACCAGAGTAACTTAATTACATACTGGTTCACAAGTACATGTCATGTATCATCTTTTTCTGAGGATTACATACTTCAAATTCTCTGTTAAACTAAACATAAGAAGTATGACATCTCAAGGCACTAAGCCAAAATCTCGAAAGCACTAACTACAACTCTGAGGACCTGAGAGTATAGAGACGACACATAGGACTCTATGTACATCTATACAAGACATATCATCCAGTGTCTCCGCCTGAAAATTCACTATTGTCCCTACTGCTACTGTTGTTCTCCACCTATTGAATGATTCCTGCCTCATCATCCACGTCCACCTAAAAATGTGGTTCCCATGAGGGTGAGACAATGGAACAATTGCCCTAGTGAGAGATATAACTCTCCGCCAGAAACATTGTTATTGCAGTTTATTAAGATAAAACTGAACAGAAGAATCATAATTGCATAATAGAAGTTAATTCATTTTTTAACAGATCAGAACATTATTCTTATCTGAAGCATTGTAGTTGTAACCTGATGGGGCATCATGTCACTTATCCAATAAGGAATGCGAAGAACAAGTAAAACATGTATCCACTACACTAAGCAGTTTAATATCAACTAATGTTTCTCACATTTCATGTTTATGCAAATACACTACACAACTGATTATATTTTACACATCAAGTATCAGGCTACAATTAACCTGCCAGAGTAAATTGACATCTTCATTATAGAGTTATAGCCACAACATATACTCTTTTCAGGCTTATAACACATAGCTAATGCCTGGGAATTGTTTTGTGGAGTCATGGTCTATAGACATACTCTTCTAACAAAGTCTTGGGATCTTAATCCCTCATCTCAACAAGTACAATTCCATTTCTTAACAAGTTCATCATCATGATTATATAATATGGGTATTTGAACCCTTAACTCAACATAGAATACTTGTTACCACTTATAAGGTAACTTAATTCCTTCAAGTCATCTGACCAAGGACATTATGATACTTTTTACACAAAGCATTCCACATAGATCACAAGTTCATATCTCCTCTTGTTACCCATTAATAAGCCACAAGGCATATTATGGCTTATAAAGCCCATAAACAATTTCAATAAATAAAACATCATATGGCACATAGGGCTCATTAATTTCCAGATTACCTCTCACTGAGCAATAAAGCATATGAATGCTTATAAGGCCTATAAAATATTTTCAGTATACAGAGCATCATAGCCCATACCAGGCTATGCTCATCCTCTCAACATACCTGCATGATTAGTACTCATGATAACAATAATATATCAGTACCATGCAATGCAAGGATTTTCTTATTACATTTATAACTCATCACTCTGTATTTGAGCTTCACATAGGATCACTTTTTATTAGGACTTCACATAGTATCACCCTATATTAGGGTTTCACATAGCATTATCTTGGGTTAGGGTATCACATAGCATTAACCTGTATTAGGATTTCACAAGCATTACCCTATATTAGGGTTTCACCAAGCATTACCCTGTATTAGGGCTAATTATATCTCATTACCCAATTTAGGGTTAGGATGCACTATTCACATCATATTAGGGTTCATTATGTCCTTTTACCCAAATTTAGGGTTTATTATAATATTACATAACATCACCATGGATTAGGGTTTTCCATAAATAACCATATAGGTTCTCAAGATCATGTTATTAAGGGTAAATCCTATTTCATTACTTCACATAGCTAGGAATCAATATGGATAACATAAGTATTCAATCATACTTATGTATTCTCATCATTCATCATCAAATGAATTATCAACACAAAGTATAAGTTTCTCTCTCATATTTATAAGATTATGATTGCATCATAATTTATTAGTTCGGATTAACCTTTTCATAAGGCATGTTAGCCTACACTTATCAAAGTGCATTACATCTCAAGGAGACAACTAACACGACACACTTCACATGTCACTCATCCAAATATATTGGATTTAAAACACATCAAGGTATATCAGTCTTGAGGTGTTGGATGTGATATCTATCATATCTTGATATATCACTTCACTTATCACCTTTAGATTACTTCAATTCATCCACTTAGCTTGTATTAGGGTATTTCCCATCCTAATACCTTATACACCAGTTCATCACATTTATCATGTAATGTGTTGGTCACAAGTAACAATATTTAGAAAAATACAACCATTGATAATGATTTGGACTCATCTTTGAATTAGGAATTATTAATATAAAGATATCCACTATCCACCTCTTTAGATGTTACACTTGTCAATATATTAATCACTATTCCATTATTAGGAATAGGATTTTCCATGTTTATAAATTAAGGTTCACATAGCATCTCCCATAAATATGTATTTCACCTAAAATTAATCTCCATTAGAGTTTCACATAACATCCTTCTTTATCAAGGTTTCACATAACATCCTTCTTTATCAAGGCAAGTGAGCCTTGTTTCGAACAGGAGTGCCTTGTGTTGACCTAGGTGTGTCGGCATGTGGTGTGTTGGCCTAGGGAGTGTCTCGGCCTTGGTGTGGGTGTGTGTATCGCCCATGGACCCTTTGACCTCGTTTGTGTCACCACTAGTGGACACTTGGAGCTTGATGCTTGCATGTGGAAATGGCCTTGGACATGTGTTTGGGACATGTTAGAGTGGTGTCTTTGCTCATGGACAAGTGTCCCTAGGTGGGCGACACCTTGCCTTGTCTTTCCTTGGTTTCTCCTCCATCCTCTTCTATATATATGTTTCCTTTCTCTTGCTAAGGATCCCTTTAGTTCCTTAGTTTCCCCTCTTCTTTGGTTCACGACACCCTCTTCTTTTGCAAGCTTGGTGGCCGATCCTTGCCATGGAGTCTCCTTCTTCCTCTAGTGGTGGCCGAACCCTAGAGTGCCTTGCTCTTCTTCCTTGGTGGTGCTAGGAGCTTGGAGCTTGCTTAAGGTGGGTTACATAACTCCTAACCCTAACTACATTACCATCTTCTATGTTCTTGTTTGTATGTTTCTTGTGATCATATCGGCTATGTTTTTTTGTTAGTTGAGTTTCTTGCTTAAAGTTGTCCTTGTTGGCCGAACCTATGTTCTAGGGTTTCTTGGTGAGCAACACCCCTTTCTCTCCTAGGTCTAGAGGAGTGAGCTTGAGTTCTAGTAATATGGGCAAAACTCCTCTCTCACCTAAGTTGAGAGGTGAGCTTGTGTTCTAGTGGCTTGAGCAACACCCTCCTCTCACCATGGACTTGAAAGGTGAGCTATGTGGTGGATGTGGACCTTGGTTGTGGTTGTTCCTTGAGTTGCCCGATTGGTGATAAGGAGTGTGCAAGACCCCTATCTCTTAGTTGTTGAGAGGTCAGCATCTTCTTGATCCACTAGGGTTGTGGTGCCCTTGTGCTTGAGGTTGATGATAACCTTGTAGAGTGGCATCTTGGCCGATATAGTCTTGAGGTTGATGATGCATGATATCCTCCTTTGGTCTAGAGCTTGGGTCAATAGGTTGTGGTGTTGTGACGGGCATTACACCCCTGGTCCTTGCCTTATTGTGTCGGGCATCACACTTAGTTGAGTACCCTGCCCGACACACATAACCTAGGAGTGGCTTGGTTCCGTTATATCATGGATGTTATAGAGTTAGTGGCTACCTCAGTGTTGGGCATCATGACTTAGTAGTGATGCCCGACAGAGTGTCACATAGTATCCCTAGCCGTTGCATATGGATGCTCGACAGAGCATTGCATGACACCGAAGTGCATGACACATGTGGTTTCATGATATGCATGGGTGCATGGTATGCCTTGTTTCCCTGATGAATGACGCGTCGTTGCACGACATGGTGTTGCACATTACACAGGTTGCACGATACGCCTTTGGGCCGAGCTGCACGCTATGCTGGTGGCTGTTATGCTTTGGTTTCCCGATACACATGTGGTTGCACGACACCTATTGCATGATACATCCAGAGGTGGTAGTCCAACACCCCTGCTAGTTGCTTGGCCGATAGGAGGTTAGAGTTCTTGGCCGATAAGTGGTTGGTTTGCTTGACCATGATGAGGTTGTAGCATTGGGCGATATGGGAGAGTACCTTGCCCGATGCTATCTCTAGTAAGGGTGCCCTACCATCACACTTCTGGTGAGGGAAGTGGGCACTTTTAGTGAGGGTATTGTCCCTTCTACCAATATGTTAGATCTTGTTTCATGCTATCATGTTTGGTTTATGATAGTGATCCTTGACATGCTTGATAGTTGATATAATATATCACATCTATGTAACTTGACATTATGTTACTTGTGAATCATATGTACAGTGTTGGGTAAATGGTAAGCATGTAAGATGCCTTGCTTGATGATATGACCTATGTCTGTGGTCACAGGTTGAGGCATGAATGATAAAGCATATAATCGTCAATGTTGCCCTATGTTGATAATATGATTATTCTGTTGATCCATGATGATTGTGCATACTAACCATGCAGGAGATGCATATCCAGGTAAAGGGCTATGAGGGATATATGTTTGAGTAACACTACTTGATGGTTACTCTTGATGATGAGATAGCATGCATGATGTGTTTTGGGTCTGAGGACCTGAGTTTGGCTAAAGTGCCTCGTTGAGGTGTTATCCTCTGATGATGATATGGGATTGATATCCCAAGTGATGAGAATGCATGTTGAGGCAGTGGTTTCTTGTGATGGAGGATTGAGATCATGGAATAGCATGATGATGGTAATAATAATGTAGTTTTATGTTATGCATGTGTTACAACTTGATTGCCTCAAAAATCCACTTAAAATGTACTAACTAATCACAGTGGAACATATCATGTAGTTTGCCCTGGCCATAGATTCATCATCGTCAGGAGCTGGTGATGGTGAAACGGGTTCTCCTGCGGGTTAACCCGGAGCACATATTGTTGAGTATGCCAGGTTTCTCCTAGCCTAAAGTGAGGAGGTAAGAGTGCAACTTTAGTTGTAGACTCCAGAGTGCAGATTCAAGCCCGTAGCTCAGATACGATAAGAGCATGGTGAACAGGCCCATGGCTCATGATGTGTGATATGGGAGCATGAATGCATACATGGCTCAGAGCACGGTGAATAGGCATGTGGCTCAGTTTCACTAGAGTCGATGCCTATACCAAGGCAGGCTAGGTAGAGGGTAGCATGACCCTATGGCTAAGGCCACTTGAGCATGAGACTGCGGTCATGCTTTTGTTGTACCCGTGCACTGACCACGAGGTGGGAGGTCATGGAGTTCAGCTTTTCCATTGACCTTGTATGGCACCGGCTTGGGTTTCACAACCGAAGGTTGGATTCAAGCGGTACGGCTCACTTCCTCAGGGCATCATAATAATAATAATAATAATAATAATAATAATAATAATAATAATAATAATAATAATAATAATAATAATACATAATTTAGCCGAATAGTACTTATTGCTTAAGGCAAAACACATAACATTGTTTGAGGCCTTGCTTGAGTAGCTGATCTTGTTATACTTGCAGTTACTTATACGTTCCTTATGTTACATGGTAAGATCTTATAAATCTTATCTTGTTAATCATGTTCCATAATGAAATACTTGGGTACATGCCTTACATACATCTTGGTAAGCTTGATGGTATGAATAGCTTTACTTTATAAACTGCTCTTGTTATACCTTCTATCAGATATCTGCTACTTTTACTTTCATCCTTCTAAGGTTTTATGGTTTCGGTGAGGAGTTATGTTTCTCGTTGGGACTGTGTGTCTCACCCCGCTAGTTTATACCCTTTTTAGGTGTTCGAGCTAGACGTGGTGGTGGTCGCGGAGTTGTGTCCGAGCAGCAAGAAGAGCAATAGAAGGCAAGAGATGGACATGTTGTTGTTTTGGTTGTTTTGTAGAGTCTTAGAGTCATCCCTGTACTCTCAGGTCCTTGGGGGCATTTTGACGTTGTTTCACGATGTATAGATGATGATGTTTTGTATATCCTACTGCTGGCCAGATGTAAGCCATTCTGTATGTAATAACAGGTGATGAACTCATGTGATGGCTAGACGGCTGATCCCCAAAGCTGTGGACATGTGTTAAGATCTTGTACATGTTTATATAACATGTTTTCCTTGCAGGATGAGGACCTAAATGTAATCATTTCACAGTTTATCTGCGTTCTGCAATCGGTTTTAATTAACTCGTGTTTTTGGTAATTTGTGGTTTATGGTGTTTTCCGCACATTTTCGTGTAACACCTCGTTGTCTGTGTGATAGTGGGATGTGTTGCCACACCTTTAGTCTACATCATTATCAATCAAGTGGCTAACTGACCTTTAATCATATTAGGTGTCCAAATGGTTTAACCAATTTTGAAATTCAAAGGTCTTGGTCACTTAGACCCTAAATGGTCTTGGTCACTTAGACCTCAAACGGTCTTGACCAATTAAGTTCAAACGGTTTGAAACCACTTAGCAAGGTTGGTGCTTGAAACCGTTTAGACAAAACATATTGAGACCGAATGAGCTTGGGTCTCCAAATGGTTTGAGACCGTTTGGTCCCAAACGGTCTTGAGACTGTTTGATCCCAAATGGTCTTGGGACCGTTTGGACTCAAATGGTCTTAAGACCGTTTGTTCCAAATCTTCTCAAAATCGAATGGACCAAAAAGGGTCTTCCATCACTTAGTCAATTTAGGGTTTCAATCATTGAACCATCTATCAATTGAGCCATTGATTTACTCTTCAATTGAACCATTAAATCACCCTTCAATTAGACCTTCAATTAGGGTTTTGAACCTAATTGAAGAGGGTTTATAATCAAGAAACCATCACTTATGGTTTTGAAATCGAGGAACCATCAATGGTTGACATTGGGGAACTAATTCGATTGCAATCATTGGATAACCACTTAGCTAGATCATGAACTGACCTCAAATGGTCTTTAGGTCATTTGGATGACCTCCAAACGGTCTTGAGACCTTTTTCCCAATCCAAAATTGAAATCTATGGAAATCAATTAGGGTTTGCATCATTGGATTGATCATCAACATAGCTATTGATTGCACTTTGATTTGATATCTCTAATTCTTCAATTACTCAACCATATTCAACCCTAGACCTCAAAACGGTCTTGGTTGACCTCCAAACAGTCTTGAGACCATTTGGGGTGACCTCCAAACGGTCTTGAGACCGTTTGGGTTAGTCAACCCAAAAATCTCAATTAACCAAATTGAAAATCAGCACTTAACCCAATTAGGGTTTCCACTTAGAGGTTTGTATTTATATTGAATCAATCAATTGGAACCCTTGGATCATCATCCAAAATTTTCTAGGTTCAGACCTCAAATGGTCAACCCATCCAAACGATCAACACCCTCATGCGGTTTGGGACTCAAATCACCAAACGGTTTGGTGAAACCGTTTGGAATATAAAATTGAAATTGTTTGCAATAGATATTTGGCGAGGTGTGTGCTTATGATGATGTCATCATCATCAAGCTATAAACCCATGAAACTTTCTATGATTTTCATGGTGATTGCATCAATCAACCAAATAAAATTTTGGGAATAGAGAAACAATCATCAATTGATAAGGAATTGAATGCAATAACAATAATAATGGTTCAAGTTATAAAACCCGTCTCCAATTGAGCTCCAAAGCTTCAAGCTCACGTCAAAAATGGTGGATGCAAATCCTTTCACTATCCCAAGGCTCGTCCTCAAACTTTGAGTGGAAAGGAATGGTTAGAATTGAAGAGGGGATAGAAATATGAAGAATTCATGCATTGATTTTCGATTTCCACCATGGAATCAAGGTGAATGAAGGTCAAGAAGCTTACCAACAGGTCGGGGGTCGTCCTCTGATTTCTCCCAGCTCCCTTGGTCGTTTTTTCAAGCAAGAAGGGAAAGGGGCTTCGAAATTATCCCTTCACCTCAAAGATAAAGGAGCTTATATATGAATTTTATTGAAAATTCATTTAAGAGAGAGAAAGTAGGAATTATCTCCTCAACTTTCTTGTCATAAGCCCCCTTTTCTTCCTTAGGGACGAGGATATCTTATTTGCCTATTATTCTTCTCAATTATCCACGTTTTAAAAGAAAACAAACTGATCACCTTAAATCATATAATAATAATATCCATAAGTGAGTGGATATTACTTTTTCTTATAATAATGTGAGTGAGTTATCCAATTCCTTTGGATATCTTCATGCCTTTGCAAGGCACATGGTCATACAAACATAGCCAAACTCAACCATTATAGTTTTGGTTGAAGGGCAATCCAATTAATGTAATTATTTTTGCATTAAATTGGATTAGGGTTTCAATTATGCTTAAATCTTAATTATTTTAATATCAAGATTCTCTCTCCTTCAAAATGATTCAAATGAGGCGCCCCTCTCAAATTATTTTCTTTAACTGATGCAAAGAATAATGAGGGACCCTTTTGAAGTGGTATTTTGCATATTGAACCCTAGATTTTGGGTAAATTGCACATTACACCAAAACTAGGTTTTAATGCACAAACATTGCTCAATAGGCTCTTTCTTGGTATTCAGGATATCACAAGCCATACCTCTGCATCATCTTCATTCTCATTATGCTTCAACACATGAGGAACATTGGATCATGTACAATTTGCAAGTTAACCCCTCAACTTGGGTAATTTGCACTTTGGTCCAAAAGTAACAAAACATTGTTTCAACATTATTCAAAAGGGACTGAAATTGAAATATAAGTTCCTCTTGAGCCTTAATTACTTTTAGAGAAATAAGAGAGAGAATATAATTGACTTCATTAAGAAAAACATCTAGGTTTAAGCATAACCCAGGTCAGGGATGTTACAGTGTTATTCGTGTGATCCAGACATCTTCAAGTTCTTCTTCTCCTATATGAGTAGAAGACACTATCAGATAAACTAGAAGACACTAGAACAGACTCAACAACCTTAATCCTATGTCTCTGTAGACTCAGTGAACCTAGAGCTCTGATACCACTAAATTGTGATACACCGTTCGAACAAAACATTATTAACTAAGCGGAAGCGTTCGTTAGCAGTGGATTACTGAAAATCACTAAAAATTAAAATATTTTATAAATAGATCCAACAAAGAGAAAACTCTTTCAAAAAGAACCAAAGTAATTCAATTACATTCTGGTAAACAAGTACATCTCTCATACCATTCCTTCTCTAGGATCACATACATCACCTGCCCTGTTTAAAATTGCACATAGGCAGCATAAGAACCTCGAGGCATTAAGCCAAAATCTCAGATTGATTTACTAAACTAACTACTGACTCCGAGGACCTGAGAGTACAGAGATGACACATAGGACTCTATATACAAGATATGACAGCCAGTGTCTCCACCTGAGAATTCACTGTTGTCCCTGCTGCTGCTGTTGTTCTTCCCCCGTTGTCGGGTTTCTGCCTCTTCCTCTGTGTCTACCTAAAAAGTTGGATCCCACAGGGGTGAGACAATTTGAAAATTACCCCAGCGAGAGATATAACTCTCCACCAGAAACATTATTATTGTAGTTTATTAGAATAAAACCGAGCAGATGAATCATATATATTCAACATCAGTTAAATTAAATGTCTAAATATGTTAGAACAATATTCTTATTCAAAGCATTTCAGCTATAACTTGATAAAGCAACATGTCACTTATACAATAAGGAATATGAAGAACATGTATAACTTTTATCTGATATACTAAGAAAAATAACATCAACCAGTGATTCTCATATTTCAACCTTAAGCAAATACACTACATGGCTGATTACATTTTATCATCATACTTAATGTCCTAAAGAGATGAAGTATATCATTCATGCTCCAACCGACCATGATTACGTAAAGCA
This sequence comes from Alisma plantago-aquatica, assembly GCA_963693085.1. Lineage (NCBI taxonomy): Eukaryota > Viridiplantae > Streptophyta > Magnoliopsida > Alismatales > Alismataceae > Alisma > Alisma plantago-aquatica. Next base: position 367,178,971 of record OY856413.1, read on the forward strand.
TCGTTACTACACAAGGTCAATGAAAGATCCGGAATCCAAGACCTCATCCTTCTCGGTCAGTATGAGATTATATGGCAGAGACATCACGTGTCAAACTGCAATTAGCTTTCCAGGGTATAGTGGCATCTTCGCTATAGAGTTATAGCCCGCAACATATACTCTCTTCAGGTTTATGGCCCGTAGCCAATGCCTGGTATCATATCATAGAGTCATGGCCCATAGCCATACTCATACTGGGGTATGGTCAGTAACCAATCACGTACATAGGATATAGCCCGCAGCCATTCCTATGGGGCATGAGGATATAATTGCCCAATTACCCCCACCTATTCAAAAATATATGCTCTGAGTTTAACTCATTTCACCATTCAGCAAATTCTTACGCTGATGGATCTGTGGTCAGGGAAACTACATTATATGATATCACTTGATTAATTAAGTGTATTACCATATTCTTTTAGCATCAAACAAGTTTCCAAACATCAATTATTTAAACAATTGCTACAAAGAATGTGTAATACATCCATCAAGTACTATTCAAATCTTTTAATAAAGCATTGGGATCTCAATCCCTCATCTCATCAGGAACATTCTCATCTGTTCACAAGCTCATCATCATGATTATAGAAAATGGGTATTCAAACCCTCAGTTCATCAAGGAACACTTGTTACCACTTATCAGGTAACTAAACACCTTCAGGTCATCTGACCAAGGTAACATGATACTTGCTACATAAGCATCTCACATGGCTCTCAAGGTCCATTTCATCTCTTGTTACCTCTCACTAGGCAACAAGGCATGTTATGGCCCACAAGGCCCATTAACAATTTCAATAAATGAAACCTCATAGCTCATACCTGGCTATGCTCATCATCTCATGATACATGCATGGTTAGTAATCATGACAACAGCTATATCAATTACATATCAGCATCATGCTATACAAGGGTAACACCACAAATCCTTTATTAGGGTTAGTTTTTCCCAATTCATGTTAAATAGAGATACTCATCCCATTATCCATCATTAGGGCTATTGTTAATCATCTCATTGCCCAAAATTCGGGTTTCATGTACTATAACCCAAAATTAGGGTTTCTCATACCTTTACCCTGTATTCGGGATAGGGCATCAAACTAGGGTTTTATATAGTAACACATAGCATCACCCTGGATTAGGGTTTCATATCACATTACATCACTCGGGATTAGGGTTTCACACATCATTACCCTGAATTAGGGTTTCTTACAACATTTCCCCAAATTAAGATTTCATGAAACTTTATCCGAATTTAGGGTTTCATGAAACATCCTCTTTTAAATTAGGGTTTACCAATAAAATACCCTGAATTAGGGTTTATCATATCATTACCCTGAATTAGGGTTACACCATCATTCTTGATTAGGGTTTCACCTAGCTTTACCTTAAATTAGGGTTAGAGTTCATCAACCTTCTCGATTAGGGTTTTATGATCTGATCATCATGGATCAAACCTTAATTACATATTTTATTTATGTTGAAAGTGTTGAGGATAAATCACTACATGATTCTCACTCATGTATAATTTTCCTCTCTCTCCTCCCCTCTAGGAGGTTAATTACTTTAATCTTGATTAGATTGAATCAACTTGAATGAAGAGTTGACATGGTGTATTAATTCATTGCTTCCATAAACATCAAAGTTTAACCACTCTAAAGGTACTAATCATCGAAGTACTTTAGAGGTACAACCACTGGATTTAACTTGGATATATGCTACTAACAATCAAGGGATTAATTGGTCTTTCATAACTTTGAAACTATTGAATTTCCAAATGGTTTTGTTACTTTTGAACCTTCAAACGGTCTTGAGGTGCTTGAACTCCATTCGTTCTTGAGGTATTTGACCTCCATTCAGTCAACTCTCCCAAACGGTCAACATGACCAAATAGTTTTGAAGATCAAATTACCCATTCGATCTTGATCAACTTTACCCATTCGATCTTGATTGATTTTACCCATTCAGTCTTGATCACTTTTACCCATTCGGTCTTGATTGATTTTACCCATTTGGTCTTGATTGATTTTACCCATTCAGTCTTGATTTGTTTTACCCATTCGGTCTTGACAAATTCCATCAATTAAGGCTTCAATCAATTCAATCGATTGGGGTTTGAAATTAGAGTATCATCCCTACATAGAACCTTTAAAATCAAATCAATTGGTATCATTGGATCATCATCCATCCACATCAACATTGATCCTCCAAACGGTTTGAGACTATTTGATCTGAAACAGTCTTGAGACCGTTTACTCCCAAATGGTCTTGAGACTGTTTGGTTTCAATCGATCTTGAAACCAATTGGTTCCAATGTTGAAACCGTTTGCTCATGTACTTTGTTGAGGTGTGTGCTTAAGATGACATCATCATCTTCAAGATACAGACCTTCAAAATTTTCTTTGATTCTTGTGGTAATTTCAACAACTAATCAAATGAACTTTTGAGAATGAAGAAAGAATCAACATATGATGAAGAAATGAAATCAATAATAACATTCAAGGTTTCAAGTTATATAACCCACCTTCAAAGTTGAATCCAAGATTCAAGCTTCACATCCTCAATGGTGAATGAAGCTTCCTCAACTTCACAAGGCTCGTGCTCAAGTCTTTGAGTGAAAAGAAATGGCTAAGGTTGAAGATTGAATGAAGAAAAGAAGAAATCAAGAATTGATTTTCGATTTCCACCATGCAATCAAGGTTGAAGATGATTAAGGAGCTTACCTACAGGTTGGAGTTCATTCACCTGTTGCTCCTAAGCTCCCTTGTGCTCATAAAAAGCAAGGAGAGAAAGAAAATCTGAAAATGAGTCTTCAAGTGGGTGGAAATGAAGTGTTTATAAGGGAATTTCAATGAGAGAGAAAGTGATATAAAAATCCTTTAACTCCCAAAATTGGTGCCACAACTCCTCCTCAAATCCTTGCATGCAAAACTATATTCCCCACATTCTAATTCCTCTCCATTATCCATGAATTAAAGGAAAAGCAATTAAGCACCTTAATTCATACAATCTTAATATCCCATATTTAGTGGATATTACTTTTTAGTTAACTAATGTGAGTGGGTTCTCCACTCACTTAGGATATTTTCGGTGCCATAGCAAGTCACAAGGACGTCCACACTTATACAATTTCAACCATCCCATTTTTGGGTGAAGGGCACTTCAATTAATATATTTATTTTTGCATTAAATTGACTTAGGGTTTCAATTATGCTTAAATCTTGATTATTTTAATATCAAAGTTCTCTCTCCTCCAAAGTGATTCAAATGAGATTACCCTCTCATTTACTTTCTCTACATGATGAAAAAAAACATTAGGGACTCTCTAGAGGTGGTATTTTGCATATTGAACCCTAGGTTTTGGGTAATTTGCACATTACACCAAAACTAGGTTTTAATGCACAAACATTGCTTAACAAGCTCTTTCTTGGTGCTCAGGGTACCACAAGCCATACCTCTACATAATTATCATTATTATGACACTTCAACACTTGATGAACATTTTATCATGTAACATTTGCAATTTAACCCCTCAACTTGGGTAATTTGCACATTAGTCCAAAACATGCAAAACATTGTTTCAACATTATTAAAAAAGGACTGAAATTGAAACATAAGTTCCTCTTGAGCCTTAATTACTTTTCAAGAGATAAGAGCAAGCATATAATTTAACTTTATTAACAAAACATCTAGGGTTAAAGCATAACCCAAGTCAGGGATGTTACACATGGTGTCAGTATCTCTAGGGCTCAATGTCCCAATTCTTGTGAAGAAAGGGAGTGCATGAGTAAGATTCCATATGCATTTACAATTGAATCATCATGTACGCGATGTTATGTACTCGTCCAGACATTTTGTATGCCTTGAGCATGAGTAGAAAATATCATTTAGATCCTGATGAAAGTCACTAGACTGCCATGAAGAATATCCTTAACTACTTGAGAAGAACTAAGGATCAATCTCTTGTCTGTGGAGGAGAGGAAGAGTTGGTGGTAAAGGGTTACACCAATGCATGCTTCCAAACTAATAAAGATGATTATCGATCACAATAATGATTTATATTTTGCCTCAACAATGAAGATGTGAGTTGGAAGAGTTACAATCAAGAGACAATTGTGGATTATACATTAGAGGTCGAGTATATTGATGCATCCAATCTAGAAAAGGAGGTTGTTTGGATCAAGAAGATCATTTCTGAAATTGGGGTGATTCCAAGGATCAACGATGCAATTGAGCTATATTGTGACAACAATGGGGCTATTGCACAAGCTAAGGAACCCAAATCGCAATAGTGTTCCAAGCATATACAAAGGTGGTTCCATCTCATATGAGAGATGGTACATGAAGGAGATGTAAATATTTGTAGAGTACCAACCAAAAACAATGTGGTTGCCCCATGACAAAAGAACTTTCATAGCAGAAGCTTGATGGTCATGTTAGCTCACTTGGTATTAAGTTAATGGGTGATTGGCTCCAAGTGAAAGTGGGAGTTTGTTGGTATGTATGCCCTTAGAGCCAATCATAAGATGATTGTAATGGCATATCTTGTAAATGATTTTATTAATAAAACTCAATTCTATTTATTTCATTTTATTTGGTTATTAGATAATGATGTAACATAATAAATGTCTAAAGAATGATGATACTCAATCACATATGTCTTAGGTTTAGGACCTGAACAATGAGATCATATGTATGATAAGAGTACATACATTCTTGTTATGTCCTTAGTCGATCATTATTGTTGAAACCAAATAGACAATAGTAGTACATAAGACTAGAGTGTATGTTTGTTGATGGCATAATATCATTAGTCATGATATGTGATATAAAACCAAACACATAAGTACTTGTTAGAGAGAAGTATAATGGAAAGACCCAACTTTAGAATGATGCATGGAAACCATGATTGGTAGTCAGAATCACTACACACATCATATGTCATTCGATGTACTTCTACATAATCCACCATGACCTTGAATAAGGGTTTTTATAAAGGTGATGCTCTAGTGCACTATGACACATGGGGATGATTGTGAGTGATTTAGATGTTATTCATCCCTCCTACAGGAGTATGATATCCTGGCCACTCGTTAAGTGAGACTGAGAAATGCATGGCCATGTTCATATGAGTCAATATGTGACATTGGGCTTACATATATCTCAGACAGTCTGCTCTAGTTCAAGGAACATGGATTGAACATTGAAGAGGATGATGATTCCATGCCTCGAGTCAAATCTCAATATCAGTAATAAAGGTAATATATAAACATTATAACACCAATCAAGAATGTACGCTGAAGTTGTTCTCTAACTTTCCAATTACTTAGGTAGAAATGATGTGTTCCTAGACACCGCTCATTGCTTGTGATGTCATAAATTAGTTATGGACATTCACTGCCAACACAACTTGGAACCTATAGGGTCACCACACATAGGATACACTTAGAATAGGAGTTTATTCATGAATGATGTTTAACTTGATTACTGAAATGTTTATGTATTTTATTTAAACAACTATTGACTGACTGGACTCTGAACCAACCGATTCAATTGTTGAACTAATCGGTTGGAGTGCCAGGTTAATGGAAACTGTGTATGGATGAATATTAGTTGAGTTGGGGCATGAAACAACTGGTTCACTTAGGGCACTGATCGGTTCATGGTCTCAAATGACCTATTCCTATGATGAACTGTCTGGTTCATTGATCAAGTTGATTGCATCAAGTATTAGTGCTGACTTCATATTGTGCATTGATTGAATATTAGTTGCCAATACAATTGCGGTTGGGAAACATGATGAAATAAAGGTTCAAGGATTGAACTGATCGACTGACATGCACATCAATCAGTTCACCTATGAGTCAATTGTTTCACTGCTCGTAGGATGCGAAAATTCATGAAATACCATCACCTTTTACTCCTGCTCAGACTGGGAACCCTAACCCTAACTCTCCTATAAATAGAGGGGTATTGGAGGTTTCTTAGAAACATTAATTAGTTATAACAATTATTGAATTCTCTGGTTGTGGTAACCAAGAGTACCTAACCAAGTCCTACCTAACAAAGGGAGGGATAGCAACAGAGAACAATTATGGGAGAGTAAGTTGGTTCTAGTACACCAATGAAAAGTGACAACTCCTTCTTGTCAGTTCTTCTAGAACGATAGGAGTTCCCGGTGGTCCGTGTGGGCTATAATAGAGGTAAAGAGGTTCTTGTATGCTGCTTAGTAGGAAAAGGTCAACTGGTAATTGTGTGAATAACGAGGAGCTACTATTGATGCTATATGGGTGCGACTTGAAGAAAGGTGCATACTACCGTGAGGGAATTGTTGCTAGACTTGCTCCAGGACAAAGTATGTCCTCATAAACCATCATTCCCATTACATAGTGACTGACACGATCTACTGTCTATGGGGAATATGGCAGTTTAATTGTTGTTTTTGTTTCCTATTCTATAGCCATATTTCCATGCATAAGATGTGTTCCTGGTTCGGCTGGTGGAGTGTCACAAGAATGGTGTTATTGTTATGTATTGATTTAGAATGCCTAAATCTTGACTTGTTACTCATGCCAAAGGATTGTTAAATGAACTAAGCAATATCTAATTATTTGTTCATAACCATGCTCTAAAAGATGTTTAAAAGTTATATTTGTTTTAAGCAATTACTTATTTTCTTGAATGGAATATCATTGTAAACTATATTTTACTTATGCTAGAACTATTTTCTATACCTTTCAACATATGCAAGTTTCTTTTGAGTTTGTTATACTTAATATGATGTTGCTGCATGTATCTATCTTTAGTGGGAGGTATCCACTCATTGGGACTCTATATGAGTCTCATCAGGTTGTTTCCAACATTTTCAAGTATAATTCTATCCAACAGAGACGTCGTTACCAAGAAGATTAAATAGAATAATCTAGATAGATTAGATCGTCCTTGTACACTCTCTTTCTTTGGATGGGTTGTATATTGAGTTTGTTCAACAATGTACTTGTATTTGATGTAAAAGGAACTGTATGTGAGCAGTAAGATTTGATTCTGATTTTGATAGAGTTGAGTATGATTTGTATATCTTAATGTGATGTCCTTTATGTGACATTGGCTTATGAAGTTGTGAAGAAAGAAAAAGAAAAATTAATCTGTAATTTTTGTATACTGTATTAATCGCCTTTGTTGAGAATTTTTCGTTTTTCTTCATAATTTGGGTTTAGGTTTTGGGATTCCATCTAATGGTTGGCATTCTACTAATCAAAGGAGAGGTCCCAACATCATGGTATTAGAGCCAAGGTTAGATGAGTCAGCAAGGATAGTAGGATTTAGGATTAAATGATAATGTGGATGTTAAATATAACCCGAATGATCTGCATACTGATTGAATTCAGTATCCAAATACTTTGGTCAAGTATTTGGGTATTGAGATAAGCTAGTATGCAACCATAGACTATATTTCTTCTAGATGCCCTGATCAAGCATCAGATGAAGACAGTTTGGGAGTATAATAATATGTATAATTGTTATAAAATAATAAAATGGTGAAAGAGAAAGGATTACATAATTCAATATGATGATTAAGACAAGCAATAAATATCATGTGATAAAGATTAAAGTGAAATGGATTATGAAGATAATCCTTACACAATTTTAACATGGGTATGAATCTGACATTTATAAGGAAAGTGATAACTGAGATGAAGCCCACTAAATGATCTTCTTTGTGAAGGAAATTGATGAATACAGATAATAATGCAGAATGAATTATAATCTTGATCCATGAAATACATAATCAAATTATAAATGAATATGAAAATTGATGTGAATCATATATTGATAAATGATGTACTATGAAAATTTGTAAATTTAGTGCATGTAATAGTTAAAGAGAGATAGTAGGAAGACAAGGGATGAAACATTCATCTAATGCCAAAAAAGTGATGTTATATGAAAGAAAGATCAAATGGAAACCATTCTAACTCTATGCTGAGAGAGATGAACAGATAGATGATATGATATTCTTCCAGACATTTTCATAGATTTGGGGACAAAATTCTAAAAGGAGGGGAGAATTTGTAATGACCGATTTTTAGATTAACCATCTAATAAGCATTTACTTGGATTAGTGTATGCTTAACTAGATTGATCATTGTTTAAGCTTGATTAATGATAGTAGTCAAATTATGATTCTTTAAACTTAATGAGAAAATTTAAATATGCTTTTATTTCAAATAATTAAGGTTTGATAGTTGAAAACCCTAATTGGAAAAAAATTAGGGGTTTGGTAGTATATGAATTAAACATTTTGATAAATATAGTGGTACACTAAATAATTTTTAGTATATTATATAAAACTCTAATTTAGTTGGAATTTGGATATGATTTTAATAACTCAAATGTAAGCATTCTTTAAAAAAAATTGTTTCCCCATGACAAACTCAGCCAACCATGTATTCAGACTAAAATATACCAGTATGATATTTGAATTTTATATTTTTATTGGTATGTACAATTAATATGAAATTTCAACTTTTGTTTAGAAACTATATTGTATGTACTCTTATAAATTTTCATAGTTTTTGGATGATGCTTGATCTCTACAGAGAGGGGTGTCGGTCGAGTTTTCCTCGGATAAACTCGTTCGACCATGATGCAGACTGTAGTATAGTAGTGTAGTGTTTGATTTTTAGTTACTTATTGGTACTTTTGAATGATCCTAAATTTTAAATGGGTCTCTAATATTCTATCTCCCTCAACATGGTGATTTTTCGTATTTGTTGGAGGAGGTTTAACCTATTAATTAAATGATTTAGTTGCTAGAGTTTGATTGGATTTGTAGAAATTTAGAGCTTGACATACGTTTTTAAGGTGCTTGTCACCTTAGGTGAGTTTTTGTCTCCCTCTTAAGATCTATATTCATGTTGAAAGCCTAATTTTGTCTGTATAAAATAATCAGAAACCTTACTTGTATGTGTATGTGATTAGGTATTGATTTGGAAAGATATTAGGGAATCAAATTATACAAATTTCAATTATTTCTCATTGAATTGAACTTGCTTAGTTCCTGATATATTGATTGGTGTTCCATGGAAAAATTCTATGGATAGAGGACTATACTATTTAATGTGAATATTGTTTAAAAATTAGCTCAATACCTGATATTCTTGGGAATTGAAATGACATATATATAGAATCATATTTGAATTGTATTAGAATGAATTATATAATTGTACTGTTGAATCTTACTGAAATCGAATATGAGATATACATAAGAATCAATATGAGGTGGTGACATTCCCTATTTATGTTTTGTGATTGAAGGATTGAATCAAAGAAGTCAATGAATCAATGCATACTTATGATTCGTGAATGAAGTATGTGGAAATGGAAATTTGGGTTTACATATGTGTGAATAGCCCTAATGAGTCCTTGTGCACCATGATGGGATTACTGAATGATACAAATCTTATGATGTGTTGAACTAAGATGACTTTCAAAACCCTAGAAATCTAGTATTGAATCGAGTATAAGAGATAAATCTCAACGTTGTATATTGTCTTGTGAATGCGATGGAATTCTCAACTGTAGTTTTTATTACTTTAATTGAAGATGATAAGTCTATTCAATATTATATAAGCCTAATTCGTCTATTTTATTATAGATTATGGAATTATAAAAGAACTTGAGTCTTTTATACAAGTCACACAACAACACATTGTGAACGATGATTGGAGATTATGGTGTAATAAAATGTAACCTTAATTAATTTTTTTTACCTAAAGTGAGTAGTATAATAAGGAATGCTCATTTTGGATTATGGGAAAGCCATTAGAAGTCAATGACATGGTACCTTTTTCTAAATATAAGAAACAATATGAACAAAAATATATAAAATGGTGATGGAAAGTTAAAAATGAAACTAATGAAGTTATTATGCTAAATTCTTTAATCTTTTATCTTTAGTCACATGTGGCTTAACCCAAACTGAATGAAATATACAAAAATTGGACTTTGATGGATGTCAATGAGAAGAGAAGCATTGTATATCAGGTGAATTAAGAATGATTGGATCCAAACTATAATGAGCATGAATGAAAGAAGTTGAGACTAGTGAATATAAAATGAAGGAAAAATATGAGAATTAGTAGATGGATCTAAGAACCTAACTCTAAACCAAAAAAGATGACCTAGACGATGCTAATGAATAATAATCTCAAATTAGGGATTAAGGAATGCACATAACTGTAGTTGAATTCAATTAATAGTTGAGGTTCAAGCATTTGAATTTATGTACAACAATGTGTTCTTGTATTGTGATTATTTGAATTATACTCTGGGAATGGACTATTTCGATGGACTTCAAATGATATTCAACATGTGCTGATTAGTAATCCTAACTAAATAATGTGAAATAAAAGAAGAAAAATGATTAAGTTTGTTATGCATGTTTATGTTTGAGATTTACTCCTATATATAGAAATGTAATAGAATATATATATATATATATATATATATATATATATATATATCTTGCATGATAAACCTACGTTGAGTATGATGAATGCCACAAGATGTGTATATCCATATATAGTTTCTAGTTTGGATGTCTTTATGAATATTGAGTATGGACTATGATATGCAATATGCATAACAAATATGTTGAGATTGTGACGACACCAGCTATCATTAAGATAACAAGTGTACAATCAACATGTGGAAATGATTATTAATAGTGGATTACTAAAAATCACTAAAATTTAAAACTATTTATAAAAAGATCCATTACTTGAAAACTCTTTAAACAAGAACCAAAGTATTATAATTACATACTGGTCCTCATTGTACATCCCATGTACCATCTCTTCTCGAGGAATATATATACAACACTTTTCTTTGATAAAAGCACAAGTAAAAAAATCCTCGAGGCATTCGAGCCAAAATCTCAGATCGATTATAAGAACACTATCCACTGACTCCTAGGACCTGAGAGTACAGAGATGACACATAGGACTTTCTATACAAAGCTTGACAACCAGTATCCCCACCTAGGATATCACTGTTGTCCCTATTGTTGTTGTTGTTGTTCTTCCCCTGCTACAAAGTTTCTGCCTCTTTATCTGTGTCTACCTAAAAAAAATGTTGGATCCCACGGGGGTGAGACAACTTATAAAATTGCCCCAGAGAGAGATATAATTCTCTGCCAAAAACATTATTGTTGCAATTTAATATAAATAAACTGAGCATTGGAATAGCAGATTAGAGAAACATTCTTACTTAAGCATTTCAACTATAACTTGATAAAGCATCTTGAGTATTGGATAAGTGACATATATAATATTTATCCATCTAGAGCATGCTCAGCCAGATAACATCAACCAGCGATTCTCGTATTTCAATCTTAAGCAAATACGCTGCATGGCTGATTACATTTTACAACCATACTTAAGCTCTGAGGAGAAGAGGTATATCGCTCATGCTCCAACCGACCATTGTGAAATCGAAATCGGTACCATGCATAGGTCAATGGAAGAGTCGGCTTCCATAACCTCATCATGTCCGGGTTAGTGTGAGACCACATGCAGGACATCTAGTGTCTCTGCTAAATAGCTTGCCAAGGTATAGTGGCATCTTCAGTATAGAGTTACAATGGCAGATGTACTCTCTTCACAATCGAGAGATTTCATATTTATCTCCATCGATCCGACATTAACATCATCGGGAGATTTGTGATACATCCATCCCGACACATATAATGAAGGATTGAGAGGTTTAATGTTTACCTTCCATCAATTCCCCCATTAGGGCGTACGGATATTTTTCCCATCACCCCCACATATTCAAAAATATGCGATCTCCAAGAGCTCCTATAGGAAAACCTATTTCACCATCACCAATTACTAACGATGATGGATCTATGGTCAGAGCACTACATGAATAGCTTTCACTTGATTAATTAAGTACATTATCATATTCTTTTAGCATCAGCCAAGTTTTCAAACATAACTTATTATAACAATTGCCACAAAGAAACATGCATTACTTTCATCAAGTACTTCTCAGTCTTTATATGACATTGGGATCTCAGTCCCTCATTTAATACTAGGAATTATCATCCCTTCACAATTTCAATACCATAATCATATGGTTCTGGGTATTCAGACCCTTAGCTCATCACTGAACACTGTTACCACTTTTTTAGGTAATTATCACCTTCAGGTCATCTGACCAAGGTAAACATGACACTTGCTACACAAGCATTTCTTATGGCACTTGAGGCCCGTTAACTCTCTTATTACCTTTTACTAAGCAACAAGGCATATTATGGCACACAAGGCCCAATAAACAATTTCAATAAATAAAGCACCATAGCTCATACATGGCTATGTTCATCATCTCATGATACATGCATGGTTAGTGCAGATGATAATAATTACATCAATTACATATCAACACCATACAACACAAAGTAATACCATTATTCCCTTTTCAGGATTTGTGTTTCCATTCCTTATCAATTAAGGATACTCATCCCATTAACCAATATTAGGATTATGGATTATCATTATATTACCCAAAAAATTTGGGTTTCATACATAATAACCCAAAATTAGGGTTTCAAATTACATTACATCATCCTACATTATGGATTTGCAAATCATTACCCTGAATTAGGGTTACTCATGTCATCACCCTAAATTCATATCACATCATCCCCCTAGATTGGGGTTTCACTCAGAATTGCCCTAAATTAGGGTTTGAGTTCATCAATCAACTCAATTGGGGTTTTATGATCTCTTTATTAAGGATCATACCTTAATTATATATCCCATTCATTTTGAATGTATTGGGCATGATCATTATACATGTATTAATATCTTTCTCTCATCCTCTTCTAGGATGTCCACTATTCAATTCTTAATTAGATTGAGTCTACTCTTTATTCAAATTCATGGATTTAAGTTTAGCATGATGTATTGAATTATTTCATCATTATGTATCAATGATTAGTCCCACTAAGGGTACAACTTACCTAAGTACATTAGATGTCGAAATGGTTTGATCAATTGAACCTTCAATTACATGAGGTATCCAATTGGATTGACTAATTGAACCTTCAATTACATGAGGTATCCAATTGGATTCTTGACCAATTGAACCTTCAATCACATTAGATATTCAAATGGATTGGACAATTGAATATTAAATTACATTAGGTATCCAATTGGATTGACCAATTGAACCTCAAATGGTTTTGATTACTTAGACTCCAAACGGTCTTAGTTTCTCATAATTCAATGGTTTGAAACTATTTGGGAAAATTGCCCTTGAAACCGTTTAAGCAAGAAATGTGTTGAAAATGAATGGTCTTGGGTCTCCAAACGGTTTGAGACCGTTTGGACCCAAACAGTCTTGAGACCGTTTGGAATCAAACGGTCTTAAGACTGTTTGATCCAAACCCTCTCAAAACCGAATGGACCGAAAAGGTCTTCCATCACTTAATCAATTCAGGGTTTCAATCAATAAACCGCCTATCAATTGAATCATTGATTCATTCATCAATTGAACCATTGGATCACCATTCAATTGGACCATCAATTAGGGTTTTGAACCCAATTGAAATAGGATTTATAATCAAGAAACCATCAATTAGGGTTTTGAAATCGAGGAACCATCAATGGTCGACATAGTAAAACTAATTCCATTGAAATTGTTGAATCATCATTAAACCATGATATGACCTGACCTCAAATGGTCTTGAGGTCGTTTGGATGACCTCCAAACAGTCTTGAGAACGTTTGACCCATCCCATCCTTGAAATTTGTGAAATTCAATTAGGGTTTGCATCATTGAATCGATCATCAATGGAGTTATTGATTGTATTTCAATTTGACATCACTGGATCTTCAACCATCCAATCATACTCAACCATAGGCCTCCAAACAGTCTTGGTTGACCTCCAAACGGTCTTGATACCATTTGGGTGACCTCCAAACGGTCTTGAGACTGTTTGGGTTAGTCAACCCAAAAATTGAATCCATCAATTAAGAATTTCAACACTTCAACCTGATTGAATTTTGTAATTGCAAGATCTTCCATTCTTGGAACCTTCAAGATCAAATTAATTGAAACCATTCGATCAACATCCAATTACATCAGCATATTTATCCAAATGGTCAACTGTTGGTCAGCCTCTCCAAACGGTTTGAAACCATTTGGTTTCTAACGGTTTGTTGAAACCGTTTAACCAATACCATTGAAATCGATTGGTCTCAAATTTTGAAACTGTTTGCCTATAATATTAATTGAGATGTGTGCTTGAGATGATGTCATCATCATCAAGCTTCAACCCCTCGAATTATACTGCATTCTCATGGTGATTTCATCAATTAATCAAAGGAATTTCAAGAAGAACAATTGAACCAAATGAATTGAAGAATTGAATTCAATAACAATGATTAAGGGTTCAAGTTATATAAACCTCCTTCAAATGAGATTCAAATCTTGGAGATTCACGTAAACAATGGTGGAAGAAGATTTATCAAACAACAAGGTTCGTTCCTCAAGCTTTTGAGTGAAAAGAATTGGCTAGAATTGAAGATTGATTGAAGAAAGTAAGAAATCAAGCATTGGTTTGTGATTTCCACCATGAATTTGAGGTGAAAGGGGGTCGTGGAGCTTACCTACAGGTTGGGGGACGTCCTCCTGTTGCTCCCAAGCTCTTTCTTGTTTAGAAAGCAAAGAGTGAAAGAAAATTCGAAAAAGAGTCTTTGGTTGAGTGGAAAATTGGATATATATATATATATAAAGGATTTTCAAGGAGAGAGAAAGTTTATAAAATTCCTTCAACTCCCCAATTTGATGCCACACACTCCCCTCAACTCTTTGTATACGAAGGAAACTCCCTTTTCCTTTTATTCCTCTTCATTATCCATGAAATAAAGGAAAAAGCAAATTAAGCACCTTAACCCTTATAATAATAATATCCAAAAATTAGTGGATATTACTTTTCTTTATTTTATGTGAGTGGGTTATCCACTTGCCTTGAGATATTTCGTGGCCTTTGCAAGGCACAAGGACGTTCAAACTTATTCAAATTCATCCTTCACCTTTTTTATTAAAGGGTACTTCAATTATTTTATTTATTTTTGCATTAAAATTGAATTAGGGTTTCAATTATGTTTAAATCTTGATTATTTTAATATCAAGATTCTCTCTCCTCCAAAGAGACTCAAATGAGATGCCCCTCTCATTTTATTGCCTCAACATGATGCCAATAAATATCAGAGACCTTATTTAAGTGATAATTTGCATATTGTACCCTAGGTTTTGGGGTAAATTGCACATTACACCAAAACTACGTTTTAATGCACAAACATTGCTTAATCAACTCTTTCTTGGTATTCAGGCTTTCACAAGCCATTCCTCTACATCATCTTCATTCTCATGATTCTTCAACACATGAGGAACATATTATCATGCACAATTTTCAATTTAACCCCTCAACTTGGGTAATTTGCACTTTAGTCCAAAACAAGTAAAATATCATTTCAACATTATTCAAAAATGACTAAAATTGAAATATGAGTTCCTCTTGATCCTTAATTACTTTTCAAAATATAAGAGAAACAATATAATTCACTTTATTAAGCAAAACATCTAGGGTTAAAGCATAACCCAGGTCAGGGATGTTACAAGTGATCCACTCCTTACAAGGATTTTGTCCCCGAAATCGTTAAGAAAAAAGAGTAGGGTTACGTCCTTTTCATTTCTTCCTCTAGCTCCCACGTAGCTTCTTCAATGCCACGGTGATGTCAGAGAACTTTTACAAGACATATGTCTTTCTTTTTTAGCTTTTTGATTCTTCTATCATGAATCAACATATGTCCTTCAACATATGATATATCATCATTTAGTTCTACTTCCACAGGTTGCAAAATTAACTCTGTCAGGATGACACTTCCTCAACATGGAGATATGGAACACTGGGTGCAATCTATGCAGCTCAGGTGGCAACTCCAGCTTATAGGTGGTGTGATTCCGCTAGAGGTGAAACACACTAGCCGATTTGACCTGACTAGATGCGCCCCACGAGGTCGGAACACACGTGATGGGAATTTGCTTTTGAAATTTATAAACCTAACTTAACACCTACTCACACTAAAACACTACACCCGCAAGCGCACGGGGTCGTGTCGTAGTATAGGAAGGTGGCAAGTACAGGTTCGATCCACAGGGAAAAGAGGGGGTGCTAGAGCTAGGTTAGTTTGGCTAGGTTCCTACGACAGAGACTAGTGTTAAGGGTTTAAAGGTTGATTTGATTGTAAACTAAGGATAAACAAGAAAGAAATTAAAGGAAAGAATGAAATCTACGTTAACCCTAGACTAGATTAAGGCTAAGCAAGCAAGAAAGGATTAAGCTAGGTATGAAAGTGGAAACTACACTAAGGCAAGCAAGAGAGTAATTAAAGAGCTAAGCTAACACAAACAAGGCAAGAGAAAAGCAAGAAGCTAACTAAGCAAGGAAATAACTAATTAAGCTAAGCAAGCACAAAACTAGGGTTTCAAGCAGTAAAGAGATGTGTGGGTTGTTTAGGGGTATGAACTTATCACTTAAGTTGGGGGGTGACATATGAACATAATTATTCCATTTAGATTATCCAAACCAAACAACAAGTTAGAGTCTAATGAATTAACCTAAGCTACTAACTGGCCATTGATATGCTAGGTTGTGTATAGGGGAACTAGTCCCTAACACCCCCTACTACCCTTACGAGGCTCAATTGGGTTAGGGATTAGGTTCAATTCAATTAGAGTCTAATCATGTCTAGGTTTCTAGATTAGGCATTCCTAGGGCAATTAGGGGCCGAGGGTAGTAATGGGGAGGTGAAATTAGGGCTTTGGCCCCAATTCCCCCACATTCTAGCCTTGAGAAGGCTCCATGCTAATTGCACTAGAATTATCTAATATAGCTACTTAGATCTCTCACTTAGGTTTAGGGAGATTCATTAGGATGTAGGAAGATGGGAGGCAACCTAGGGATCCGAGAATAGGACCTAGGGGCAAATCCCAAAATTCACACATATAAGCAATTTGCCTAAATTCCTAGGTGATTTCACACACAAACCAACAAGCAATCCATGGAGAATGAGATGCAAATAGAATATAATCATTAACAAATGGAATTACAATTTTTACATGTCATTTTCCCCCAACATGGTATCAAAGTAACATAATTTCCCCCAAACAGCCCACCCACAGGGGCCTAGCTACTCAAAGAAATGGAAAATACAAAAAGAGAGAAGAAAGAGATAGAGGTGGTCATGGAGCTCGAAGTAGTGGCTGAAATCTCCCTTTCCAGCAGCTGCAGGTCGTCCTCCTCTCTCCTCCAGGGTGCAAGGGTGAAGAATGAGGGGGATTATGGGTAGGAACTAGTCTAAACTAGTGATTTGGTGGCGGAAATAGTAAAATGGAGTGGATTTGAGGTGGATATGGATTGGAATGTAGTGGATGGCGATTTTGGGAGCTAGGAGGTGGTGGAAGGCAGCTAGCCTCGTGCCCCAGCCACCACCTAGGTATATATAGGTATCTAGGGGGTCTAGGGTTAAGTTAGGGGTAAAATGGGGAAAGAAGTGGAAAAGTGGGTGGATTTTGTGAGTAGCATGGCCGTGGTGGGTCACCATGGTCGTGGTGGGTAGGGTAGACCACGGCCGTGGTGGATGGGCATGGTCGTGGGAACTAAAATGTGGACATCACAGGGATATGTACATGGATGGCCACGTCTGTGGGGGGTTACCACGGTCGTGGTGGGAACCTAGGGCCACGGGCATGTTGATCACCACGGCCGTTTTGGCCATTTTCATCAATTTTTGGGAGTTTTAGTGATTTTTTGTGCTTGGGGCATGTCCACCACGACCGTGGTGGGATACCACGGTCGTTTTGGTGTCTCTACCATGCATTTGAGCTTTTAACTTGATCATCCATGGAGGGTATTGCTTCAAAACATTCTTTGACAACTTGGGGTAGGTTGGAAGTGGTTTTGGCCTCATTTTGGGCTCCTCCAAGCCTGAGGAAACCCTAGATTGGACCATCCTCTTTCCATGCCATCAAGTAGTGGAAAAAGTACCTATAAAACATGCAAAAAGTCTCCATAAGTGCATTTGATAGAAATAAGCATATTGGGGGAAATAACATGTAATCTAACAAGTATATATGCGGCAGAAATACAAAATGACACAAGATAAAACCCTAAAATAGGACTGAATCACCACCCCAAACTTGACACATACTTGTCCTCAAGTATGCTCCAATTCAATCTCTCTACAAACTTTTTACAGTCAAGACATGACAAATGCAATGTAAAAGATGATTATCGCTGAATGGGATCAAAGATGACTAAGTGCATGCATTTCACCTCTCTCCTCTCCTGCTTTCACAAACCAATCATGAACAGAGCACAATGCATATGAACTTCAAATATAACGCATAGAATATACAATTTATCCATATTTCTTCCATAAAGTTCCGGGTAAACCGTTTCATGGTGGCGTTAATCAAGAATGACTAGGAGTGTTGTTTCACATTCATGCATTCAATCTTATATTTCAAATCACACCAAATGGCCCACGTAGCTGCGGAAAAGGGCAAAATGAGCTAAGTTTGATGCTTCTTAGCTCAATGGGCATGAAAATGGAAGGAACAGTTGTAGTAAGATTTTTGGAGTGTTTTACACACTCATCTTTTCTTTAATTGAATGCTCTGAAACAGGAGTATCCTTTTATTTTCTTTTTCTTTTTTTTCCTTTTCTTTTTCTTTGCCCTTGGCGTAGATAGGGCATATGGTGGATAACTGAAGTGGAGAGATGGAGATGTGGCCACCCCAAACTTTTGGAGGTGGCCACGGCTGATATGTGCACTTTGGCATCCTTTCATGAGACAAAGGGGTAAGAAGATGGTGAGTGAAAAGTCGGGTCAAAGAGGGGTCGCATGTATGATTCTCCATATAAGACATCCTGCATGAAAATTAATCCAATTCTTCATCCTAGATATCACACCACATGAATGAACAAGATGAAATTGGTATATCAATCAAGTGATTCCACAAACACTAAGCGTTCAAAGCTTGCTCAACTTCACAATTCAACCAAATCAATCACAATCATAAGAGAGGTGATGCACATGTAAAAAGTCAAGAATTGATACCACTTAGCAACAAACAATGATAATTCACTTGCATTTGTCAAATTTCATCATTTTTTCTCGAAACAGTAGAGATTGGGTCAAAACACACTTTTTAGACAAGAAATCTCAAATTTGGGCAAAATTGGCCAAAATGGGGCCAAGTTGCCTCCAATCACATCTAATCCTATATTATTAAACTTAAAGCAGCAACCAAGCAAATCCTAGCTAAAACATGCAAAATTACCAAAAATCTACATGATATGCAATGCATGGCAAAAATAGCAACATTTTTGAAAATTACGCAAAAATAGCAAGGAAGAAAACTACATGGCATGCAAGTATGCAAAACAAGAACACAAAGTATAGATACACAATAATGAGAGATGGTTATACTATTCAGTCATCTTGAGAAAAAACATAGAACAAGGAACATAGAAGAAAGTGGGGTAAACATGGGCTTACCGCCCTACCACCCCAAACTTTTAAACCATGTTGTCCTCAACATGAAATAGAAGCTCAGAATGGAAGGGTATAGGGCATGGAGTCGTGGTAGATAAATGCCAAGAGGGGAGACAGATCCCAATGTGTCCATTGAGAAGGGGATAGCCTCCACAGACGTGGTGTGCACCATGCCCGTTTTGGAATGCATGCAACACGGCCGTGTTGTGTAGCACGGCCATGTTGATATCCTTTCTGTAGCTTCTCTACTGATTTGCAATTTTCTCTTCATTTTTGTTCTCCTCCTTGTCAATATCATCCATGCATCACTCTCCTTCCAATGTACCTGTCCTAAAATGACATAAACAACAAAAACCATCAAGCATAAAGTGTGTGTGTGTGTTTTTTCTTGGAAAGTGTAAAAGCAAAGCAAAAGTATCAAAAATTTAAGTTTGGGTGAAAAAATCCCAAACCTAGGTGGGTTGCCTCCCACAAGTGCTAAGTTTCATGCCTTCAGTTGGGCTTGTTGTTCTTTCACCATCAACCATGGTCCAAAAACAAAATATTTTCACCCCCATCATAAGCAACCATCTCAAATGTTTTCCTTCATTGATCTTCCTCCCAAGGATCGTGCGAGCTTTGTAAGTATTTTTTAGCAATTCTCTCTCCTTGGTGATCATCATCATAGATATTAATCAGGATTAAGAGCCTCAAAAATATCATGAAATAGGTTTTCTCTCTCTTGAGGAATGGGTCTTCATAGGCACCAAAGAGAGGGGTCTCAATCATATCCATTTGCTCATGGGAAGTAGGGGGAGCATGTGATAGTTGTGGTGGTTGCATCGGTGTTGATGGTCGTTGAACTTTAGCTGGAGGAGGACATTGAGGTTGGAAGGTAAAGTGATGGGAGGGTTGTGGTGATGTAGGTGGTAGAATGAATTGAGGTTGGAAGGTGAACTTGTAGGAGGGTTGTGGCAATGGAGGTGGTGATGGTGTGTAAGGCTTAGGATAGCCTTAGAGGTAGGGTAGTAAAGGAGGGAATTAAGGTTGGAAAGTGAAGTGGTGGGAAGGTTGTGGCAATGGAGGTGGTGGAGGTGTGTAAGTCTTATGGTAGTCTTGGAGGTAGGGTGGTGGAGGAAATGGATGGGTTTGTGCATTTTGGCCTTCCATTTTGTCTTCTCCGAGTGGCTGGTCACATGCACAAGGCACAACCAAACAAAAGAAAGCAAGTTAGAAAACCAATATACATAAAGAATGCAAAGAGTAATGAATAAAGAATAGCAATGATGAGGGTAGTAGGAAAATTGAAAGAAAAACTAACTAGCTAGGCTGAGCACCTCTAATCCCTGACAACGGCGCCAGAAAGCTTGGTCTGATTCCGCTAGAGGTGCAACACACTAGCCGATTTGACCCGACTAGATGCGCCCCACAAGGTCAAAACACACGTGATGGGAATTTTCTTTAGAAATTTATAAACCTAACTTAACACCTACTCACACTAAAACACTACACCTGCAAGTGCACGGGGTCGTGTCATAGTATAGGAAGGTGGCAAGTACAGGATCGATCCACAGGGAAAAGTGGGGGTGCTAGAGCTAGGTTAGTTTGGCTAGGTTCCTACTACGGAGACTAGGGTTAAGGGTTTAAAGGTTGATTTGATTGTAAACTAAGGATAAACAAGAAAGCAGTTAAAGGAAGGAATGCAATCTATGTTAACCCTAGACTAGATTAAGGCTAAGCAAACAAGAAATCATTAAGCTAGGTATGAAAGTGTAAACTACACTAAGGCAAGCAAGAGAAAAGCAAGAGAGTAATTAAAGAGATAAGCTAACACAAATAAGGAAAGAGCAAAGCAAGAAGCTAACTAAGCAAGGAAAGAACTAATTAAGCTAAGCAAGCACAAAACTAGGGTTTCAAGCAGTAAAGAGATGTGTGGGCTATTTAGGGGTATGAACTTATCACTTAAGTTGGGGGGTGACATATGAACATAATGATTCCATTTAGATTATCCAAACTAAACAACAAGTTAGAGTCTAATGAATTAACCTAAGCTACTAACTGGCCATGGATATGATAGGTTGTGTATAGGGGAACTAGTCCCTAACACCCCCTACTACCCTTATGAGGCTCAATTGGGTTAGGGATTAGGTTCAATTCAATTAGAGTCAAATCATGTCTAGGTTTTTATATTAGGCATTCCTAGGGCAATTAGGGGCCGAGGGTAGTAATGGTGAGGTGAAATTAGGGCTTTGGACCCCAATTCCCCCACATTCTAGCCTTGAGAAGGCTCCATGCTAATTGCACTAGAATTATCTAATCTAGCTCCTTAGATCTCTCACTTAGGTTTAGGGAGATTAATTAGGATGTAGGAAGATGGGAGGCAACCTAGGGATCCAAGAATTGGACCTAGGGGCAAATCCCAAAATTCACACATATAAGCAATTTGCCTAAATTCCTAGGTGATTTCACACACAAACCAACAAGAAATTCATGGAGAATGAGATGCAAATAGAATATAATCATTAACAAATGGAATTACAATGTTTACATGTCATTTTCCCCCAACATGGTATCAAAGAAAAATAATTTCCTCCAAACAGCCCACCCACAGGGGCCTAGCTACTCATAGAAATGGAAAATACAAAAGAGAGAAGAAAGAGATAGATGTGGGCATGGAGTTTGAAATAGTGACTGAAATCTCCCTGTCCAGCAGCTGCAGGTCGTCCTCCTCTCTCCTCCAGGGTGCAAGGGTGAAGAATGAGGGGGATTATGGGTAGGAACTAGTCTAAACTAGTGATTTGGTGGCAGAAATGGTGAAATGGAGTGGATTTGAGGTGGATATGGAGTAGAATGTAGTGGATGGGGATTTGGGGAGATAGGAGGTGGTGGAATGTAGCTAGCCTTGTGCCCCAGCCGCCACCTAGGTATATATAGGTGTCTAGGGGGTCTAGGGTTAAGTTAGAGGTAAAATGGGGAAAGTAGTGGAAAAGTGGGAGGATTTTGTGAGTAGCACGGCCGTGGTGGGTCACCACGGTCGTGGTGGGTAGGGTAGACCACGGCCATGGTGGATGGGCACGGTCATGGGAATGAAAATGTGGGGATCACAGGGATATGTACATGGATGGCCACAGCCGTGGGGGGGTCACCACGGTCGTGGTGGGAACCTATGGCCACGGGCATGTTGATCACCACTGTCATTTTGGCCATTTTCATCAATTTTTGGGAGTTTTAGTGATTTTTTGTGCTTGGGGCATGTCCACCATGACCATGGTGGGATACCATGGTCATCTTGGTGTCTCTACCATGCCTTTGAGCTTTGAACTTGATCATCCATGGAGGGTATTGCTTCAAAACATTCTTTGACCACTTGGGGTAGGTTGGAAGTGGTTTTGGCCTCATTTTGGGCTCCTCCAAGCCTGAGGAAACTCTAGATTGGACCATCCTCTTTCCATGCCATCAAGTAGTGGAAAAATTACCTATAAAACATGCAAAAAGCCTCCATAAGTGCATTTGATAGAAATAAGCATATTGGGGGAAATAACATGTAATCTAACAAGTATGTATGTGGCTAAAATACAAAATGACACAAGATAAAGCCCTAAAATAGGGCTGAATCACCACCCCAAACTTGAAACATACTTGTCCTCAAGTATGCTCCAATTTAATCTCTTTACAAAATTTTCACAGTCAAGACATGACAAATGCAATGTAAAAGATGATTATCGCTGAATCGGATCAAAGATGACTAAGTGCATGCATTTCACCTCTCTCCTCTCCTGCTTTCACAAACCAATCATGAAAAGAGCACAAAGCATATGAACTTCAAATATAGCGCATAGAATACACAAGTTATCCATATTTCTTCCATAAAGTTTCGGGTAAACTGTTTCATGGTGGGGTTAATCAAGAATGACTAGGAGTGTTGTTTCACATTCATGCATTCAATCTTATATTTCAAATCACACCAAATGACCCGCGTGGCTGCGGAAAAGGGCAAAATGAGCTAAGTTTGATGCATCTCAGCTCAATGGGTATGAAAATGGAAGAAAGGGTTGTAGTAAGATTTTTGGAGTGTTTTTACACACTCATCTTTTCTTTATTTGAATGCTCTTAAATAGGAGCATCCTTTTATTTTCTTTTTCTTTTTTTCCTTTTCTTTTTCTTTACCCTTGGCATAGATAGGGCATATGGTGGATAGACTAAAGTGGAGAGATGAAGATGTGGCCACCCCAAACTTTTGGAGGTGGCCACGGATGATATGTGCACTTTGGCATCCTTTCATGAGGCAGAGGGGTAAGAAGATGGTGAGTGAAAAGTCGGGTCAAAGAGGGGTCACATGTATGATTCTCCACGTAAGACATCATGCATGAAAATTAATCCAATACTTCATCCTAGATATCATGCCACATGAATGAACAAGATGAAATTGGTATATCAATCAAGTGATTCCACAAACACTAAGCGTTCAAAGCTTGCTCAACTTCACAATTCAACCAAATCAATCACAATCATAAGAGAGGTGATGCACATGTAAAAAGTCAAGAATTGATACCACTTAGCAACAAACAATGATAATTCACTTGCATTTGTCAAAGGTCATCATTTTTGCTCAAAACAGTACAGATTGGGTCAAAACACACTTTTTAGACAAGAAATCTCAAATTTGGGTAAAATTGGCCAAAATGGTGCCAAGTTGCCTCCAATCACATCTAATCCTATATTATTAAACTTAAAGCAGCAAACAAGAAAATCCTAGCCAAAACATGCAAAAATTACCAAAAATCTACATGATATGCAATGCATGTCAAAAATAGCAACATTTTTGAAAATTATGTAAAAATAGCAAGGAAGCAAACTACATGGTATGCAAGTATGCAAAACAAGAACACAAAGTATAGATACACAAATATGAGAGATGTTTATACTGTTAAGTCATCTTGAGAAAAAACTTAGAACAAGGAACATAGAAGAAAGTGGGGTAAACAGGGGCTTACCGCCCTACCACCCCAAACTTTTAAACCATGTTGTCCTCAACATGAAATAGAAGCTCAGAATGGTAGGTAGAGGGCATGGAGTCGTAGTAGATAAATGCCAAGAGGGGAGAGAGATCCCAATGTGTCCATTGAGCAGGGGATAGCCTCCACAGACGTGGTGTGCACCATGCCCGTTTTGAAATGCATGCAACACGACCGTGTTGTGTAGCTCGTCCATGTTGATATCCTTTTCGTAGCTTCTCTACTGATTTGCAATTTTCTCTTCATTTTTGTTCTCCTCCTTGTCAATATCATCCATGCATCACTCTCCTTCCAATGTACCTGTCCTAAAATGACATAAACAACAAAAACCATCAAGCATAAAGTGTGTGTGTGTGTGTGTTTTCTTGGAAAGTGTAAAAGCAAAGCAAAAGTATCAAAAATTGAAGTTTGGGTGAAAAAATCCCAAACCTAGGTGGGTTGCCTCCCACAAGCACTAAGTTTCATGCCTTCAGCTGGGCTTTTTGTTCTTTCACCATCAACCATGGTCTAAAACCAAAATGTTTTCACCCCCATCATAAGAAATCCTCTCAAATGTTTTCCTTGATTGATCTTCCTCCCAAGGGTCATGTGAGCTTCGTAAGTCTTTTTCAGCAATTCTCTCTCCTTGGTGATCATCATCATAGATCTTAATCATCCTTAAGACCCTAAAAAATCTCATGCCATAGATTTTCCCTCTCTTGAGGAATGGGTCTTCATAGGCACCAAAGAGAGGGGTCTCAATCATATCCATTTGCTCATGGGAAGTAGGGGGGAAATGTGATAGTTGTTGTGGCAACACATCCCATTATCATACAGATAATGAGGTGTTAAGCGAAAACGTGCGGAAAACACCATAACCACAGATTATCAAAAACACGAGTTAATTAAAACCGATTGCGGAAAACTGATAAACTGTGAAACTATTACTTTCCAGTCCATATCCTGTACAGAAACATGTCATATACATATTTATACACGCATACACAAGATCTGATACGTGTCCACGGCTCAAGAACAGCTGTTCATCCATCACATGAGATCACACCTGTTCATATACATAAAGGCCCATATCCGGCCAACAGCAGGATATACAACATCATCGAACGATCATCGTGAAACATCGTCAAAACACTGCCAAGGACCTGAGGGTACAGGGATGACTCTAGACTCTACTACAAAACATCCAAAACAGCAGCATGTCCAACGCTTGCCTTCTACTGCTCCTCAAGCTGCTCGTCCGCAACACCACAACCACGACCACGTCTACCTCGACCACCTAAAAAGAGGTGAAAACCAGCGGGGTGAGACAATTGAACAATTGTCCCAGCGGGAAACATAGCTCCCCACCGCAACTATAGAACCTCAGCAAGATAAACTATAGCAGCAGTTAACTAACAACAGGTATAACAAGAGCAGTTATATATATAGCAAGATTTACTCTTACCGGCAAGCATACCAGTTGTACCAAAGCATATAACCAGATGCCATTCAAAAGAATATGATTATCAAGATAAGGTATATCAACATGTAACAGGATTATTAGGACAGAATATAATGTCACATAACCTGATTATCAAGATAAGACCGATTACCACATAACCTGCAAGGTATATCAGAGATATTATATGAACAAGGCCTCAACCAATGTTTCGTGTTTGATATGATCAGTACATACTAAACGGCTGTATTACATTTTATTGTGCCCAGAGGATTTGAATCGTACCATTCAAATCCAACCTTCAGTTACGAAACCCAAACTGGTGCCATACAAGGTCAATGGAAGAGCCAGACTCCACGACCTCCCACCTCATGGTTAGTACATGAGTATAACACAAGCAGGACCGCAGTCACATGCTGAAGTGGTCTAAGCCACAGGGTTAGCTCCACGGGCTACCCATTCTCTAGCCCACCTTGGTACAGGTCACGGCGCTAGTAAAACTGAGCCACGGGCCTGTTCACCGTGCTCTGAGCCATGAACGCATTCATGCTCCATACATCACATATCCTGAGCCATGGGCCTATTCACCATGCTCTAAACACATATCTGAGTCTGCAACCGAAGTTACACTCTTACCTCCTCATTTTCAGGCTAGGAGCAACCTACACATATTCAACAATATGCGCTTCCAGGTTAACCCGTAGGAAAACCCGTTTCACCATCACCAAGTTCTGACGATGATGGATCTATGGCCAGGGAAACTACATGATATATTTCACTGTGATTAATTAGTATCTTTTAGATGGATTGCAAGATTCAACCAAGTTATATAACATGCAAGATATAACGGAAAGTAAAGAACATATATTAGGATCTGATCACATCAACCTGATCCATCTCAAGGATCCAACATCACATGTTACCACTTGGCCTCTTGCCAACCATCCAGATCCATCTCAAGGATCATCACATACCTCAGGATCTCAATCCTTCATCATGTACTGTCATTGCCTCTTAAGGCCCATATCATCATCATGGGACTAACACATCACATACATAATCTTATAGAGCAATTATCAAAATATTATTACCCATTACATATGTCACATAGCCCTTTCATGGCTAAGCCATCACCTGCATGGTTAGGGTACACAATAATCATAGTTTCAACATAAGGAATATGCTCACTTATCATGAAATATCATTCAAGATAATCTACTTATCAATATGACACTTATTTGGTAACCAAGTATGTTAAGTACATCATTAACAAACCATACTGATGCTTACCCTCAATCTCAGGATCATACAAGCAATCAAGGTATATAGGAAACAGATTGAGTATACAGAATCAACACTATTATTAACAAGGTCATTATTATGCCATCAACTATTGTCATCTGTATCATGATGCAACCTTTAACATAACTGTCACTTAGCATCATTATTACCAATCATTATGGTCATTAAACAAACTACTAGAGTAGTTATCATCATTCTCATTATCATTAACAATTAAGCATAACAGGTCACATTATGCATCTATTACATGAGGGCTATCATTAGATACATAACTATCATTAGCATCCTTATTATTTGCAAGGCAACATATTACATATTGATGGTATCACAAACACCACCATCGTTTTATTAGTTAATGGATAAACATCCACTTCTATCACATAAGGGACCGTCACCAAAGAAACTCATACCCTTACTATAGCCTCACAACCCTCATCTATAGCCTATCACCCAACATGGGTATCGGCCACCACACTAACCCTATCGGCCATCATGGCCCAAGGCATGTCGCCCAACATGGTATCGGCCATAATGGTATCGGCCATCAACCATATAGGCCAACATGGGCACAAGGCATGACGCCCACCAAGCTTATCGGCCAACACACTAAGCTCACTCTATCGCCCATCATGGGCAAGGGTATCGTCCAACATGCTACTAACCCTATCGGCCTACATGGATATCGGCCAACACAAGGGAGAGGTATCGTCCACCAAGGTACTAACCCTATCGGCCATAAGGCACATCAGCCTATCGTCCAACAAAGAACCCTACTATGTCGTGCAACATGAGAGCAAGGGTGTTGCCCAACACCAAGAGCCTTAACCAAAAGACAAGGAACATCACTATGTCTCCCATCATATCGGCCAACCAGACCTAAGCTCACTCCATCGCCCATCAAGGTGCCATGTCGGCCACCAAAGAGAGCACCATGTCGCCCAACATGGTCACCATGTCAGCCAACACTCAAGCTAGGTCAACCTATCGACCTCCAACTCAAGGAACTCCAACCCTAAAGCATCATATCGTTCAACTTAAGGGCAAGTGTGTCGCCCAACACACCCACAAGGAAGGGATATCGCCCAACCCTAGGTCACCTTCAACCTCCAACTCAAGGAAGCCCCAAACCCTAGAAAGCAAGGTACACAAAGGGACCCTACAACCCTAAGGGGGGATATCGGCCACTAAGGTACACTTAGCAAAGTACAAAAGTAAGGAGCTAAGATAAACTACTACATGCATAAGATCAAGCAAGAAGTAAAGGAGTTAGGGTTAGAAGCTATGCAACCCGCCTTAAGCTCCAAGCTCCAAAGCACTCCAGGGTTCAAAGCTATCGTCCACCAGGCTGCTCCAGAAAGGTGTATCGGCCACCACTTCAGCTCCAGGGAAGTGTATCGGCCAACACAAGCAAGATGTAGAGGGGTATCGTGCACCAAGGGTGGAGGGGAGACCAAAGGACCAAAGGAGACTAAGGCAAGGAGAAGAGCTACCTATATAGGAGGAAAGGGAGGAGAAACCAAGGTACAACCATGCTATGTGTCGCCCACCCAAGGGACACTTGTCCTAGGGTTCAAGCCAACACACTAGCAAGCCAAGAGACACTTGTCCAAGATGCAAACCAAGTGTCCACCAAACATGGTCAAAGCTAGACCAAGCAACATGGGCGACACCACTAGCAGCTCTACTGGGTGACACACCAAGCCACTGGGCGACACACCACCTCTAGGTCAACACAAACCAACCTAGGGCGACACACACTACTCCTTGGGCGACACAAGGCTCAAGCAAGCCCAAACAAGGAACTCCAAGGCCCAAACAAGCTCAACTTAGGCCCAAAGGACTCAAACAACAAGCCCAAGCCTTCCTCTCAACCCTAGAGGAAGCAAAGGGGGAAAACACCTCACAAGATGGCAAACTTGCACACAAAACCCTAAACTTGGGTTATTTTCAAGTAGCCCCTCGAACTCTCAACAAATCTCAACAAAACCCTAATCACCACTCAAAGGTGATTAGCGAGCACCAAACCACTAAGGTTAAGCAAAACAAACAGGGTAAACCCTAAACGCAGGTCAGGGTCCTTACAGCCATAAACCTCTACAAAAGGATTTCGTCCCCAAAATCTGAAGAGAAAAGCGAGGGATACTTCCTCCTCATCTCTTCCTCGAGCTCCCACGTGGCTTCCTCAACGCCACGGTGATGCCAAAGAACCTTCACAAGAACCAAATCCTTCCTCTTCAGCTTCTTGACTCTTCTGTCAAGGATCATCATAGGACCCTCTTCATAAGTCACATCTCTGTCAAGCTCAACCTCAACTGGCTGTAGCACTGTCCCTGTATCCGGATGGCTTTTCTTCAGCATACTGACATGGAACACTGGATGTAACCTGTGCAACTCTGGAGGCAACTCTAACTCGTAAGCCACTTTTCCAACACGTGCTAAGACTGGGTAAGGCCCCATATATCTGGGAGCTAACTTACCTTTCCGTCCAAACCTCAGCACACCTTTCCACGGAGAGACTTTAAGGTAAACCTTATCTCCCACCTGGAATTCCAAAGGTCGTCGGCGATTGCCTGCATAAGACTTCTGCCTGTCTTGAGTCGCTTTCAACTATTGTTGTATCACCTTGATCTTTTCTGTCGTCTGCTGTACTAACTCAGGATCCAAGAGCTGATATTCACCTGATTCATACCAACACAAAGGAGATATGCACTTCCTTCCATACAAGGCCTCATAAGGAGCCATGTCAATGCTCCGCTGATAGCTATTGTTGTAGGCAAACTCTATCAAACTGAGATGTACGTCCCAACTTCCTAGGAACTGCAAAACACAAGCACGAAGAAGATCCTCCAAAGTCTGAATAGTCCTCTCAGACTGTCCATCTGTCTGCGGGTGGAAAGCTGTACTGAACTTCAACTACGTTCCCATCGCCCTGTGCAACTGTTCCCAAAAACGACTTGTAAACTGAGGACCTCTATCAGAAACTATCGTTGCTGGCACACCATGCAAACGAACTATCTCATCCACATATACTCGAGCGAGCTTTTCAGCTGTATATGTGGTCTTCACAGGTATGAAATGGGCAGACTTCGTTAATCTGTCCACTATCACCCAAATGGAATCATGATTCCTAGTTATCCTGGGTAGACCAACTACGAAATCCATGGTTATATGATCCCATTTCCACTGTGGTATAGGAAAAGGTTGCAACGTACCTGCCGGCTTTTGATGCTCAGCCTTTACTTGCTGACATACCGCACACCTAGCCACAAACTCAGCTACATCTTTCTTCAAGCCGGGCCACCAGTATAAGTCCTTCAGACTATGGTACATCTTGGTGACACCTGGATGCATAGCATATATCGACGTGTGTGCTTCCTCAAGCACCAACTTCCTCAGATCATCAGCATCTGGAACCACCATCCTATTATGATAGCAAACCACTCCATCCTTGGACTCATGGAACCCATCACGCTTTTCGCTGCCAAACTCTGATCTGATTAGCTGTACTATATCATCCGCTTGCTGTGCATCCTAGATCTGTTGTCTCAACGTGGGCTTGATTTGCATCTGTGCTAAAAGTCCAGCTAACGAGGAAACCTCCATCTGTACGTTCATCTGTCGTAAGGAGACTAACATGTCCTGCCTATGGCATACCAAAGAACTCATCTGTGCCTTCTTGGGAGTAGAAGACTTTCTGCTAAGCGCATATGCTACCACATTTGCCTTACCAGGATGATACTCGATAGTGCAATCATAATCATTGATCAACTCCATCCACCGACGATGTCGCATGTTCAACT
This sequence comes from Alisma plantago-aquatica, assembly GCA_963693085.1. Taxonomy (NCBI): domain Eukaryota; kingdom Viridiplantae; phylum Streptophyta; class Magnoliopsida; order Alismatales; family Alismataceae; genus Alisma; species Alisma plantago-aquatica. The sequence goes on from OY856413.1 coordinate 367,210,175, forward strand.
CTTGCTGTGAGAAGATGTACTTCAGATTCTTGTGATCTGTAAAGATCTGACACACTTCCCCATAAAGATAGTGTCTCCAAATCTTTAACGCATGAACCACTGCTTCCAGCTCCAAGTCATGGGTCGGATAGTTCTCCTCGTGTTTCTTAAGCTGTCGCGAAGCAAAAGAAACCACATGATCTTCCTGCATCAGCACACAACCCAAACCTTTCTTGGACGCATCACAGAAAACAACATAGCCTTTTCCAGATTCTGGCAAGATCAACACTGGAGCACTGGTTAGCTTTTCCTTCAAACTTTGGAAAGCTTGCTGACATCGATCATTCCAAACAAAAGGTACATCCTTCCTGGTCAACTTCGTCATCGGTAGAGCTATCGAACTGAAGTCCTTGATAAACCTCCGGTAGTATCCTGCTAGACCAAGGAAACTACGAACTTCCATCGGTGTCTTCGGCTGTTCCCAATCCGCAACGGATTCCACTTTCTTTGGATCTACTTTGACTCCTTCAGCAGATATCACATGACCTAAGAAAGTCACTTCATCTAACCAGAACTCACACTTACTAAACTTAGCATACAACTGATGTTGACGAAGGAGAGTCAACGCTTGGCGAAGATGTTGCTCATGCTCTAGCCGATTCCGACTATAGATCAAGATGTCGTCTATAAAAACTACAACAAACTGATCTAAGAACGGACGAAACACTCTGTTCATCAGGTCCATGAAAGCAGCGGGTGCATTGGTTAACCCAAACGGCATAACCAAAAACTCAAAATGACCATACCTCGTCCTAAAGGCTGACTTTGGTATGTCATCCGCCTTTATCCTCAACTGATGATATCCAGACCGTAGATCGATCTTCAAAAACACTGTAGCACAACGCAACTGATCGAACAGGTCATCTATCCTCGGCAACGGGTACTTATTCTTGATCGTGACCTTGTTCAACTGTCGGTAGTCTATACACAACCGCATCGAACCATCCTTCTTCTTAACGAACAACACGGGAGCACCCCAAGGTGACGTGCTCGGTCTGATGAAACCTTTCTCCAACAACTCTTGTAACTGCTTCTTCAACTCTACCATCTCTGCTGGAGCCATCCTATAAGGTGTCTGTGCAATCGGCTGCGTTCCCGGAACCAGATTGATCTCAAAATCGATCTCTCGGGGTGGAGGAACACCAGGAAACTCCTCGGGAAACACATCTGCAAACTCTCGGACCACTGACACTTCTTCAAGGTTAAGGCCTTTCGCCTTGGTATCCACAACGATATCCACAACGTGAGCTAAGAATGCCTCACATCCTTGTTGCAACAACCTATTTGCCACCATAGCTGACACCAGACACGTCGGAAGAATCTTCCTATCTCCCTGGAAGATCCACTTCTCTCCAGCAACATCAAACATCGCTTGCTTGGAACCACAGTCCAAGACAACCTTATACTTTTCTAAGGTATCCATCCCAAGGATAACATCGAAACCATGCATATCAAGCGGTATGAGATCCACCTGAATGATGTGTCCCAAAAAAGACAAAACACAAGATGGACACTCTTCTCGAAGTAAAGAAGAACCATCAAGAGGGGTTTCTAGCAACAAGCTATCCTTCTTACAACTAACAGGTAGATGATAGTTTTCAAGCATACTATAGGCGATAAAAGAGTGTGTAGCACCCGGGTCAACCAGAACAGATATAAAGCAAGAAGAAGACATATCAGAATGAAATAACTCCATCTGACCTGTCACCACTCGCGGGTTGACTATCGCCTCCGGCTGATTCATGGCATAGAATCGAGCCGTAGCTTGCTGTCCACGACCTCTGCTCCGTTGAGCAGACGATCCAACTTGAGACGCTTGACCGCATCCTCGTCCTCTGCTACCACTAGGCTGTGGTCTCTCAGACTGCCTCGGTTGCTGCGTCACTTCAACATCTCTATTCGGGCAATTGAACTTCCAATGCCCGACTTGTCCACAGAGATGACATGCTCTATTGTCAACTCGTGGCCTAGATGGCCCTGTCACTGCCACCGAAGCTGAGCTGTGCGCCTTAGATGGTGAAGAAACATAACCTTTTCCCTTACTCGGAGACCACTGAGATGGTACACCAGCACTTCTCATCACTGACGGTGCTGAAAACCTGGGTTTCTTGAAACCACCAAACCTTCGTCCTTGAAACTGAGCAGGTCTTTTAAGAGACACCGACTCTCTTTTCTCCCTTACTGTCCTCTCGATCCGTCAAACTGATTCCACAAACGTAGCAAACCGCTCTCGGTTTTCCAGCGCAGACACAGGGGTTGTCAACTCAGCACTCAAACCCTTCTCGAAACGTCTGATCCGTTCATCATATGTCGCCGCCATGTGAGGACAGAACCTCAACAGATCCATAAACTTAGCTTCATACTCGGTGATGTTCATCATTCCTTGTCGCAAGCTCTCAAACTGGCTGATCTTCTCATCCAGATATGTCTTTGGAAAATATCTGGTGACGAACTCGCGTCGAAACACCTCCCAACAGATCACCTCACCAGGTCGCTTCTCTTCTTCGATGGTCCACCAGTGACCAGCACTACCCTTCATAAGGTAGACATCATGCTTTACTTTGTCTGCTTCGGGGATGTCAAGGATCCGGAAAGCCTTTTCAAGACTTGTCAGCCACAGATCTGCATCCGCGGGATCAGCCGTTCCAGCATAATCCAAAGCTCCGACTCGGAGAAGCCGCTCAAAGGTCTTCCCAATACCCGATGCTTCTCCATGGGGAACCTGTACTCGCGGAGGAGGCACTGGTAATCGCTCAACCATGAGATTCATCGTAGCCATTAACTGCCCCATAAGCTGTTGGTAGGCAGGGTGTTCAAGTATGGCTGGGTTAGGTTGGGGGACCTCAGGCACCCGATCTTCATGTGCCCGTCCATCTGCTCCATCAACCGATGCAGCATCACTGTGCTCAGGAGCATGTTCTTCATGGTTTCCAGACATCTTGGCTTTTCTCCCGCTGAGGGCAGAAGATTTTTGTAAGATAACCTGGAAGACTCATAAGAATAGACTCAACCTAGTCCTAGATCCCTGTAGACTCAGCGAACCTAGAGCTCTGATACCATAACGTGTGTCAACACATCCCATTATCATACAGATAATGAGGTGTTACGCGAAAACGTGCGGAAAACACCATAACCACAGATTATCAAAAACACGAGTTAATTAAAACCGATTGCGGAAAACTGATAAACTGTGAAACTATTACTTTCCAGTCCATATCCTGCACAGAAACATGTCATATACATATTTATACACGCATACACAAGATCTGATATGTGTCCACAGCTCAAGAACAGTTGTTCATCCATCACATGAGATCACACCTGTTCATATACATAAAGGCCCATATCCGGCCAACAGCAGGATATACAACATCATCGAACGATCATCGTGAAACATCGTCAAAACACTGCCAAGGACCTGAGGGTACAGGGATGACTCTAGACTCTACTACAAAACATCCAAAACAGCAGCATGTCCAACGCTTGCCTTCTACTGCTCCTCAAGCTGCTCGTCCGCAACACCACAACCACGACCACGTCTACCTCGACCACCTAAAAAGGGGTGAAAACCAGCGTGGTGAGACAATTGAACAATTGTCCCAGCGGGAAACATAGCTCCCCACCGCAACTATAGAACCTCAGTAAGATAAACTATAGCAGCAGTTAACTAACAACAGGTATAACAAGAGTAGTTATATATATAGCAAGATTTACTCTTACCGGAAAGCATACCAGCTGTACCAAAGCATATAACCAGATGTCTTTCAAAAGAATATGATTATCAAGATAAGGTATATCAACATGTAACAGGATTATTAGGACAGAATATAATGTCACATAACCTGATTATCAAGATAAGACTGATTACCACATAACCTGCAAGGTATATCAGAGATATTATACGAACAAGGCCTCAACCAATGTTTCGTGTTTGATATGATCAGTACATACTAAACGGCTGTATTACATTTTTTTGTGCCCTGAGGATTTGAATCGTACCATTTAAATCCAACCTTCGGTTACGAAACCCAAACCGGTGCCATACAAGGTCAATGGAAGAGCCAGACTCCACGACCTCCCACCTCATGGTCAGTACATGAGTATAACACAAGCAGGACCGCAGTCACATGCTGAAGTGGTCTAAGCCACAGGGTTAGCTCCACAGGCTACCCATTCTCTAGCCCGCCTTGGTACAGGTCACGGCGCTAGTAAAACTGAGCCACGGGCCTGTTCACCGTGCTCTAAGCCATGAACGCATTCATGCTCCATACATCACATATCCTGAGCCATGGGCCTGTTCACCATGCTCTAAACACATATCTGAGTCTGCAACCGAAGTTACACTCTTACCTCCTCATTTTCAGGCTAGGAGCAACCTACACATATTCAACAATATGCGCTTCCAGGTTAACCCGTAGGAAAACCCGTTTCACCATCACCAAGTTCTGACGATGATGGATCTATGGCCAGGGAAACTACATGATATATTTCACTGTGATTAATTAGTATCTTTTAGATGGATTGCAAGATTCAACCAAGTTATATAACATGCAAGATATAACGAAAAGTAAAGAACATATATTAGGATCTGATCACATCAACCTGATCCATCTCAAGGATCCAACATCACATGTTACCACTTGGCCTCTTGCCAACCATCCAGATCCATCTCAAGGATCATCACATACCTCAGGATCTCAATCCTTCATCATGTACTGTCATTGCCTCTTAAGGCCCACATCATCATCATGGGACTAACACATCACATACATAATCTTATAGAGCAATTATCAAAATAATGTTACCCATTACATATGTCACATAGCCCTTTCATGGCTAAGCCATCACCTGCATGGTTAGGGTACACAATAATCATAGATTCAACATAAGGAATATGCTCACTTATCATGAAATATCATTCGAGATAATCTACTTATCAATATGACACTTATTTGGTAACCAAGTATGTTAAGTACATCATTAACAAACCATACTGATGCTTACCCTCAATCTCAGGATCATACAAGCAATCAAGGTATATAGGAAACAGATTGAGTATACAGAATCAACACTATTATTAACAAGGTCATTATTATGCCATCAACTATTGTCATCTGTATCATGAGGCAACCTTTAACATAACTGTCACTTAGCATCATTATTACCAATCATTATGGTCATTAAACAAACTACTAGAGTAGTTATCATCATTCTCATTATCATTAACAATTAAGCATAACAGGTCACATTATGCATCTATTACATGAGGGATATCATTAGATACATAACTATCATTAGCATCCTTATTATTTGCAAGGCAACATATTACATATTGATGGTATCACAAACACCACCATCGTTTTATTAGTTAATGGATAAACATCCACTTCTATCACATAAGGGACCGTCACCAAAGAAACTCATACCCTCACTATAGCCTCACAACCCTCATCTATAGCCTATCACCCAACATGGGTATCGGCCACCACACTAATCCTATCGGCCATCATGGCCCAAGGCATGTCGCCCAACATGGTATCGGCCACCATGGTATCGGCCATCATGGTATCGGCCATCATGGTATCGGCCATCAACCATATCGGCCAACATGGGCACAAGGCATGATGCCCACCAAGCTTATCGGCCAACACACTAAGCTCACTCTATCGCCCATCATGGGCAAGGGTATCATCCAACATGCTACTAACCCTATCGGCCTACATGGATATCGGCCAACACAAGGGAGAGGTATCGTCCACCAAGGTACTAACCCTATCGGCCATAAGGCACATCAGCCTATCGTCCAACAAAGAACCCTACTATGTCGTGCAACATGAGAGCAAGGGTGTTGCCCAACACCAAGAGCCTTAACCAAAACACAAGGGACATCACTATGTCTCCCATCATATCGGCCAACCAGACCTTAGCTCACTCCATCGCCCATCAAGGTGCCATGTCGGCCACCAAAGAGAGCACCATGTCGCCCAACATGGTCACCATGTCGGCCAACACTCAAGCTAGGTCAACCTATCGACCTCCAACTCAAGGAACTCCAACCCTAAAGCATCATATCGTTCAACTTAAGGGCAAGTGTGTCGCCCAACACACCCACAAGGAAGGGATATCGCCCAACCCTAGGTCACCTTCAACCTCCAACTCAAGGAAGCCCCAAACCCTAGAAAGCAAGGTACACAAAGGGACCCTACAACCCTAAGGGGGGATATCGGCCACTAAGGTACACTTAGCAAAGTACAAAAGTAAGGAGCTAAGCTAAACTACTACATGCATAAGATCAAGCAAGAAGTAAAGGAGTTAGGGTTAGAAGCTATGCAACCCGCCTTAAGCTCCAAGCTCCAAAGCACTCCAGGGTTCAAAGCTATCGTCCACTAGGCTGCTCCAGGAAGGTGTATCGGCCACCACTTCAGCTCCAGGGAAGTGTATCGGCCAACACAAGCAAGATGTAGAGGGGTATCGTGCACCAAGGGTGGAGGGGAGACCAAAGGACCAAAGGAGACTAAGGCAAGGAGAAGAGCTACCTTTATAGGAGGAAAGGGAGGAGAAACCAAGGTACAACCATGCTATGTGTCGCCCACCCAAGGGACACTTGTCCTAGGGTTCAAGCCAACACACTAGCAAGCCAAGAGACACTTGTCCAAGATGCAAACCAAATGTCCACCAAACATGGTCAAAGCTGGACCAAGCAACATGGGCGACACCACTAGCAGCTCTACTGGGCGACACACCAAGCCACTGGGTGACACACCACCTCTAGGTCAACACAAACCAACCTAGGGCGACACACACTACTCCTTGGGCGACACAAGGCTCAAGCAAGCCCAAACAAGGAACTCCAAGGCCCAAACAAGCTCAACTTAGGCCCAAAGGACTCAAACAACAAGCCCAAGCCTTCCTCTCAACCCTAGAGGAAGCAAAGGGGGAAAACACCTCACAAGATTGCAAACTTGCACACAAAACCCTAAACTTGGGTTATTTTCAAGTAGCCCCTCGAACTCTCAACAAAGCTCAACAAAACCCTAATCACCACTCAAAGGTGATTAGCGAGCACCAAACCACTAAGGTTAAGCAAAACAAACAGGGTAAACCCTAAACGCAGGTCAGGGTCCTTACAGTTGTGGTGGTGGCATCGGTGTGGATGGTCGTTGGACTTTAGGTGGAGGAGGGCATTGAGGTTGGAAGGTGAATTGATGGGAGGGTTGTGGTGATGTAGGTGGTAGAATGAATTGAGGTTGGAAGGTGAACAGGTAGGAGGGTTGTGGCAATGGAGGTGGTGGTGGTGTGTAAGGCTTAGGATAGCCTTGGAGGTAGGGTAGTGGAGGAGGGAATTGAGGTTGGAATGTGAAGTGGTGGGAAGGTTGTGGCAATGGAGGTGGTGGAGGTGTGTAAGGCTTATGATAGCCTTGGAGGTTGGGTGGTGGAGGAATGGATGGGTTTGTGCATTTTGTCCTTCCATTTTGTCTTCTCCGAGTGGCTTGTCACATGCACAAGGCACAACCAAAAAAAGAAAGCAAGTTATCAAACCAATATACATAAAGAATACAAAGAGTAATGAATAAAGAATAGCAAAGATGAGGGCAATAGGAAAACTCAAAGAAAAACTAACTAGCTAGGTCGAACGCCTCTAATCCCTAGCAATGGTGCTAGAAAGCTTGGTGTGATTCCGCTAGAGGTGCAACACACTAGCCGATTTGACCCGACTAGATGCGCCCCACGAGGTCGGAACACACGTGATGGGAATTTCGAAATTTATAAATCTAACTTAACACCTACTCACACTAAAACACTACACCCGCAAGCGCACGGGGTCGTGTCGTAGTATAGGAAGGTGGCAAGTACAGGGTCGATCCACAGGGAAAAGAGGGGGTGCTAGAGCTAGGTTAGTTTGTCTAGGTTCCTACTGCAGAGACTAGGGTTAAGGGTTTAAAGGTTGATTTGATTATAAACTAAGGATAAACAAGAAAGTAGTTAAAGGCAGGAATGAAATCTACGTTAACCCTGGACTAGATTAAGGCTAAGCAAGCAAGAAAGGATTAAGCTAGGTATTGAAGTGCAAACTACACTAAGGCAAGCAAGAGAAAATCAAGAGAGTAATTAAAGAGCTACGCTAACACAAACACGGCAAGAGCAAAGCAAGAAGCTAACTAAGCAAGGAAAGAACTAATTAAGCTAAGCAAGCACAAAACTAGGGTTTCAAGCAGTAAAGAGATGTGTTGGCTGTTTAGGGGTATGAACTTATCACTTAAGTTGGGGGTGACATATGAACATAATGATTCCATTTAGATTATCCAAACCAAACATCAAGTTAGAGTCTAATGAATTAACCTAAGCTACTAACTGGCCATGGATATGCTAGGTTGTGTATAGGGGAACTACTCCCTAACACCCCCTACTACCCTTACGAGGCTCAATTGGGTTAGGGATTAGGTTCAATTCAATTAGAGTCTAATAATGTCTAGGTTTCTAGATTAGGCATTCCTAGGGCAATTAGGGGCCGAAGGTAGTAATGGGGAGGTGAAATTAGGGCTTTGGACCCCAATTCCCCCACATTCTAGCCTTGAGAAGGCTCCATGCTAATTGCACTAGAATTATCTAATCTAGCTACTTAGATCTCTCACTTAGGTTTAGGGAGATTCATTAGGATGTAGGAAGATGGGAGGCAACCTAGGGATCCAAGAATTGGACCTAGGGGAAAATCCCAAAATTCACACATATAAGCAATTTGCCTAAATTCCTAGGTGATTTCACACACAAACCAACAAGCAATCCATGGAGAATGAGATGCAAATAGAATATAATCATTAACAAATGGAATTACAACGTTTACATGTCATTTTCCCCCAACATGGTATCATAGTAACATAATTTCCCCCAAACAGCCCACCCACAGGGGCCTAGCTACTCATAGAAATGGAAAATACAAAAAGAGAGAAGAAAGAGATAGAGGTGGCCATGGAGCTCAAAGTAGTGGCTAAAATCTCCCTCTCCAATAGCTGTAGGTCGTCCTCCTCTCTCCTCCAGGGTGCAAGGGTGAAGAATGAGGGGGATTATGGGTACGAACTAGTCTAAACTAGTGATTTGGTGGCGGAAATGGTGAAATGGAGTGGATTTGATGTGGATATGGAGTGGAATGTAGTGGATGGCGATTTGGGGAGCAAGGAGGTGGTGGAAGGTAGCTAGCCTCGTGCCCCAGCTGCCACCTAGGTATATATAGCTGTCTAGGGGGTCTAGGGTTAAGTGAGGGGTAAAATGGGGAAAGCAGTGGAAAAGTGGGTGGATTTTGTGCATAGCACGGTCGTGGTGGGTCACCACGGTCGTGGTGGGTAGGGTAGACCACGGCCGTGGTGGATGGGCACGGTCTTGGGAACTAAAATGTGGAGATCACAGGGATATGTACATATATGGCCACGGCCGTTGGGGGTCACCACGGTCTTGGTGGGAACCTATGGCCACGGGCATGTTGATCACCACAGTCGTTTTGGCCATTTTCATCAATTTTTGGGAGTTTTAGTGATTTTTTGTGCTTGGGGCATGTCCACCACGACCGTGGTGGGATACCACGGTCGTTTTGGTGTCTCTACCATGTGTTTGAGCTTTGAACTTGATCATCCATGGAGGGTATTGCTTCAAAACATTCTTTGACCACTTAGGGTAGGTTGGAAGTGGTTTTGGCCTCATTTTGAGTTCCTCCAATCCTGAGGAAACCCTAGATTGGACCATCCTCTTTCCATGCCATCAAGTAGTGAACAAAGTACCTATAAAACATGCAAAAAGCCTCCATAAGTGAATTTGATAGAAATAAGCATATTGGGGGAAATAACATGTAATCTAATAAGTATATATGTGGCTGAAATACAAAATGACACAAGATAAAGCCCTAAAATATGGCTAAATCAATAGGCTACCTTTCCCATCCTCTCAATGATTGGATAAGGCCCCATAAATCTAGGAGCTAACTTAACCTTCTTCCCAAATCTAAGGATACCTTTCCAAGGTGAGACCTTGAGGTATACTTTGTCTCCAACTTGGAATTCTAAGGGTCTACGACGCTTATCAGCATAAGATTTCTATCTATCCTGGGCAACTTTCAACTGTTGTTGTATTACTTTAATCTTCTTAGTTGTTTGGTGTACTAGCTCAGGACCCAAAAGTTGATACTCCCCCATTTCATACCAACATAAAGGAGATCTACAATGTCTACCATATAATGCCTCATACGGTGCCATATCAATATTGTGTTGATAGCTATTATTGTAAGAAAATTCTATCAAGCTCAGGTGTAGATCCCAACTTCCTACAAACTGAAGGACACATGCCCTAAGCAAGCCCTCCAAAGTTTGTATAGTCCTCTCAGATTGCCCATCTGTCTGAGGATCAAAGGTTGTACTGAACCTTAATTGCGTACCCAAAGCTTTATGGAGTCGCTCCCAGAAACAATAGTAGCTGGAACCCCGTGCAATCGCACTATCTCATCTATATATATCTGTGCAAGCTTCTCAGCAGTGTAGGTTGTTTTGACAGGAAGGAAATGTGTTGTCTTTGTCAACCTATCAACTATCACCCATTTGGAATCATGACTTTTGGATGTTCTAGGCAAACCAACCACAAAGTCCATGGTTACATGGTCCCATTTCCATTGCGGTATAGGCAGAGGTTGCATTGTTCCTGCAGGCTTATGATGTTCATCTTTAACCTACTGACACACCGGATACCGCATAACAAACTCAGCTATATCTTTCTTCAATCCAGGCCACCAATACATATCTTTTAAATTATGATACATCTTGGTGCTCCCTGGATGCATGTCATACATTGAAGAATGATCCTCCTCCAAGACTAACTTCCTTAGGTTATCGACATCAGGTACTACCATCCTACCATGGTAACAGACTACATGATCATCGGAATCATGGAAGCCATCTCGTTTCTCACTACCATACTCTGACATGATCTGCTGAATCACAGTATCAGCTTGTTGTGCCTCCTTAATCTGCTGCCTCAGAGTAGGTTTTACTTGCATATCAGCTAATAGCCCGACTAAAAATGACACCTTAAGCTATATATTGTCTTGCCTTAAGGAGATAAGCATATCTCTCTTAGAGAAAACTAAGGAGTTCAATTGTGCTTTATCTAAGGCTGGTGTTGTTGATTTCCTACTTAGTGCATCAGCAACTACATTAGCTTTCCCTGGATGATAATCAATTGTACAATCATAGTCCTTGATTAACTCCATCCAACGGCATTGCCTCATGTTCAACTCATGCTGAGAGAAGATATATTTTAAATTCTTATGGTCTGTGAAAATCTAGAATGTCTCTCCATAGAGATAATGTCTCCAGATCTTCAAAGCATGGACCACAGCATCTATCTCTAGATCATGTGTCGGATAATTTTCCTCGTGTTTCTTAAGCTGTCGAGAAGCAAAAGAAATCACTTGCTTATCCTGCATCAACACATATCCTAGATCGTTCTTGGATGCATCACAGAAAACTATATACCCCTTTCCCTACTCAGGTAACACCAACACAGGTGAACTTGTTAACCTTTTCTTCAACAATTGGAAAGAATGTTGACACTTGTCATTCCGGACAAAAGGAACCTCCTTCCTGGTCAACTTGGTTAGGGGTAAAGCTATAGAACTAAAGTTCTTAATGAACCTCCTGTAATAGCCTTCCAACCCTAGGAAACTGTGTATCTTCGTTGGTGTCATTGGTTGTTCCCACTGTAGGACAGATTATACCTTCTTAGGATCAACACGAATACCTGAAGCAGATATTACGTGTCCTAGAAAAGAAACTTCTGGTATCTAGAACTCACATTTGCTAAACTTAGCATACAGCTTATGCTCTCTTAGCAAATTCAAAGCATGATGGAGGTGCTGCTCATACTATTGAGCATCTATACTATATATCAAGATATCATCTATGAAGACTACTACGCACTGATCTAGAAAAGGCCGAAAGATTCTATTCATGAGTTCCATGAATGCAGCTGGTGCATTAGTTAGTCCAAATGACATAACTATGAACTCATAGTGATCATACCTTGTCTTAAAGGTAGACTTAGGTATATCACTCTCCTTAATACACAACTGATGGTATCCCGACCTCAGATCTATTTTAGAGAAGATAGTTGCACCACACAACTGATCAAACAAGTCATCGATCCTTGGCAAAGGATACTTGTTCTTTATAGTTACTTTATTCAACTGTCTGTAATCAATGCATAATCACATCGATCCATCTTTCTTCTTAACAAAGAGGACCGGAGCACCCCATCGTGAAGTACTCGGTCGGATAAAACCCTTCTCAAGCAACTCTTGCAGCTGTTTCTTGAGTTCTGCCATCTCAGCAGGAGCCATCCTATACGGTGTTTGTGCTTTGGGTTGTGTGTCCGGGATTAGATTAATCTCAAAGTCAATCTCTCAGGATGGAGGAACACCTGGAAGTTCTTCAGGAAATACATCCTCAAACTCCCTAACTATTAGAACCTCAAAAAGATTAGGGCTCTCCATTGTGGTATTTACCACATGTGGCAAGAATGCAAAGCATCCTTGTCTCATCAGCTTTTCAGCTACCATAGATAACACAAGACAAGTTGGAAGAATCTTTCTATCTCCCTAAAAGATCTATGTGTCTCCATCATTTGTGAACACAGCCTGCTTAGAACCACAATCCAAGACAACCTTATACTTTTCTAAGGTGTCCATCCCAAGTATTATGTCAAACCCATGCATCTCAAGTGGTATAAGATCCACCTGAATGTGATGATCAGAAAAGGAAAGAATGCAGGGAGAACATACCTCCCGCAACACTACAGATCCCAATAAAGGGGTTTCTAACATCAACTTATCTTCTCTATGACTGACAATCATGTTGCAGTCATGTATCACTTCTTGAGTGATAAAAGAATGTGTAGCATCCAGATCAATTAACACAGATACGAAGTAGGATGAAGACATATCAGAATAAAACAGTTCCATCTGACATGTCACAACCCGAGGGTTGACTACTGCTTCGGACTGATTCATAGCATAGAATCTAGTTGTTGCTTGTTGTTGACCCTATTCTCGGTTGTTGGGTGCCGACGATCCAGCTTGGGATGCCTTTCCATGTCCTCGAGCACCACTAGAAAAATATCTCCTCGGTGAGCCTAGCTGACTCTACCTCTGGGGTTGATTTATAGTCCTGACTTTCTCAAGACAATCTATCATCAAGTGTCCTAGCCTCCCACACTGGAAGCAATTGTAGCTTCCCAGATTCTTCCTAGGTGGTCATGTTACTGATGTTGATGTTGTTCTAGGGGCTCTATTTGGAGGAAAACTATGTCCCCTACCCCTACTCGACGTCCATTGCGTCTGAGTATTGAACCATGATGGTGCTGCCGGTGTAGAAAACCTCGGCTTCTTGAAGCTTTCAGACCTTTGTCCATGAAACTGTGTGTACTATTTCTTACTCTTGTTCTGACGCTTTTCAATCACACACTTCTCTACCCGTCTCACAGACTCCACAAAAGTGGCAAACCTCTCCATGTTCTCTAGGGTAAACACAGGAGTGGTCAATTCAGCATTCAACCCTTTCTCAAAATGTTGAATTCTTTCTTCATCATTAGCTGCCATATGCGGACAAAACTACAAAAGCTCCATGAACTTAACCTCATATTCACTAATGTTCATCTATCCTTGTCTAATCCTCTCAAATTGAGAGATCTTCTCATCTAGATGTGTTTTGGGAAAATATCTAGTGACAAATTCTTATCAGAATTCCTCCCATCTGACCTCTATACCTAGCCTCTTTCCCTCTTCTATGGTCCACCAGTGGCCAGCACTCCCCTTTAGGAGGTATATAGCATGTCTGACCTTCTCAGCTTCAGGAATATTCAAGATCCTGAAAGCCTTCTCTAGCTCATTTAACCATAAATCAGCATCTGCTGGATCAGCTGTACCAGCATAATCTATGGCCCTAACCCAGAGAAGCCTCTCAAAAGTATTTCCGGTTCCATGTCCTTCATTATGGGTTGGTGCCCTTTGTGCAGGTGATGGCATTCTGTCTGCCATATGCATCATGGTTGCCATAAACTGGCCAAATAGGGCATGGAAAGCTGGATTTTCTAATGCAGCTTGATCAAGACGAAGAATCTAAGGTACTGGTTCCTCCCTAGCTTGATCTCTTGCACCTCCTCCTGGTGCAGCAACACTTCTCTCAGCAACATATTCATCATGTGATCCAGACATCTTCAAGTTCTTCTCCTCCTATATGAGCAGAAGACACTATCAGATAAACTGGAAGACACTAGAATAGACTCAACAACCTTAATCCTATGTCTCTGTATATTCAACGAACCTAGGGCTCTGATACCACTTAACTTATGACAACACCCACTATCATTAAGATAACAAATGTACAATCAACATGCGGAAACAATTATTAACAGCGGATTATTGAAAATCACTAAAATTTAAAACCATTTATAAAAAGATTCATTACCCGAAAACTCTTTAAACAAGAACCAAAGTATTATAATTACATACTGGTCCACATTGTACATCCCATGTACCATCTCTTCTCGAGGAATATATATAAATATCACTTTGCTTTGATAAAAGCACAAGTAACAAAATCCTCGAGGCATTCAAGCCAAAATTTCAGATCGATTATAAGAACACTATCCACTGACTCCTAGGACATGAGAGTATAGAGACGACACATATGACTTTCTATACAAAGCTTAACAGCCAGTATCCCCACCTGGGATATCATTGTTGTCCCTGTTGTTGTTGTTGTTGTTGTTGTTCGCCTGCTACACAGTTTCTGCCTCTTTGTCTGTGTCTACCAAAAAAAAATGTTGGATCCCACAGGGGTGAGACAACTTATAAAATTGCCCCAGCGAGAGATATAACTCTCTGCCGAAAACATTATTATTGTAGTTTAATATAAATAAACTGAGCAGTGGAATCATATATTCTATAGTAGATTAGAGTGTGGGCTCCGATCTCCAAACTTCGAATTAATCCCGATTTAAACATGTGCGGAAGCAATCGTTAAACAGCGGAAGACAAAAATCACGGGAAATTAAAACTTTTCGAGACAAGAGCTTGAAACCACAAACCTTTTCCATAGAAAAAGGATTTAACTGTTTACATCACTGACAATTACTTCTTGAGTAATTATATACAACATGATACAAAACTTCTCAAGAGTTCATACTCAAAACACTCCAGGACCTGAGAGTACAGAGGACACATAGGACTTGACTCTAAACTACACCATGAAGCAGGCTAGATCTCCACCTGAGATATTTACTGCTCCTGATGCTGCTGTTGCTGGGATTGGTCACCTGAGTTCTTATTCCTCCGTCTTCGACGACCACCTAAAAAGTAGAAGTCTACGGGGTGAGACAATTATACATAATTGCCCCAGCGAGAGTTATAACTCTCCACTAGAAGCTTTATAAACAAAGCAGGGAATAACTAAAGCAATTAAAGCCTTCAAGATATTCACTAGCAGTTTTGATAACAAGCAAGAGTTCGATCAATATCAAAATATGAGAACATCTATACTACTCAAGGTAACATCAATCAAATAACTCGTAGATAACTCTTAACAGATATACTACGTTGTTGATTATGTTTTCAAACATTATTATGCCCTGTGGAGATGAGGCATACCACTCATACTCCAACTGATCGCTAAGAAGTCACATCAGTACCATACATAGGTCATTAAAAGAGTTGGATTCTTATGACCTCATCTTCCTCAGTCAGTTAGAGGATTGATTGTTTGACATCTGGCGGGATGTCTTTATAATAGCTCACCAGGGTACTCTGGTCCTTCGCTATTTTTAGAGTTACAGTGGCATTCTGTACTCTCTTCGCTATCGGAAGATTTCTTGTTTATCTTTCACCGATACGGTATTTGTGTCTTTAAGGGAGTGTAGAGATACATCTCACCTTTAGGACTTTATGGTGGGGTCTGATGGACTACTAGAATCTACATCATCCTCTCACCCGTTCTTTTATAGTGAAGGTATGACGGACTACAAGAATCTACATCAAATACCTACACTAGGATGTAAGGTTCTACACATCCATGTACCCCACATACTCAAAAGTATGTGATCCAGGAGTTCCCTTAGGAAAACCTGTTTCACCATCATTTAGACTCTGACAATGATGGATCTATGATCAGGGCTCTACATTTCACTTGATTAGTTAGGTACATTCAGTATTCTTATCATCATACAATAACACAGCTATATATGAGAATACTAAAATGTAGCAGGCCTAACTTATCACAATCATTGGTTAATTCATCTCAAGTCATCTGTCAAGCATGACCTTGATAACATTTATGGCTCTTACAGTCCATAAATCACAAAAGATGTCACTTAACAGTGCATCAAGATGATTCATCATTCATAAAGCTTAAGACATGCTTTCAATGAATGTAACATGGTATTCCATACCTGGGTGTGACCCTCATCTCATGATAACCTGCATGGTTAATTCAACAGGTAATAGTAAACAATTCAACAATTAGGGTTTACTATTCATCTTTCATGTCATCACCCTAAAATTAGGGTTTACTATTCACACCATGGTGAATTGTACTCATTACATCATCATGTAAGAGAAACATCATCATTAAGACTCTTAATTAAGATTAAGATCCATTAGATATCATAATTAGAGTTTCCATGACCTCACATAGGTGGGTCATTCCCTATTCATGCACATTCATGTGTATTTGAAGTATCTTACTAGAGTTTCCTCCTAAAAAAAAGTACTTTCTCTCTCTAGGATACTTTCTCTCTCTAGAAATACTTTCTCTCTCCTCTCACTAGTAGATGGTGACAACACCACTCTAGATCAGGTTGAGATAAGTCTCCATTGACTAACATAAGCCAAAACATCAACATCATGTGATTAGAGTTTGATTAGAACAAGGTTTTATCCCTTTAGACCCCTCAAGGGTATTTTGGTAATTTGCTACATGATTACCATCATGGTTTAACTCACTAATCACATAGTCCCTTAATGACCTTGGTTACCATTAGGGTTTAATCTGGATCAACATTGAACTAATTACATCATCAAATGGTTAAGTACAAACCATCACCAATCTCCAAACGGTTTCAACCTTCAAACGGTTTCAACCACCCCAAACGGTCTTGAGACCGTTTGGCCCCAAACGGTCTTGAGACCATTTGGATCCAAACGGTCTTGAGACCGTTTGGAGGTGAAGACCATTTGGAAGGGTTGACTTCCAAACCGTTTGGAGCTTCAATCGGTTTGAAACCGTTTGATCAAAAATTACTTGAGATCGAT
Source organism: Alisma plantago-aquatica (assembly GCA_963693085.1). Taxonomy (NCBI): domain Eukaryota; kingdom Viridiplantae; phylum Streptophyta; class Magnoliopsida; order Alismatales; family Alismataceae; genus Alisma; species Alisma plantago-aquatica. The sequence continues at coordinate 367,227,555 of OY856413.1, forward strand.
TGGACCAAACGATCCTGAGGTCGTTTGAGCCCAAACGGTCTTGAGACCGTTTGGCCCCAAATGGTCTTGAGACCGTTTGGTCTCAAACGGTCTTGAGACCATTTGGATCCAAACGGTCTTGAGACCGTTTGGTCCAAAAAGGGCTCAAACCGTTTGGACCTCCAAAGTGGTTCAAAGGTTACCAATGTTCATGGATATGTATGTTGAAGCCCTCAATTGGTCAAAGCTATGCTAACCACTTATAAATTGAGTCAATTAGGGTTAGCCTTAGCCTATTAGACATCAAATTGACCCTCAATTGCAATCCAATTAGGGTTCAATCGTTCTCAATTAGGGTTTCAAATCGGATGGTCATCAATGTTCAACAATATGAATCAACTCAAGGTTGAACCTATCAATTGACCTCCAATTGGGCTCAAACTTGACCCAAACGGTCTTGAGGTCGTTTGGACATCATCCAAACGGTCTTGAGACCGTTTGCCCAAAGTTTGACCAAAGTCCAAGTCGTTTTGACTAAGGTTGAAGTCCAATTAGGTCAAAATCAGCAACTTTCATCAATTTCATCAATTTCCTACAATTGGACCCTCAAACCATTAGATTAACTCAACCCTAGACCTTCAAACGGTCTTGGGTTGTGCCCAAACGGTCTTAGGACCGTTTGGAGGAATCCCCAAACGGTCTTGAGACCGTTTGGGTCCTTCAACCCAAAACTCAACAAGATCTATGTTCCAAATCAGCACTTTTTCACCCGATTAGGGTTTCATGTTGAAGTGGCTTCAACTCCCAAATGGTTAAGAATTAGACTTTGATTCATTGCAGAGATGAATTTCCATATATTAGGAACAGACCCTCAAACGCTCGTCCCTTGGTCAACTCTTTCAAACGGTCTTGAGACCGTTTCAATCCAAACGGTCTTGCAAGACCGTTTGAGAGCAAACGGTTTGAAACCGTTTGAACCCAAACGGTTTGCAACCGTTTGGACCAAAAGGGTCCAAGGTCGTTTGAAAAAGTAACATAGGGAATCACGCCCCTCATCTTCAACCTCTATCAAGGACGGTTCCTCCACTGATTTGCTTGCAAACGTGCAAGGAAGAAGAGAGGTAGAAGGAGATTTTACCAAGTAAATTGCAAGGATTAAGCATACATATAAAGCAAAAGTTTAGAGTTATAAAACCCGCCTAAAGGTTGATCTTAGAGCTCCAAGCCTTCAAGCTCCAAGCTGTAATGGCGTCCTTGAGCTTCCACAACTTTGTCAGAGGTGAATTCTCCAAGGAAACGTTGCTTTGGTCGGCTAGAACAAGAAGACTAAGTAAGCTAACCATAAAACCAACCTTAGAAAGTGAATTCCTCCATGAATTCGAGCTAGAAGGTGGGGTTCTCTTACCTAGAACAGGTTGGTCGTCCCCCCCGAGCTCCAGAGCTGTCCTTGGTCGTTTGAGCAAGAAAGTAAGAGAAGTGAAGGAAAGAAAATTCGTTCACTTAATTGCAAGGGAAAAGGGCTTATATACTTTAGCCTCTTTTACACTCTAAGGACCTCACAAGATTGGAAATCACATCTAGGCCCCTCCTTGCTCAAAGGCACGTCCAAACTCATCTATCCTTGTACAAATCTCATAAAATCTCAAGATCTAAGGGTAAAGGAATCCAACCTTCAACTAGGGTACATACATGAAAGGGTTTTATACCCATTTTAGGTGATTTCTATCACAAGGATCATTTTTCTCATCTGATTATTAAATGATGTATCCCTTTCATCATTTCTACTCTAAATGATGACAAGAGTCATAAAAGATGTTCTAGATGGTGAAAATTACAAGTTGGACCCCTCAATTTGGGTAAATTGCATTTTACCCCAAATTAGGGTTTCTAAGCATGGGGATTGCTTCCACAGCTGCACCTTGGTGCTCAAGCTTGGGAAATCCCTCAAACTTCATCATAGACATCTTCATGATGTCTCAACATCAAAGGAACATCTTATCTTGTGAATTTTGCAAGTTTAACCCTTAAACTGGGTAATTTGCACATAAGTCCCTGCATACAACACAATGCTACAACTTTATACAAAAAGGAGCAAAATTGAAAGTAAATGTTCCTGAGGAACTTAATTACATGCCAGGGAGTGTTCACAAGTATATTAATTACATATTTAGGCAAAACTTCCAGGGTTAGGTCATAACCCAGGTCAGGGGTGTTACAAATTCTTTACCCCTTCAAAAGGATTTCGTCCCCGAAATCGATAAAGCATATTATAAGAAAAGAGCAGGATATTTTCTTCTTATTTCATCTTATAGTTCCCAAGTGGCTTCTTCAACACCACGATGGTTCCAGAGAACTTTTACAAGGCTTATATCCTTCTTTTTTAACTTTTTAGTTCTGTTATCGAGGATTGACACTGGTCCCTCCTCATACGTTATATCTTCATTCAATTCTACCTCCATAGGTTGTAGAACTGACTCGGTATCTGGATGACATTTCCTCAGCATGGAAATGTGAAACACAGGGTGCAGCTTCTGCAACTCCAGAGGTAACTCTAGTCTATAGGCCACCTTTCCAACTTTTTCAACAATTGGATAAGGTCCCATAAATCTAGGAGCTAACTTTCCTTTCTTCCCAAAACGAAGGACTCCTTTCCAAGGTGAGACCTTGAGATACACTCTGTCTCCATCTTGGAATTCTAGGGGTCTACGACGTTTATCGGCATATGATTTCTGTCTATCTTGTGCAGTCTTAAGCTGTTGTTGTATTACTTTAATCTTTTCTGTAGTTTGCTGCACAAGATCAGGGCCTAACAACTGGTGCTCACCAGTTTCATACCAACACAAGGGTGATCTACAACGTCTACCATATAAGGCTTCATATGGTGCCATATCAATGCTATGTTGATAGCTATTGTTATAGGCAAACTCTATCAAGCTTAGATGTAGATCCCAACTCCCGGTAAACTGGAGAACACATGCTCTCAACAGATCTTCTAAGGTCTGTATAGTCCTTTCTGACTGTCCATCAGTTTGAGGATGAAAGGCTGTACTAAACCTTAGCTTGGTGCCTAGGGCTCTGTGTAACTGTTCCCAAAAGCGACTTGTAAACTGGGGACCTCTGTCAGAAACTATAGTGACAAGAACTCCGTGCAAACGCACTATCTCTTGGACATATATCTGGGATAACCTTTCAGCAGTATAAGTTGTTTTGACAGGTAAGAAATGCGCTGTCTTTGTCAACCTATCAACAACTACCCAAATGGAATCATGTCCTTTGTTTGTCCTGGGTAGGCCAACAACAAAGTCCATGGTCACATGGTCCCACTTCCACTGTGGTATGGGTAAGGGTTGCATTGTCCCTGCAGGTTTCTGGTGTTCAGCCTTGACCTGCTGACACACAGGACACCTCAGAACAAACTCAGCTACATCCTTCTTCATCCCAGGCCACCAATACATATCCTTCAAGTTTCGATACATCTTGGTGCTCCCTGGATGCATAGCATACATTGAAGAATGAGCTTCTTCCAGGACTAATTTCCTTAGGTTATCCACATCTGGCACTATCATCCTTCCATGATAGCATGCCACCTGGTCATCTGACTCATGAAAACCTTCTCGCTTCTCATCACCCAACTCAGATCTAATCTGTTGTACAAAAGCATCTACTTGTTGTGCCTCCTTTACCTGTTCTCTTAAGGTAGGTTTAATCTGCATCTCAGCTAACAAACCAGCTAACAATAATGCCTTCAACTGCACATTGTCATGCCTTAAAGAGATAAGCATATCTCTTCTAGAGCATACTAAGGAACTTAGTTGTGCCCTATCCATGGTTGATGTTGCTGATTTCCTACTCAAGGCATCTGCAACCACATTGGCCTTGCCCGGATGGTAATCAATCGTACAATCGTAGTCCTTGATTAACTCCATCCAGCGACGTTGCCTCATATTAAGCTCATGCTGAGTGAAGATGTACTTAAGGTTCTTGTGGTCTGTGAAAATCTGGAAAGTTTCTCCATAAAGATAATGTCTCCAGATTTTCAAAGCATGTACCACAGCAGCTAACTCTAGATCGTGTGTCGGATAATTCTCCTCGTGTTTCTTAAGCTGTCGGGAAGCAAAAGAAATCACTTGTTTATCCTGCATTAACACACATCCAAGTCCATTCTTGGAGGCATCACAAAAGATTATATATTCCTTTCCTTGCTCAGGTAACACAAGCACAGGTGAACTTGTCAACCTCTCCTTCAACAGCTGAAAAGACTGTTGACACTTATCACTCCAAGCAAAAGGAACATCCTTCCAGGTTAACTTGGTTAAAGGTAAGGCTATAGAACTAAAATTCTTAATAAACCTTCGATAATAACCAGCTAACCCCAAGAAACTTCTAATCTCCGTCGGTGTCTTCGGTTGTTCCCACTGCAGAACAGATTCTACCTTTGCAGGGTCAACACGAATTCCCGAGGCAGATACCACATGTCTAAGGAAAGACACTTCAGATAACCAAAACTCGCACTTGCTAAACTTAGCGTATAGCTTATGCTCTCTTAGCAAGGTCAAAGTCTGGCGAAGGTGTTGCTCACGCTGCTGAGCATCCTTACTATAAATCAGTATGTCATCTATGAAGACGACAACACACTGATCAAGGAAAGGTCGAAAGACTCTATTCATGAGTTCCATGAATGCAGCCGGTGCATTGGTTAGTCCAAACGACATGACCGTGAACTCATAGTGACCATATCTTGTCCTAAAGGCAGACTTAGATATGTCACTATCCTTAATGCGGAGTTGATGATATCCAGACCTTAAGTCTATCTTAGAAAAGACTGTTGCACCACGCAACTGGTCGAAAAGATCATCAATCCTCGGCAAAGGATACTTATTCTTTATCGTTACTTTATTGAGTTGTCTATAATCAATGCACAACCGCATCGATCCATCTTTCTTTTTAACAAACAATACCGGAGCACCCCAAGGTGAGGTACTCGGTCGGATGAAACCCTTCTCAAGTAACTCTTGAAGCTGTTTCTTGAGTTCTGCCATCTCAGCAGGAGCCATCCTATACGGAGTCTGGGCTATGGGTTTCGTATCTGGGACCAAATTGATCTCAAAATCAATTTCCCGGGGTGGTGGTATACTAGGAAGTTCTTCGGGAAACACATCCTCGAATTCCCTGACTATCAGAACTTCAGCAGGGTTGGATCTCTCATTGGTAACATCTACCACATGGGCTAAGAATGCGTAGCATCCTTGCCTCATCAACTTATCAGCAACCATAGCTGATATAAGACAGGTGGGCAGAATCTTTCTTTCACCTTGAAAGATCCATGTGTTTCTTTCATCAGCAAACACTGCCAACTTGGACTCACAATCCAAGACAACTCGATACCTTTCTAAGGTATCCATCCCTAGGATTATATCAAATCCTTGCATATCAAGCGGTATTAGGTCCACTTGAATGCGATGTTTAGAAAAGAAGAGTATACAGGGAGAGCATACTTCTTGCAGAACAGCAGACCCGCTCAACGGAGTCTCCAACAACAACTTATCTGCCCTATGACTAGTTGTCATATTGCAGTTACGAATCACTCTTCGAGTGATGAAAGAGTGCGTAGCACCCGGGTCAATCAGAACAGATACTACACAAGATTTAGACATATCAGAATATAAAAGTTCCATCTGACCTGTCACCACTTGTGGATTGACCACTGCTTCTGGTGGGTTCATAGCATAGAACCTCGCTGTAGCCTACTGTTGAGGTGGTGCTGATGATCCAGCTTGAGACGCTTGTCCACGTCCTCGAGCTGCTCATTGATGTTGTCTATTCTGAGATCCCTGTTGATTCTGTCTCGGGGTTTGTTGTGTCACACCAACAGCCCTAGAACGGCAATCCTTCATCAAGTGTCCCACCTTACCACAGTTGTTGCAACTCTTCTCCTGTTGCTGTGGTCTAGGTGGTCCAGTAACTGACACAGATGCAGAACTGTGCGTCCCTTGAAGCGGTTGACTTCGTCCTCTACCTCTGCTTGGTGTCCATTGAGTTTGAAAACTCGATCTGGGTAGTGGAGGGTTAGGTGCAGAGAATCTAGGTTTCTTGGAATCCCTAGATGAAGAACCCTGGAACTGTGGATATCTTTTATGGGTTTGTCTTTTCTCAACCACAGATCTCTCTATCCTTCGGACTGACTCAACGAAGGTAGAGAATCTCTCTCGGTTCTCTAAGGCAGACACTGGGGTAGACATGTCAGCATTCAACCCCTTCTCAAATCTCCTGATTCTTTCTTCTTCTGTGGCAGCCATGTGCGGACAAAACCGCAACAGCTCCATGAACTTAGCTTCGTACTCGCTAATGTTCATCATACCCTGTCTCAGTCTCTCAAACTGAGAGATCTTCTCATCTAGGAAGGTCTTTGGGAAATACCTTTGAACAAATTCCCGCTGAAAGTCTTCCCACGAGATCTCTATTCCAGGTCTCTTCTGCTCTTCCATGGTCCACCAGTGACCAACACTTCCTTTGAGAAGATAGACAGCATGTCTAACCTTCTCAGCTTCAGGGATGTTGAGGATCCTGAAAACCTTCTCCAGCTCTGTCAACCACAGATCAGCATCTGCGGGGTCAGCAGTCCCATGGTACTCGGTAGCTCCGACACGACGTAGTCGCTCGAACGTCTTCCCGATACCTTGCCCCTCTGGTTGGACAGGTGCCCTAGGTGCAGGCATAGGCAACCTGTCGGTTATATGTGTCACGACAGTCATGAACTGCCCAAACATTGTCTGGACTGTTGGGTTACCCATGTCAGCTGGGTCAAACTGGGGTGGCTCCCTAGGTTGTTCTGGTACAGGCTGTTCCACCCCTGGTACTCCTGCACCGCCTTAAGGTGCACTGGCACTACTTTCTTCCACGTGCTCATCACGATGTTCTGACATTCTTATGTATCTTCTTCTCCTGAGGAGCAGAAGATTCTATTAGATGAGGAAGGAATGCTAAAGATAGACTCGACTTCCTAAGTCATATGCCTCTGTAGACTCGGCGAACCTAGAGCTCTGATACCACTTAATTGTGGGATCCGATCTCCAAACTTCGAATTAATCCCGATTTAAACATGTGCGGAAGCAATCGTTAAACAGCGGAAGACAAAAATCACGGGAAATTAAAACTTTTCGAGACAAGAGCTTGAAACCACAAACCTTTTCCATAGAAAAAGGATTTAACTGTTTACATCACTGACAATTACTTCTTGAGTAATTATATACAACATGATACAAAACTTCTCAAGAGTTCATACTCAAAACACTCCAGGACCTGAGAGTACAGAGGACACATAGGACTCGACTCTAAACTACACCATGAAGCAGGCTAGATCTCCACCTGAGATATTTACTGCTCCTGATGCTGCTGTTGCTGGGATTGGTCACCTGAGTTCTTATTCCTCCGTCTTCGACGACCACCTAAAAAGTAGAAGTCTACGGGGTGAGACAATTATACATAATTGCCCCAGCGAGAGTTATAACTCTCCACTAGAAGCTTTATAAACAAAGCAGGGAATAACTAAAGCAATTAAAGCCTACAAGATATTCACTAGCAGTTTTGATAACAAGCAAGAGTTCGATCAATATCAAAATATGAGAACATCTATACTACTCAAGGTAACATCAATCAAATAACTCGTAGATAACTCTTAACAGATATACTACGCTATTGATTATGTTTTCAAACATTATTATGCCCTGTGGAGATGAGGCATACCACTCATACTCCATTTGATCGCTAAGAAGTCACATCAGTACCATACATAGGTCATTAAAAGAGTCGGATTCTTATGACCTCATATTCCTCAGTCAGTTAGAGGATTGATTGTTTGACATCTGGCGGGATGTCTTTATAATAGCTCACCAGGGTACTCTGGTCCTTCGCTATTTTTAGAGTTACAGTGGCATTTTGTACTCTCTTCGCTATCGGAAGATTTCTTGTTTATCTTTCACCGATATGGTATTTGTGTCTTTAAGGGAGTGTAGAGATACATCTCACCTTTAGGACTTTATGGTGGGGTCTGATGGACTACTAGAATCTACATCATCCTCTCACCCGTTCTTTTATAGTGAAGGTATGACGGACTACAAGAATCTACATCAAATACCTACACTAGGATGTAAGGTTCTACACATCCATGTACCCCACATACTCAAAAGTATGTGATCCAGGAGTTCCCTTAGGAAAACCTGTTTCACCATCATTTAGACTCTGACAATGATGGATCTATGATCAGGGCTCTACATTTCACTTGATTAGTTAGGTACATTCAGTATTCTTATCATCATACAATAACACAGCTATATATGAGAATACTAAAATGTAGCAGGCCTAACTTATCACAATCATTGGTTAATTCATCTCAAGTCATCTGTCAAGCATGACCTTGATAACATTTATGGCTCTTACAGTCCATAAATCACAAAAGATGTCACTTAACAGTGCATCAAGATGATTCATCATTCATAAAGCTTAAGACATGCTTTCAATGAATGTAACATGGTATTCCATACCTGGGTGTGACCCTCATCTCATGATAACCTGCATGGTTAATTCAACAGGTAATAGTAAACAATTCAACAATTAGGGTTTACTATTCATCTTTCATGTCATCACCCTAAAATTAGGGTTTACTATTCACACCATGGTGAATTGTACTCATTACATCATCATGTAAGAGAAACATCATCATTAAGACTCTTAATTAAGATTAAGATCCATTAGATATCATAATTAGAGTTTCCATGACCTCATATAGGTGGGTCATTCCCTATTCATGCACATTCATGTGTATTTGAAGTATCTTACTAGAGTTTCCTCCTAAAAAAAAGTACTTTCTCTCTCTAGGATACTTTCTCTCTCTAGAAATACTTTCTCTCTCCTCTCACTAGTAGATGGTGACAACACCACTCTAGATCGGGTTGAGATAAGTCTCCATTGACTAACATAAGCCAAAACATCAACATCATGTGATTAGAGTTTGATTAGAACAAGGTTTTATCCCTTTAGACCCCTCAAGGGTATTTTGGTAATTTGCTACATGATTACCATCATGGTTTAACTCACTAATCACATAGTCCCTTAATGACCTTGGTTACCATTAGGGTTTAATCTGGATCAACATTGAACTAATTACATCATCAAATGGTTAAGTACAAACCATCACCAATCTCCAAACGGTTTCAACCTTCAAACGGTTTCAACCACCCCAAATGGTCTTGAGACCGTTTGGCCCCAAACGGTCTTGAGACCATTTGGATCCAAACGGTCTTGAGACCGTTTGGAGGTGAAGACCGTTTGGAAGGGTTGACTTCCAAACCGTTTGGAGCTTCAATCGGTTTGAAACTGTTTGATCAAAAATTACTTGAGATCGATTGGACCAAACGATCATGAGGTCGTTTGAGCCCAAACGGTCTTGAGACCGTTTGGCCCCAAACGGTCTTGAGACCGTTTGGATCCAAACGGTCTTGAGACCGTTTGGTCCAAAAAGGGCTCAAACCGTTTGGACCTCCAAAGTGGTTCAAAGGTTACCAACGTTCATGGATATGTATGTTGAAGCCCTCAATTGGTCAAAGCTATGCTAACCACTTATAAATTGAGTCAATTAGGGTTAGCCTTAGCCTTATAGACATCAAATTGACCCTCAATTGCAATCCAATTAGGGTTCAATCGTTCTCAATTAGGGTTTCAAATCGGATGGTCATCAATGTTCAACAATATGAATCAACTCAAGGTTGAACCTATCAATTGACCTCCAATTGGGCTCAAACTTGACCCAAACGGTCTTGAGGTCGTTTGGACATCATCCAAACGGTCTTGAGACCGTTTTCCCAAAGTTTGACCAAAGTCCAAGTCGTTTTGACTAAGGTTGAAGTCCAATTAGCTCAAAATCAGCAACTTTCATCAATTTCATCAATTTCCTACAATTGGACCCTCAAACCATTAGATTAACTCAACCCTAGACCTTCAAACGGTCTTGGGTTGTGCCCAAACGGTCTTAGGACCGTTTGGAGGAATCCCCAAATGGTCTTGAGACCGTTTGGGTCCTTCAACCCAAAACTCAACAAGATCTATGTTCCAAATCAGCACTTTTTCACCCGATTAGGGTTTCATGTTGAAGTGGCTTCAACTCCCAAATGGTTAAGAATTAGACTTTGATTCATTGCAGAGATGAATTTCCATATATTAGGAACAGACCCTCAAACGTTCGTCCCTTGGTCAACTCTTTCAAATGGTCTTGAGACCGTTTCAATCCAAACGGTCTTGCAAGACCGTTTGAGAGCAAACGGTTTGAAACCGTTTGAACCCAAACGGTTTGCAACCGTTTGGACCAAAAGGGTCCAAGGTCGTTTGAAAAAGTAACATAGGGAATCACGCCCCTCATCTTCAACCTCTAGCAAGGTCGGTTCCTCCACTTATTTGCTTGCAAACGTGCAAGGAAGAAGAGAGGTAGAAGGAGATTTTACCAAGTAAATTGCAAGGATTAAGCATACATATAAAGCAAAAGTTTAGAGTTATAAAACCCGCCTAAAGGTTGATCTTAGAGATCCAAGCCTTCAAGCTCCAAGCTTTAATGGCGTCCTTGAGCTTCCACAACTTGGTCAGAGGTGAATTCTCCAAGGAAACGTTGCTTTGGTCGGCTAGAACAAGAAGACTAAGTAAGCTAACCATAAAACCAACCTTAGAAAGTGAATTCCTCCATGAATTCGAGCTAGAAGGTGGGGTTCTCTTACCTAGAACAGGTTGGTCATCCCACCCTGAGCTCCAGAGCTGTCCTTGGTCGTTTGAGCAAGAAAGGAAGAGAAGTGAAGGAAAGAAAATTCGTTCACTTAATTGCAAGGGAAAAGGGCTTATATACTTTAGCCTCTTTTACACTCTAAGGACCTCACAAGATTGGAAATCACATCTAGGCCCCTCCTTGCTCAAAGGCACGTCCAAACTCATCTATCCTTCTACAAATCTCATAAAATCTCAAGATCTAAGGGTAAAGGAATCCAACCTTCAACTAGGGTACATACATGAAAGGGTTTTATACCCATTTTAGGTGATTTCTATCACAAGGATCATTTTTCTCATCTGATTATTAAATGATGTATCCCTTTCATCATTTCTACTCTAAATGATGACAAGAGTCATAAAAGATGTTCTAGATGGTGAAAATTACAAGTTGGACCCCTCAATTTGGGTAAATTGCATTTTACCCCAAATTAGGGTTTCTAAGCATGGGGATTGCTTCCACAGCTGCACCTTGGTGCTCAAGCTTGGGAAATCCCTCAAACTTCATCATAGACATCTTCATGATGTCTCAACATCAAAGGAACATCTTATCTTGTGAATTTTGCAAGTTTAACCCTTAAATTGGGTAATTTGCACATAAGTCCCTGCATACAACACAATGCTACAACTTTATAAAAAAAGGAGCAAAATTGAAAGTAAATGTTCCTGAGGAACTTAATTACATGCCAGGGAGTGTTCACAAGTATATTAATTACATATTTAGGCAAAACTTCCAGGGTTAGGTCATAACCCAGGTCAGGGGTGTTACATAGAGCAACATTCTTACTTAAGCATTTCAACTATAACTTGATAAAGTGGCTTGAGTATTGGATAAGTGACATATATAATATTTATCCATCTAGAGCATGCTAAGAAAGATAACATCAACCAACGATTCTCGTATTTCAATCTTAAGCAAATACGCTACACGGATTATTACATTTTACAACCATACTTAAGCTCTGAGGAGATGAGGTATATCGCTCATGCTCCAACCGATCATTGCAAAATTGAAATCGGTACCATACATAGTTCAAAGGAAGAGTCGGCTTCCATAACCTCATCTTGTTCCGATCAGTGCAAGACCACATGCAGGACATCTAGTGTCCCTGCTAAATAGCTTGCCAGGGTATAGTGCCATCTTCGCTATAGAGTTACAACGGCGATTGTACTCTCTTCGCAATCGAGAGATTTCGTGTTTATCTCCATCGATCTGGCATTAACATCATCGGGAGATTTGTGATACATCCATCTTGGCACATATAATGAAGGATTGAGAGGTTTAATGTTTACCTTCAAACAATTCCCCCATTAGGGCATACGGATATTTTTGCCCATCACCCCCGCATATTCAAAAATATGCGATCTCCAGGAGATCCTGTAGGAAAACTTGTTTCACCATCACCAACTATTGATGATGATGGATCTATGGTCAGAGCACTACATGAATAGATTTCACTTGATTAATTAAGTACATTGTCATATTCTTTTAGCATCAGCCAAGTTTTCAAACATAACTTATTATAACAATTGCCACAAAGAAACATGCATTACTTTCATCAAGTACTTCTCAGTCTTTATATGACATTGGGATCTCAGTCCCTCATTTAATACTAGGAATTATCATCCCTTCACAATTTCAATACCATAATCATATGGTTCTGGGTATTCCGACCCTTAGCTCATCATTGAATACTGTTACCACTTTTTCAGGTAATTATCTCCTTCAGGTCATCTGACCAAGGTAAACATGACACTTGCTACACAAGCATCTCTTATGGCACTTGAGGCCCATTAACTCTTTTGTTACCTCTTACTAAGCAACAAGGCATATTATGGCACACAAGGCCCAATAAACAATTTCAATAAATAAAGCACCATAGCTCATACCTGGCTATGTTCATCATCTCATGATACATGCATGGTTTGTACAGATGATAGCAATTACATCAATTACATATCAGCACCATACAACACAAAGTAATACCACTATTCCCTTTTCAGGATTTGTGTTTCCATTCCTTATCAATCAGGGATACAATTCCCATTAACCCATATTAGGATTATGGATTATCATTATATTACCCAAAAATTAGGGTTTCATGCATAATAACCCAAAATTAGGGTTTCAAATTACATTACATCATCCAACATTATGGATTTGCACATCATTACCCTGAATTAGGGTTACTCATGTCATCAACCTAAATTCATATCACATCATCCCCCTAGATTAGGGTTTCACTCAGAATTGCACTAAATTAGGGTTTGACTTCATCAATCAACTCAATTAGGGTTTTATGATCTCTTTATTAAGGATCATACCCTAATTATATATCCCATTCATTTTGAATGTATTGGGCATGATCATTATACATGTATGAATATCTTTCTCTCATCCTTTTCTAGGATGTCCACTATTCAATTCTTGATTAGATTGAGTCTACACTTTATTCAAATTCATGCATTTAAGTTTAGCATGATGTAATGAATTATTGAATCATTATGTATCAATGATTAGCCCCACTAAGGGTACCACTTACCTAAGTACATTAGGTGTCCAAATGGTTTGATCAATTGAACCTTCAATTACATGAGGTATCCAATTGGATTGACTAATTGAACCTTCAATTGCATGAGGTATTCAATTGGATTGACCAATTAAACCTTCAATCACATTAGATATTCAAATGGATTGGCCAATTGAATCTTCAATTACATTAGGTATCCAATTGGATTGACCAATTGAACCTCAAATGTTTTTGATTACTTAAACCCCAAACAGTCTTAGTCTCTCAGAATTCAATGGTTTGAAATCGTTTGGTCAAATTTCCCTTGAAATCGTTTAAGCAAGAAATGTGTTGAAACTGAATGGTCTTGCGTCTCCAAATGGTTTGAGACCATTTGGACCCAAACGGTCTTGAGACCATTTGGACTCAAATGGTCTTAAGACCGTTTGGTCCAAACCCTCTCAAAACTGAATGGACCAAAAAGGTCTTCCATCACTTAATCAATTCAGGGTTTCAATCAATAAACCGCCTATCAATTGAATCATTGATTCATTCATCAATTGAACCATTGTATCACCATTCAATTGGACCATCAATTAGGGTTTTGAACCCAATTGAACTAGGATTTATAATCAAGAAACCATCAATTAGGGTTTTGAAATCGAGGAACCATCAATGGTCGACATAGTGAAACTAATTCCATTGAAATTGTCGAATCATCATTCAAACATGATATGACCTGACCTCAAACGGTCTTGAGGTCATTTGGATGACCTCCAAATGGTCTTGAGACCATTTGACCCAACCCATCCTTGAAATTTGTGAAATTTAATTAGGGTTTGCATCATTGAATCGATCATCAATGGAGCTATTGATTGTATTTCAATTTGATATCACTGGATCTTCAACCATCCAATCATACTCAACCATAGACCTCCAAACGGTCTTGGTTGACCTCCAAACGGTCTTGAGACCGTTTGGGTGACCTCCAAATGGTCTTGAGACCGTTTGGGTTAGTCAACCCAAAATTTGAATCCATCAATTAAGAATTTCAACACTTCAACCCGATTGAATTTTGTAATTGCAAGATCTTCCATTCTTGGAACCTTCAAGATCAAATTAATTGAAACCATTGGATAAACATCCAATTACATCAGAATATTTATCCAAACAGTCAATTGTTGGTCAGCCTCTTCGAACGGTTTGAAATCGTTTGGTTTCTAATGGTTTGTTGAAACTGTTTAACCAATTCCATTGAAACTGATTGGTCTCAAATTTTGAAACCGTTTGCCTATAATATTAATTGAGATGTGTGCTTGAGATGATTTCATCATCATTAATCTTTAACCCCTAGAATTCTATTTAACCCCTCGAATTCTACTACCATTCTCATGGAAATTTGATCAATTAATCAAAGGAATTTCAAGAAGAACAATTGAATCAAATGAATTGAAGAATTGAATTTAATAACAATGATTAAGGGTTCAAGTTATATAACCCGCCTTCAAATGAGCTTCAAATCTTGGAGCTTCACGTCAACAATGGTGGAAGAAGCTTTCTCAAACCACAAGGTTCGTTCCTCAAGCTTTTGAGTGAAAAGGATTGGCTAGAATTGAAGATTGATTGAAGAAAGTAAGAAATCAAGCATTGATTTGTGATTTCCACCATGAATTTGAGGTGAAAGGGGATCATGGAGCTTACCTACAGGTTGGGGTCGTCCTTTCTCCCAAGATCCCTTGGTTGTTTAGAAAGCAAAGAGTGAAAGAAAATTCGAAAAAGAGTCTTTGGTTGAGTGGAAAATTGGATATATATAAATGATTTTCAAGGAGAGAGAAAGTTTATAAAATTCCTTCAACTCCCCAATTTGATGCCACACACTCCCCTCAACTCCTTGTATACGAAGGCAACTCCCTTTTCCTTTTATTCTTCTTCATTATTCATGAAATAAAGGAAAAAGCAAATTAAGCACCTTAACCCTTATAATAATAATATCCAAAAATTAGTGGATATTACTTTTCTTTATTTTTTATGAGTCGGTTATCCACTTGCTTTGAGATATTTCGTGGCCTTTGCAAGGCACAAGGACGTTCACACTTATGAAAATTCATCCTTCACCTTTTGATTAAAGGGTACTTCAATTATTTTATTTATTTTTGCATTAAATTGAATTAGGGTTTCATATGCTTAAATCTTGATTATTTTAATATCAATATTCTCTCTCCTCCAAAGAGACTCAAATGAGATGCCCCTATCATTTTATTGCCTCAACATGATGCCAAGAAATATCAGGGACCTTATTGAAGTGATAATTTGCATATTGAACCCTAGGTTTTGGGTAAATTGCACATTACACCAAAACTAGGTTTTAATGCACAAACATTGCTTAATCAGCCCTTTCTTGGTATTCAGGCTTTCACAAACCATTGATCTGCATCATCTTCATTCTCATGATGCTTCAACACATGAGGAACATATTATCATGCACAATTTGTAGTTTAACCCTTCAACTTGGGTAATTTGTACTTTAGTCCAAAACAAGTAAAATATCATTTCAACATTATTCAAAAAGGACTAAAATTGAAATATGAGTTCCTCTTGAGCCTTAATTACTTTTCAAAAGATAAGAGCAAGCATATAATCCGCTTTATTAACCAAAAGATCTTGGGTTAAAGCATAACCCAGGTCAGGGATGTTACAAGTTATGGAGTTAAAATGCTTTGATAACTCTTAAGAAACCTTATTTAGGGTAAATGTTGGATAATGAGATTATGTCTCACACTGAATGCCCACAGATGATGACTACTATGAGATGAGGTGGAAATGTAAAGAATTATATGTGTTGCAAATTATAGATTGTTGTGCTTCATATTTTAGTCATTGTTTTTTTAGTAAGCCTAATATATTTCATGTTATTCTAATTACATGAGAATAGACACATATGATACATGGTGTTTTGAGTTTCTTTAACATGAGTAAAAAATATTAATAACAAGTGGAATGATAACATATCTAATTAGGTGTTGTGAACATCATGAGTTTCCCCTGAGGTCCACACTGGGGAAACAAAACACATGTCCTTGTAGTAATTAATGAATTATGAGAAGGATTTTTAGAGTGTGGGTTGAGACCCTTAAGGTTAGACTACCAAGATTTAGGAGTTAGTCATCTGGAGTGGCTATGGCCCTAAATCCTTGTTGTAAATGTCTATGTCCATGAGAAATAGACTCTGATAAAATGAAACATGTCAAATATGAAAATATGAGATATATTTTTATATGTGATACATTTTTTTGTTGGTTCCTATCTCGTGTACTTGAGATGAGGATGTGAGCCTCTTTAGGCTACCCTGAGGTAGTTAGTGTAACATCCCTGAACTGGGTTATGTGTTAACCCTAGATGTTTTGCCTAATAAGGTTGAAGAGATACTTAATATTATCTTGGGAAAAGTAATTAGGGCTCATGAGAAACTTATGTTTCAATTGTGGTCATGTTTGAACAATGTTGAAGCAATGTTTGCTTATTTTGGACTAAAGTGCAAATTACCCAAGTTAAGGGGTTAAATTGCAAATATTGCATGATAAGATTTTCCTATGATGTTGAGACATCATAAGAATGAATATGATGTAGTGGTATGGTTTTCAAAAGCTTGGGCACCAAGATTAAGCTTGTAAAGCAATCCTTGTGCATTAAAACCTAGTTTTGGTGTAATGTGCAATTTACCCAAAACCTAGGGTTCAATATGCAAATTACCACTTAAATAAGGTCCCTAATGTTTGTTGGAATCATTTATAGCAAAGAAAATGAGAGGGGCGCCTCATTTGAATTAAGTTGGAGGAGAGAGAATCTTGATATTAAAATAATCAAGATTTAATCCTAAGTGAAACCCTAATTGAATTTAGGGCAAAAATGAATGTATTAATTAAAGGGTCATCAACCAAAATTAAAATGTTTGGATTCATATGTGTGTGGATGATCTTAAAGCCTTTCAAAGGCACGAGCATATCCTAAGGAGGTGAAATTCCACTCACCATTATTATGAGAAAAAGAATTTCCACTCAAAAATGGATATTCTTATTATAAGGGTTAAGGTGCTTAATTTCTTTTCCCTTAATTCATGGATAATGGAAGGGATCTCGGTGGGGATAGAGATTACCTTGCATGAAAGAAACCAAGGGGGAAGTGATGGCAACAATTTTGGAATTAAAAGACTTTTATAAAGTATTTTCTCTCTCATCAATTTTCTTATAAAAGTACCCTTTCCAAGCCAAAACAAAGGTTTTTTCGGATTTCTTTCTTTCCCTTTGCTTGGAAAACGACCAAGGAGCTGTGTAGGATCAGGCGGACGACCCCCAACCTGTTGGTAAGGTTGTTGACCTCCTTTCACCTTGAATCCATGGTGAAAATCGAAAATCAATGCATGAATTCTTCATATCTCGATCCCCTCTTCAATTCTAACCAATTCTTTTCACTCAAAGCTTGAGGATGACCCTTGGAATAGTGAAAGGAGTTGCATACACCATTTTTGCCGTGATATTGGAGATTTGGAGCTCAATTGGAGGTGGGTTTTATAACTTGAACCCTTAATTTTATTATTATAATCAATTCTTTATCAATTGGTGATCATTTCTACATTTCTGAAATTAAGTTTGGTTGATTGATGCAATCTCCATGGAAATCACAGTAGATTTCGTGAGTTTGGAGCTTGATGATTATGAAATCATCATAAGAACACACCTCCCCAAATATCTAGGGCAAACAGTTTCAATGTTGAGTCCAAACGGTTTCACCAAACCATTTGGTGACCAAACAGTTTGCAAACAGTTTGGTGGTTTGGTTTCCAAACCATTTGGAATGGTTGACCGTTTGAGATGGTTGACCGTTTGAAGATATATTCTGTGGTGCTTGGATCTTGATCCAATGGTTTCAATTGGTTTGATCTTGAAGGTTTCAATTGTGAATGATTCCTTAATTGCAAACCCTAATCGACTAAGTGTTGAATTTCCAATTGATTGAGATGATGTTTTGGGTTGATTGACCCAAACGGTTTCAAAACCATTTGGGGATCACCCAAACGGTCTCAAGACCGTTTGGGGGTCACCCAAGACCGTTTTAAGGTCTAGGGTTAAGTATGGTTAAGTGTTTGAAGGTCCAAAGGTACCAAATTGAATTGCAACTAAGTGTTGATTTGATAATCAATCCAATGGTCCAAAACCCTAATTGGATGTCATGGTTTTTGATGATGGAATGGGAAAACGGTCTCAAGATCGTTTGGAGATCAACCAAACAATCTCAAGACCATTTATTTGTCATTCAAGACCATTTCAGGTCAGGTCATATCATGTGATGATGATAGTTCATTGATTTCAATTGATTTGGTTCCACAATGTCAACCATTGATGGATCCTCGATTTCAAACCCTAAGTGATGGTTTCTTGACTATCAAACCTAGTTCAATTGGGTTCAAAACCCTAAATTGAAGGTCTAATTGAATGGTGATTCAATGGTCCAATTGATGAATGCTTTAGTGGTTCAATTTATAATTGTTCCATGGATTGAAACATTGAGTCGAGTGAGTGTTGAAGTGCCTTTTTGGTCCATGCGGTTTCAAGAAAGTTTGGACCAAACGGTCTCAAGACCATTTTTGTAATGACCCTAACCTGGGTTATGAGGTAACCCTATTTGTTTTGTCTAAATAAAAGTTACTTATAACTTTAATATAATCCTCTAAGGTGTTTTGTTATCATGTGACACACTTATTTTTCAATTTTGGTCCCGATTGAATGTTGTTTGAGCAATTTTCCTTTGTTTTAGACCAAAGTGTAATTTACCCAAATTGAGGTGCTATAATGAAATATGTCACATGTTGAACGTGCCTTATATGTTTTAGCATCATAATAGAGAGAATGATGCTAAGTGGTGGCTTGTGGAAAGCCTAAATTTCAAGTTTAAACTTGTTTGAACAATGTTGGAGCATTGTGCACCAATTTTGGTACAAATTGTAATTTACCCAAAATGTGGGGTTGTTATCAAAATTACCACCTATAGAGTGACCCTACTCCCTCCTAGTATAATTTAGAGGAGAGAGAATGAATTATACACCATGTTTGAATCACTTATGAGTGATGGTAATCTTGGTGATGAAATGACCAAGAAAAGGGTTGAATTTGAAAGCTTAACTTGAGTTGTATCAAGTTGAAAAGCTTATATATGAGTGCCTATCGACAATGGAACCAAAGGAGGTGTCCCATATTGTTTTGTAAACTCTTGGAAAAGTACATATCATGCAGAGCACCTCAAGGAGGTGAGGTGTAATGGCTAACAAGTTTCCTTAGAAAAAGTGTATCGACATGACTTAAAATAGTGATTAAACCTAGATAACTTATCCAAATGGATAAGTAATGGACGAATTTGCATCTCAAAATGATCCTCAACCATTTTGAAGACAATATAAATGTTGATTCATGCATGGACACGTGTCACCCATGCATGACACGTGGCACCTACTAGCTCAAAATGTTGACACCTCATTTTTGCCTTCCTTCATGAACAACAAGTATATATACCCCTAGTTTCACCCCTTGGTGCAATTTTGCGACCCTTACCACCCTCCTACCCTATTGTATCGTGCATAGAGCTCCCATATCGTGAAGGGATGATTTGTTATCGTGCATGGGCCTTGGGATATCGCCCATGGCAAGAGCATATCGCCCAAGTAGATGATATTGGCCATATAGGGTGATATCGGCCATAGAGTGAGGTTTTGACTCCAAGTGAGAGTCCTATCATGCAAGTGAGTGCCATATCGTGCAAGAGGGGTGGAATATCGTGCAAGGACACTAGTTTATCGTGAAAAGTTGTTAGGGATCAAGAAGGAGCTCATACTTAACCCTAAGGTGAGGATAAGATCATCTTCAACCTTGGATTGAAGCATGAATTTAGGGTTTTGATCTTCCTTTCTTTTATTCTTCACCAATTGATTATCCATGGTGATTATTTGCATATAGACGAGTTGTGAAGTCCATCTTAAACCTTAGGAACGTGGATCTTTGGAGCTTGGAGCTTTAAAGTCATTCTTAAGGAGGGTTATATATCTTGAACTCAACCATGTTATTATTCATCACCTAAATTGCTGTATTTAATGATCTACTTTTAATTCCGAAATTTCCTGAAATAGTTGATGCAATTATGAGTTCTAGTAGTTTCTTAGACCTGTTGACATGAACTATAATAGTTAGAACAAAGGTCTAGAGCTTGAATATGATGATATCACCTTATAAAAGTGATATCGGGTGCAAGCACACAAGAAAGCACCTTTAACCCCATATGATGATGCACCTACTTCACTTGAACGATGTGGATATGAATGAATACATTGTTGCACGATATGGGGGTGTGGTATACACCTCTTGCACGATAGGGAGTCAAGTATAGACTCCATACACGATACAAGGTTGAATGAATACTTATAAGTTGACATGAAACCCTAATTTGGGTAACCCGATACAAGTGAAGTATAACAAGTGTTGTTGCACGACATGGTTGCATGACATGGTTGCACGACATGGTTGCACGACATGGTTGCACGATAGGGTTGCATGATACACAACCCTAGATGATATGGTAACCCTAATCTGTCATGGCTAACCCTAGATGGTGACTAGCCCGATAGGGTGATTGAATGTACTTCTAGCCCGACATGGTGATGGGTTGATACCTCATAAGTATCATGGGCGACACATACATATACCTTGTGCCTGATATGAGGTCAAGAAGATACCTCATGCCCGATATGGAGACAAGTACAAATCCTAACCCGATATGGTGAGTGTTCATACACCTCCAACCCAAGACACCTTGTAAAGGTGAGAGTAAGACACTCTTAGGAGTAATGAGTGTAACACCAAGTAATGGTATGACTGATACCTTGATAGGTGAAACACCTAAATTGGTTGACAATGGTTAATCCTATATCAACAATGTCTCAACCTAAGATGAGTCCATATCAATTGATGATGGTTGGACAATTCAAATTTATGACTCATGATCAATACACTACATAATAAATGTGATGGGCTAGTGCATAAAGTATTAGGATGGGGAATACCCTAATACAAGATAAGTTGAGGAACTTAAGTAAGTTAAAAGTAATGAGGGAAGTGATACACTAACGCATGGTAAATATCACATCCAATACTTTAAGGTTGTTACACCTTGATGCACCTTAAATCCAATATACTTGGATGAGTAACACATGATGTGTGGCATGTCAATTGTTACATTGAGATGGAATGCACTTTGATAAGTGTAGGCTATCATACCTTGAGAAAGGGTTAAGACAAGTTAATAAAGTATGATGTAATCATACCCTGATAAGGATGAGAGAGGAACGCATACCTTGTGTTGATGATTCATTTAATGATAAATGATGAGAATAAATAAGTATGATTGAATACTTATGAAGTTCATGTATGCTCCTAGATGTGTGGAGCAATGAATTAGGGTTTGGATTGATAATATGAACTTGAAACCCTATTCGGCTATAAAGGGAAACCCTAATCCTAATAGTTTTTGCCTAGTGAGAGGTGACAAGATGTTTAATGGCCTTGTGAGCCATGTGGATAGTTGTTGCCTAGTGAGAGGTGACAAGATGTTTAATGGGCCTTGTGAGACATGTGAATAGTTGTTGCCTAGTGAAAGGTGACAAGATGATTAATGGGCCTGGTGAGCCATGTGAATAATTGTTGCATAATGAAAGGTGACAAGATGTTTATAAAAGTCTCATGTAAGGAATGGTAATGTGCAAAATAAACTAAGGGAAATGGAAACCAATAACTTCATAATAATAATAAATGGTTATAATAATAATGAAATCTTGATCATACATGCTTTATGAATGAGAATTGATATGATGGCTTGCCCCAGGGTATAATGCCTAGTAAAAGGATGTGATAACCAATGATGAATATAAGGGATTGATATCCCATAAAGAATGTGTAATCAGGAGTGGTTAGAGTCCACTGCCTGGCTGTGTAATCAGGATTGGTTAAAGTCCAATACCTGGCATAGGTGTGAAGCCTGTAATCAGGAGTGGTTAGAGTCCACTTCCTGGCGGTGTAATAAGGTTTGGTTACGGACCAATACCTGGCAGAGGCGTGAAGCCTGTAATCAGGAGTGGTTAGAGTCTAATGCCTGGCAGAGGCGTAAACCCTATAATCAGGATTGGTTACGGACCAATACCTGGAAGAAGCGTGAAGCCTGTAATCAGGAGTGGTTAGAGTCCACTTCCTGGAGGTGTAATCAGGTTTGGTTACGGACCAATACCTGGCAGAGGCGTGAAGCCTGTAATTAGGAGTGGTTAGAGTCCACTGCCTGGTAGAGGCGTGAAGCCTGTAATCAGGATTGGTTAAAGTCCAATACCTGGCAGAGGCGTGAAGCCTATAATTAGGAGTGGTTAGAGTCCACTATCTGGCAGTGTAATTAGGTTTGGTTATGGACCAATACCTGGCAGAGGCGTGAAGCCTATAATCAGGAGTGGTTAGAGTCCACTGCCTGGCACAGGCATGAAGCCTGTAATTAGGATTGGTTAAAGTCCAATACCTCATAGAGGCGTGAAGCCTGTAATCACGAGTGGTTAGAGTCCACTGCCTGGCGGTGTAATCAGGTTTGGTTATGGACCAATACCTGGCAGAGGCATGAAGCCTATAATTAGAAGTGGTTAGAGTCCACTTCCTGGCAAAGGCGTGAAGCCTGTAATCAGGAGTGGTTAGAGTCCACTGCATGGCTGTGTAATCAGGATTGGTTAAAGTCCAATACCTGACAGAGGCATGAATCCTATAATAACACAGGATTGGTTAAATCCCAATGCCTGGAATAATAACACAGGATTGGTTAAATACCAAAGCCTGGAATAATGCATATGATTGGCATAGTCCAATGCTTGGACAGGATATGATGATGTATACTCAAATGACTGGTACAATTCAATATCTGGTTAGTAGATTGGCTGAGGCCAACAGATAGAAATGAGAATGATTCATGGATGACATACCATGATAATGAGCATCACAAGATAAGCTTGAGATAATATGATGGGTAAATGATATATGTGTTCTCCATATTCCTTATAAAGTGAATAGATGAATTACTGCTCTATCATAGACAACTTCCATGCTTTAAAATATGAGAATGTTCTAAACTGCTTATCCTCTACTCAGTTTAATACTATTTTACTGTGATAATAACATTGTTGGCGGAGAGTTATATCTCTCGCTGGGGCAATTTTCAATTGTCTCACCCCCGTGGGATCCAACATTTTTAAGTGGACGTGCACGAGGAGGTGAAGACCTTTCTGTAGAAAAAGAACAACATCAGCAGGGACAGCAGTGATAGCTCAGGTTGAGTGTACTATCTCTCATGTCTTGTAGATAGAACTCCTATGTGTCGTCTTTGTACTCTCAGGTCCTTGGAGTTGGTTCGTTATGGTTTCATGAACGAGCTGAGGTTTTTGGCTTGTAAACCTCGAGGTTTTATGTTGCTTAATTATATGTTTTGACAAAGCAACTATTATATGTTATCCTTGAGAAGAGATGGTACAGTGAATGTACAATGTGAACAATGATGTATATAAAGTTTTGGTTCTGCCTTAAAGAGTTTTCCTAGAAATGGATCTCTTTGCAAAATGGTTTTAATTTTTTAGTGATTTTGTTAATCCGTTGTTTATGTTGAAATCCCACTTAATTAGTAACGATTTGTTTGTCGGTTTGGCGACTGTCGTTACAAGTTTGGTATCAGAGCTTAAGGTTCGCTGAGTCTACAGAGACATAGGACTAAGGTGTTGAGTTTGTGTTAGTGTCCTCCAGTATAACCTTTAGTGACTTCTGCTTATGCAGAGTAAAGGGTAAAGTTTATAAATGACTGGGGAACATGAGGAACACATTGATAAGGGAAATGTTGTTGTACCAGGAGAGGATGCATGGGATCAGGCAAGAGAAGAACAAGTGCTTGAGAATTCCCATCATGACCCGATCAGGATAGAGAATCCTATGTTTATGCTCTTGTGAGGCAAGTTAGGACAATAGTGATGCATATAATAGACTGGATACTAGCATTACAACCGAGGTTACTAGTCCTTAATGCGGAAACTTTGGGTTTTGAAAGGGTTCCTAAATGACATAGTCATGTTGGAACAGTGGAAAATGTGGGAAAGATTAACATATGGTGAGAATGTAGACTCTGCCATAAGTTTTGACAAATAGTACATTTGTGATGGTAATGCCCAAGAAGAGGCAATAAGTTGAGAATTAAGGTAAGGTCTCTATAATTTTAGAGACATCTGTCTAATTGTTCTAGAAAGCCAAAGTTTTTGGTGCCACCAGTGCAACAAATGTCTAGTGTACCAGGGCAAGAGCTACTATGTAAATACAAAAGTCCTAACTTTCCGCCTGTAAGAAGCCATGACTTGGCTTATACATCGGTAATGAGACCGATAAGACTATGGTATGAGGATAAGACATGGACATGTTAAGCATACTAAACCCTTTTATTCAAAAAGAAGGGTGTAAATGACCCAACAACCGAGGTAGACTCGGCAGGGCTTACGAAAGTTACAACCTAATAGTGTAAAAAGGCAAAAGAAATAACATGAAACAGCTAGACTCTATGTTTGAGTCAACCAGATGTGGTGGATGACTGCGAGGGATGACAGTCAGATAGAGCTTTCTCATTCTGATATGTCTTCTCTAGAGTTTATCTAATAATTATAAGAAGGTAGTTGATGTTGAGCTTCCTTTAATTAGTCCTATGAGGACATGAGGAAGAGATAAGAAGGATGAGAACCTATATTTAGATTAATATTCTCTTATATGTTTTGAAATTTCTCTCTTCATGTAGAAAAGGAAGAGATGTAAAAGAAACACCTAGAGAAAATCTGAGATACTAAGTAGTAAAATTTAAAGAGATGTTAAAAGTATGAAACATAATATAAAACAAATACATACTACCTAATTTCAGTTCTTGAATACCCTGGCCAGGTATTCATTTATTGAATGCAAGGTAAGTATGACATATTTAGATTGTTATCTTTTTTATTACTCTGATCAAGTAGTCATTCTGAAACAATCTCAAGAGTTTAAAGAAGAAGGAGATGTGGCATGGATATTTCTACCACATTCTAATCGATATATGAAAGAATTTGATTTACTCATAAGTCAACTTATAAACAAAAATGAGGATGTGATGTGTTTTTAACACATGTGTTAGATACCCAGGTAAGGAATTCTGGTATCTAAGAAGCATCAGACTATCTTATGATAGTTACATGGAATGGTTAATTGTGGAATCAGTCCAGTTACCTAATGTAGTATGGACATCATATGTTAGGGGTTTATGCTTTGCATAAACATAACATTGATGAGAATGATCTACTTGAAGGAATAATTGTAAAAATATTACAATAAAAGTTTGTCAAATGAGATTAACAAACAACCTCTATCTGAGCGAGAAAAGTGTTACCTGACCCAGAATTAACTACACAGTCGATAATGAAAAGATAGTGAAGCATGTATCCTATGTGTTTGATTCCATGGGATTTTTGTGTAAAAGAACTTTGTATTGATCAAAGTTCTATGGTGTCTCCATAACAATGAGTTGTTATGTGGAGACTTGATGATATAACGAATGAATAATATCTGTCTCCTTTTATCCGAGATTTTGGGGATGAAATCCTTGTTAGGGGTTTATAACTTGTAATGACCCTGACCTGGGTTATGAGGTAACCCTATTTGTTTTGGCCAAAAAAAAGTTTCTTAGAACTTTAATATAATCCTCTAAGGTGTTTTTTTATCATGTGACACACTTATGTTTCAATTTTGGTCCCGATTGAATGTTGTTTGAGCAATTTTCCTTTGTTTTGGACCAAAGTGTAATTTACCCAAATTGAGGGTCTATAATGCAATATGTCACATGTTTAACGTGCCTTATATGTTTTAGCATCATAATAGAGAGAATGATGCTAAGTGGTGTCTTGTGGAAAGCCTAAATTTCAAGTTTGAACTTGTTTGAACAATGTTGGAGCATTGTGCACCAATTTTGGTACAAATTGTAATTTACCCAAAATGTGGGGTTTTTATGAAAATTACCACATCTAGAGTGACCCTACTCCCTCCTAGTATTATTTAGAGGAGATATAATGAATGGTACACCATGTTTGAATCACTTATGAGTGATGGTAATCTTGGTGATGAAATGACCAAGGAAAGGGTTGAATTTGAAAGCTTAACTTGAGTTGTATCAAGTTGAAAAGCTTATCTATGAGTGCCTATCGGCCATGGAACCCAAGGAGGTGTCCCATATCGTTTTGCGAACTCTTGACAAAGTCCATATCATGCAAAGCACCTAAAGGAGGTGAGGTGTGACGGCCAACAAGTTTCCTTAGAAAAAGTGTATCAACTTGACTTAAAATAGTGATTAAACCTAGATAACTTATCCAAATGGATAAGTAATGGACGAATTTGCATCTCAAGATGATCCTCAACCGTTTTGCAAGACAAGATAAATTTTTATGCATGCATGGACACATGTCACCCATGCATGACACGTGCCACCTACTAGCTCAAAATGTTGACACCTCATTTTTGCCTTCCTTCATGAACAACAAGTATATATGCCCCTAGTTTCCCCACTTCGTGCAATTTTGTGACCCTTACCACCCTCCTACCCTAAGGTATCATGCATAGAGCTCCCATATCGGGAAGGGATGCTGTGTTATCGTGCATGGGCCTTAGGATATCGCCCATGGAAAGAGCATATCGCCCAAGTAGGTGATATTGGCCATATAGGGTGATATCGGCCATAGAGTGAAGTTTTGACTCCAAGTGAGAGTCCTATCATGCAAGTGAGTTCCATATCGTGCAATAGGGGTGGCATATCGTGCAAGGACACTAGTGTATCATGCAAAGGTGTTAAGTAGCAAGAAGGAGCTCATACTTAACCCTAAGGTGAGGATAAGATCATCTTCAACCTTGGATTGAAACATGAATTTAGGGTTTTGGTCTTCCTTTCTTTTCTTCTTCACCAATTGATTATCCATGGTGATTATTTGCATATAGAGGAGTTGTGAAGTCCATCTTAAACCTTAGGAACGTGGAGCTTTGGAGCTTGGAGCTTTGAAATCATTCTTAAGGTTGGTTATATAACTTGAACTCAACCATGTTGTTATTCATCACCTAAATTGTTGTATTTAATGATCTACTTTTAATTCCGAAATTTCCTGAAATAGTTGATGAAATTATGAGTTCTAGTAGTTTCTTAGACCTGTTGAAATGAACTATAATAGTTATAACAAAGGTATAGAGCTTGAAGATGATGATATCACCTTATAAAAGTGATATCGGGTGCAAGCACACAAGAAATCACCTTTAACCCGATATGATGATGCACCTACTTCACTTGAATGATATGGATATGAATGAATACATTGTTGCACGATATGGGGGTCTAGTATACACCTCTTGCACAATAGGGAGTCAAGTATAGACTCCATACACGATACAAGGTTGAATGAATACTTATAAGTTGACATGAAACCCTAATTTGGGTAACCTCATACAAGTGAAGTATAACAAGTGTTGTTGCACGACATGGTTGCATGACATGGTTGCATGACATGGTTGCACGACATGGTTGCACGATAGGGTTTCACAATACACAACCCTAGATGATATGGTAACCCTAATCCGTCATGGCTAACGCTAGATGGTGACTAGCCCGATAGGGTGATTGAATGTACTTCTAGCCCAACATGGTGATGGGTTGATACCTCATAAGTATCATGGGCAACACATACATATACCTTGTGCTCGATATGAGGTCAAGAAGATACCTCATGCCCGATATGGAGACAAGTACAAATCCTAACCTGATATGGAGAGTGTTCATACACCTCCAACCCAAGACACCTTGTAAAGGTGAGAGTAAGACACTCTTAAGGGTAATGAGTGTAACACCAAGTAATGGTATGACTGATACCTTGATAGGTGAAACACCTAAAGTGGTTGATAATGGTTAATCCTATATCAACAATGTCTCAACCTGAGATGAGTCCATATCAATTGATGATGGTTGGACAATTCAAATGTATGACTCATGATCAATACACTACAGAATAAATGTGATGGGCTAGTGCATAAGGTATTAGGATGGGGAATACCCTAATACAAGATAAGTTGAGGAACTTAAGTAAGTTAAAATAAATGAGGGAAGTGATACACTAAGGCATGGTAAATATCACATCCAATACTTTAAGGTTGTTACACCTTGATGCACCTTAAATCCAATATACTTGGATGAGTAACACATGATGTGTGTCATGTCAATTGTTACATTGAGATGGAATGCACTTTGATAAGTGTAGGCTATCATACCTTGAGAAAGGGTTAAGCCAAGTTAATAAAGTATGATGCAATCATACCCTGATAAGGATGAGAGAGGAACTCATACCTTGTGTTGATGATTCATTTAATGATAAATGATGAGAATAAATAGGTATGATTGAATACTTATGATGTTCATGTATGCTCCTAGATGTGTGGAGCAATGAATTAGGGTTTGGATTGATAATATGAACTTGAAACCCTATTCGGCTATAAAGGGAAACCCTAACCCTAATAGTTGTTGCCTAGTGAGAGGTGACAAGATGTTTAATGGCCTTGTGAGCCATGTGGATAGTTGTTGCCTAGTGAGAGGTGACAAGATGTTTAATGAGCCTTGTGAGACATGTGAATAGTTTTTGCCTAGTGAAAGGTGACAAGATGATTAATGGGCCTGGTGAGCCATGTGAATAATTGTTGCCTAATGAAAGGTGACAAGATGTTTATAAAAGTCTCATGTAAGGAATGGTAATGTGCAAAATAAACTAAGGGAAATGGAAACCAATAACTTCATAATAATAATAAATGGTTATAATAATAATGAAATCTTGATCAAACATGCTTTATGAATGAGAATTGATATGATGGCTTGCCCCAGGGTATAATGCCTAGTAAAAGGATGTGATAACCAATGATGAATTTAAGGGATTGATATCCCATAACGAATGTGTAATCAGGAGTGGTTAGAGTCCACTGCCTGACTGTGTAATCAGGATTGGTTAAAGTCCAATACCTGGCAGAGGCGTGAAGCCTGTAATCAGGAGTGGTTAGAGTCCACTGCCTGGCGGTGTAATTAGGTTTGGTTACGGACCAATACCTGGAAGAGGCGTGAAGCCTGTAATCAGGAGTGGTTAGAGTCCACTGCCTGGCAGAGGCGTAAAGCCTGTAATCAGGATTGGTTATGGACCAATGCATGGCAGAGGCGTGAAGCATGTAATCAGGAGTGGTTAGAGTCCACTGCCTAGCGGTGTAATCAGGTTTGGTTACAGACCAATACCTGGCAGAGGCGTGAAGCCTATTATCAGGAGTAGTTAGAGTCCACTTCCTGGAAGAGGCATGAAGCCTGTAATCAGGATTGGTTAAAGTCCAATACCTGGAAGAGGCGTGAAGCCTATAATCAGGAGTGTCTAGAGTCCACTTCCTGGTGGTGTACTCAGGTTTGGTTACGGACCAATACCTGGAAGAGGCGTGAAGCATGTAATCAGGAGTGGTTAGAGTCCACTTCCTGGCAGATGCGTGAAGCCTGTAATCAGGATTGGTTAAAGTCCAATACCTGGCAGAGGCGTGAAGCCTGTAATCAGGAGTGGTTAGAGTCCACTGCCTAGCAGTGTAATAAGGTTTAGTTACTAACCAATACCTGGCAGAGGCGTCAAGCCTATAATCAGGAGTGGTTAGAGTCCACTGCCTGGCAGAGGCGTGAAGCCTGTAATCAGGAGTGGTTAGAGTCCATTGCCTGGCTGTGTCATTAGGATTGGTTAAAGTCCAATACCTGGCAGAGGCATGAAGCCTATAATAACACAGGATTGGTTAAATCCCAATGCCTGTAAAAATAACACAGGATTGGTTAAATCCCAATGCCTAGAATAATGCATATGATTGGCATAGTCCAATGCTTGGACAGGATATGATGATGTATACTCACATGACTGGTACAATTCAATATCTAGTTAGCAGATTGGCTGAGGCCAACAGATAGAAATGAGAATGATTCATGGATGACATACCATGATAATGAGCATCACAAGATAAGCTTGAGATAATATGATGGGTAAATGATATATGTGTTCTCCATATTCCTTATAAAGTGAATAGATGAATTACTTCTCTATCATAGACAACTTCCATGCTTTAAAATATGAGAATGTTCTAAACTGCTTATCCTCTGCTCAGTTTAATACTATTTAACTGTGATAATAACATTGTTGGCAGAGAGTTATATCTCTCGCTGGGGCAATTTTCAATTGTCTCACCCCCCGTGGGATCCAACATTTTTAGGTGGACGTGCACGAGGAGGTGAAGACCTTTCTGTAGCAAAAGAACAACATCAGCAGGGACAACAGTGATAGCTCAGGTTGAGTGTACTGTCTGTCATGTCTTGTAGATAGAAGTCCTATGTGTCATCTCTGTACTCTCAGGTCCTTGGAGTTGGTTCGTTATGGTTTCATGAACGATCTGAGATTTTTGTCTTGTAAG
This sequence comes from Alisma plantago-aquatica, assembly GCA_963693085.1. Classification (NCBI taxonomy): domain Eukaryota; kingdom Viridiplantae; phylum Streptophyta; class Magnoliopsida; order Alismatales; family Alismataceae; genus Alisma; species Alisma plantago-aquatica. Next base: position 367,258,465 of record OY856413.1, read on the forward strand.
CCTCGAGGTTTTATGTTGCTTCATTATATGTTTTGACAAAGCAACTGTTAGATGTTATCCTCGAGAAGAGATGGTACAATGAATGTACAATGTGAACAATGATGTATATAAAGTTTTGGTTCTGCCTTAAAGAGTTTTCCTAGAAATGGATCTCTTTGCAAAATAGTTTTAATTTTTTTAGTGATTTTGTTAATCCACTGTCTATGTTGAAATCTCGCTTAATTAGTAATGATTTGTTTGTCGGTTTGGCGACTGTCGTTACAAGTTTGGGTCCAAACAGTCTCAAGACCGCTTGGGACCAAACGATCTCAAACCGTTTGGTGACCCAAAGTGCAAACGGTTTCAACATCTATTTTGCTCAATTGGTTTCAAGTACAACTTGTTCAAATGGTTTTCAACCAATTGGTTTATGAGAACCAAGATCATTGAGGGTCTAAGTAATTAACTTTGTGAAGATCAACATGGTTAATCCATTTGAATATCTCATGTAATTAAAGGTCCAATATGGTGAACCTATTTAGATACTTAATGCATTTGAAGATTTCAATGGTTAACCCAATTGATCACTTTGTGGAATTAACAGTTTAATTGGTCAATTCTTTTGAATTCTTTATATAATTGATGGTTTAATTGATTAGACCATTTGGACATCTAACATGATCAAAGGTCAATCGGCTATGTGATTATTAAAGATGTAGAGCCATGATGATTGTGAAGGTTAACCCTAGCTATGTGTACTCAAGTGAAGAGTTGACCTAAATTAATCTTGGAGTACTTAACATCCTAAAGAGGATGAGAGAGAGAGAGAGTGAGAAAGATGAATGCTTATATAATTAAGCCCTAAATTGTCTCTTTATGAGTAAACTATGTGATAAGGGTTGATCCATAATAATGAGATCATGAAACCCTAATAAATGAGCCCTAACCCTAATTAGAGCAATGCTATGTATGAAACCCTAATTAGAGCAATGTTATGTGTGAAACCCTAATTAGAGTAAAGCTATGTGTGAAACCCTAATTAGAGCAATGCTATGTGTGAAACCCTAATTAGAGTAAAGCTATGTGTGAAACCCTAATTAGAGAAATGCTATGTGTGAAACCCTAATTAGAGTAATGCTATGTGTGAAACTATAATTAGAGCAATGCTATGTGTGAAACCCTAATTAGAGCAAAGCTATGTGTGAAACCCTAATTAGAGCAATGTTATGTGTGAAACCCTAATTAGAGCAATGTTATGTGTGAAACCCTAATTAGAACAAAGCTATGTATGAAACCCTAATCTAGGGCAAGGCTGAGTGTTATCATAGATCCAGGGTGATGATGTAACCCTAACTGAGTGTAACAATGAAGGAAACCCTAATTTAATGGGAATTGTGCATCCTAACCCTAATTTGGGTATGAGGTAAGAGAATCCTTACTTGGATGTGAATAGAAAACTTTAATCCCTAAAATGGGTATGGTACATGAAACCCTAATATAGGGTAGTGCCACTAATCCTATGTGAAGACCTAACACTGGGTAATGTGTTGTGAAATCTTAATTTCACATAATACTAGGTGAACCCTTGATATAGAAGGATGTATATGAAACTCTATTGAAGAGTAATACTACGTGAAATCCATAAATATATGGAATATGCTATGTGAATCCTCAAATTATAAGTGTGGAGAATACTATTCCTAATAGTGGAATAGTGATTAATGTTATGACAAATGTAACACCTAGAGAGGTTGATAGTGGATATCCTTATATTAATAGTTCCTAACTTAAGGATGAGTCCATAGTATTGGCAACGGTTTTATAATCTAAGTGAGTGACTAATGACCAATACTTTACATGATAATGTGATGAACTGGTGCATAAAGTATTAGGATGGGGAAATACCCTAATACAAACTAAGTGTACAAACTCAAGTAAGATAAAGGTGTTGAGGGAAGTAATACATCAAGATATGATAGATATCATATCCAACACCCCAATACTGGTATACCTTGATGTGTTATAAGTCCAGGATAATTGGATGAATGACACATGAGATGTGTCATGTCAATGGTTACATTGAGATGTAATGTACTCTGTTGAATGTAGGCTAACATGCCTTATGAAAAGGTTATTCCAAACCTATAAATTATGATGTAATCATATTCTAGCAAAGATGAGAGAGAAACTCATCTTGTGTGTTGATAATTCATTTAATGGTGAATAATGAGAGTAAACAAGTATGAATGAATACTTATGTTATCCATATTGATTTCCTTTCTATGTGAACCCTAATATAGGGTAAAGCTATGTGAAACCCTGATACAAGTTAATGTTATGTGAACCCTAATACTGGGTAATGCTATGTGAATCCCTAATACAAATTAATGATATGTGAATCCTAATGCAGGGTAATGCTATGTGAAACCTTAATACAGGGTGATGCTATGTGAAGATCTAATACAGAGTAATCCTATGTGAAGCTCAAATACAGACTAATGGGTTATGAATGAATAAGATAACCCTTGTATTGCATGGTACTAATATGTAATTGTATCATGATTACTAATCATGAAGATATGTTGAGATGATGAACATAGCCAGTTATGAGCTATGATGCTATGTATATTGAAAATGTTCTATAGGCCTTATAAGCCTTCATTTGCTTTGTTGCTTAGTGAGAGGTAACCTACAATTAATGAGTCATGTGTGTCACATGATGTGCTAATTATATTAGATCGTTTATGAGCTTCATAAGCCATAATATGCCTTATTGCCTATTAATGGGTAATAAGAGGTGGTATGAACTTTGTGAACTATGTGCAATGCTTTGTGTAATAAGAATTATAATGTCTCTTGGTCAGATGATATGAAGGTATGAAGTTACCTAATAAGTTGTAATAAGTGTTCTATGGTGAATAATGGATTCAAATACCCAGATTTTGTAATCATGATAATGAACTTATTAAAAAGTGGAAATGTACTTGATGAGTTGAGGGACTAAGATCCCAACACTTTGTGAAAAGAGTATGGCTACAAGCCATGACTCCCCAATGATAATGCCAGGCATTAGATATATGATCTAAGCCTGAAGAGAGTTAATGTTGTGGTAATGATTCTATAGTGAATAAATGTTATACATGTTCTTCATATTCCTTAAATGATAAGTGACATGTTGTTCTATCAAATTATAGATGTATTGCTTTTGATAAGAATGATGTTCTAATCTGTTAAACATTGAATTAACTGCTACCAAACAAATATAATTCCTTTGTGTATATTTATCTTCTTAAGATGAAATAATAATGTTTCTGGCGGAGAGTTATATCTCTCGCTGGGGCAATTTACAATTGTCTCACCCCCATGGGAATCACATTTTTAGGTGGACGCGGACGAGGAGGCAAGAATCCTTCAGTAGGTGAAGGGCAGCAACAACAGCAGTAGGGACAGTAGTGAAGTCTCAGGTGGAGACACTGGTTGTTATGCCTTGTATAGATGTAGATAGAGTCCTATGTGTCATCTCTATACTCTCAGGTCCTCGGAGTAGTAGTTAGTGTTTTCGAGATTTTGGCTCAGTGCCTCAAGATTTTATATTGCCTGTGTTTAGCTTGACAGGACAGTTAATGCTTGTAATTCTCAAAAGAAGATGGTACATAATATGTACCTATGAACAAGAATGTAATTATGTTACTTTGGTTCTATGTGAGAAAGTTTTCCTTTGATGGATCTTTTGATAAAAAGGTTTTAATATTTAGTGATTTTTGGTAATCTACTGCTTAGTGAACGCTTCCGCATAGTTAATTTTGTTTTCGTGAATCAGACGCCACAATTAGAGTCTATTGTTGATATCTTAAGATGGTCAGCTAAACCCTAAGATAGTGATAGTGAGTCGTTGACACGAGAATCAAGTGTGGTGACTACTACTTGGTGAGGTACAAACCAAGTAGTTTTAAGGCAAATGAATAAAAGATGACAAGCCATGTTGAATATGGTCTGAATGTTTGTTACATTCCTTGTACTGCTAGCTGATGATTTTCCATTGTTGATTATATTTCTTGTTGTGGAAAGTAATCTTATTGTTATAGTGATTATATATTTCATATTCTTTTTTGTCTTGTTGATAAGTTATAAATGTTGGGATTCATATATACTCTAAATATGAGTTGGATTGCTTGCTATTTGATAGTAGTATTTGGTAGACATGACTTATGTGTACTTCATCTTCATGACTGCATGATGTGTTCCTGGTCCGGCTAGTGGAGTGTCACGAGGATGATGTTATTGTTATGTATTGCTTCATAATGCCTAGATCTTGACTTGTTACTCACGTAGAAGGATCGTCAATATGAACTAAGAAGTATCTAATGATTTGTTCATAGACATGCTCTAAAAGACGATTTAGGGTTATATTTGGTTTAAGTGATCACCATATCTATTTGATTAGAGTATCATTGTACACTAGATAAGACTTATGCTACAACTATCTGCTACACCTTTCAATATCTGTAAGTTTCTTTTGAGTTTGTTATACGTAATCTAATGTTGGTGTATGTACCTATCTTAAGTGGAGGTATCCACTCACTAGGGCTCTATATGAGGCTCATGAGGTTGTTTCTAATATTTTTAGGTATAATGCTATCTAACAGGTAGGTCATGACAAATAATATATAAATAGAATAATCTAGATAGATTATATTTTCCTTGTAAACTTTATTTCCCTGGATGGGTAGCATATTGAGTTTGTTTATTAATGTATTGTATTTGGTGTAAATTGAACTATTTGTGAGTAGTATGATTTGATTCTGGTTTTGATAGATTGAGTATGATTTGTGATATCTTAATTTGTTATCCTTAATGTGACATTAGTTTATGAAAATTGTGAAGAAAGAAAAAGGAAAAATTTATTTATGATTTTCGTATATTGTATTAATCGCCTTTATTCACACCTCCTATTGTAATTAGTAAAGATACCTCAAATAATGTTGAAGATGAGGTACCTGATGCACAATCCTATAGTATTGCTCATGGAAGAAAAAGAAGACATATCAGTCCACCAACAAGACACTCAAATTACATTGTTGCTTATGCTTTAGCCGATACCCAGGAGACTGGTGATGTCCGTGAGACGGTGAGTCATCTACTTACATTGAAGTTGTGGTGCCTCCAATCTCTGCTACGCGGGTTGTTGCTTTGAATGAATAGTTGGAATCTCTTCATAAGAATCAAATCTGGAAACTTGTCAAGACTTCCTTTGATAAGAAGATCATCAACAAAGATAATCCTATCGATATGATGACAAATTTGTTACCAGTTTCCAAGTTCTGCTTGAACTTGGTTAGCCTTCATAGCTTACAGTGATGCCCTTAGGGGCTGGGGGAGAAGAACTTTACTATTTATCCTACAAGATGTTGACTTAGAGGCAAGATGGAGATCTGCTATGTCTTGAAGACTCCTAGTCATAGTCCTGATCTTACATGGTGTGACAGACCTAATTTAAGTCTAGCCTTGGTCTGAATCCAACCCATGTTCCTACTTAGATTTAAATTATTATTCTTATTTGAAGTTGCAGATGACTCTATCTGCATACAACTTGGATTCCTATTGTGTTCTAGCCTCCTATCAAGATTGTCTATTCTTAGATAAAACCTTATGACATGGAGCCTATAAATAGGACATTTGGTGCATCAGATTTTTTGGTACTGAAAAGTACCAATCTACTGAATTGTACAGAAGAATCTTTCTTTTCTTTAGGTGTAACTTTTCTAAAGTTTTTGGGTTCCTTTTTTGAGAGCATCTCTTGTTTATAATCCTCTTGTAATAGTAAAATTCTCTTTTCCTTCTATAGATTAGATTGTCTAGATCGAACTACGTACACCTCGTGTTCATTGTGTTATGGATTGTTATTCTTCTTCTTGTTGCGTTCTTTCCACTGCGCCGACTTAACATTTACAATATAAAGAGTCACTTTGTTGTGAGATAACTTGTCGTCCGGGTTGGAGTTTGACTCTCTCTTAAAAAAAATTTCTCAGCTTGAGTCTCTTCTAGAGTTTGGTTGTGGTGAAACTATAATGTTAATATGTATGTAGCACACTGGAATGTTCACAAACAATTAGACTCTTTCTCAGAAACAATTCTGGGGGAACAATCTGTTCTGATAATTATATGATGTACATAAATGGTATACTGTTGTCAGAGCATCAATGCAACAACCAAAATACAAAAGAAAGATCTCTGACAGACATATACATGAACACTTTTATAAGACGCCACTCAGAACCAGTTAAAAAACAGAGGAAGGATCGAAAGCATGGCTGGCACTGTATACACCGTCTGAAACTTGACTGCTCCACTAGGCAACACGAAAGGTGTTAAACCCCCCGTTGCCGGTGGAGGTGCTTCAACAGTCACCGGTGGCGGTGCTAATGATCCAGAGCCTTGTCCTGAATTTTGAAATAAAAGAAATGGTAAGTGACAGGAGATTGATCTAGTGTCTGTCCATACGCTTTCAATGGTCAATATCACGGCCATATCCAATTGCTGATGAATATATGTTGACCTCGATTTTTTTTCTCAATGAACTGTATGTGTAATTGGACAATATCTAATGAAAAGAGATTTGACTTGTTATGATAGATAAAATGGTATAGCTCTGTACTTAATACTTGGAATATACTTTTCTGGTATTTAATAAAATGATTTCTGGAGCACTTACCAAAAGGAGGCATAGGTGGGCCCATACTTCCGAATGGGTTACCTGCAAAAACAGAGCATATCAGGTTAGTAATAAGGGCATATGTTTAAGACTTGAAATAAAAAAAATGGATATGTGCACTAAATTAAGACTGGTCTGAATTGTGCATTCGGGATCCATAAAGAGGGGGCAGCATATGCTACTATGAACATTAAGTTAGTATTTGAAAATGCTCTGTGCGTAGCAATACCTGGACCTGTGCCAGTTCCTGCAATAAAGTCCAAGCATATATAGCATCAGCTTGTAATTCCATATGAAATAAATCATTTCAAGAAGTCATATTGTAGCTGTCAGAACGAAATAGTTTTTACCTTGGCACTGAAAGAGGGGGACTTGAGTTTGCCCACACATGTTAAGCAGGTTGAGGGATATCGTCCTGTTGATGGGTATGCCCAGAGGCACGCTTCCACTCAACAACAAGCAGCTGCAGGATGAGCTGGCCTGTATCAGGTTCTCCAGAGCTTTGCAACAATCTTGCGTAGGCGACGATCCTGAGCCGCTGCTTCCGGTGATGAAGTTCATGCAAGGCGTGAAGCTGCTGACCATTGCGCTAGTGCATGAGCTCATCTGACCCGTTGCTGGCTGCATCACAGAAACAGCGAAGAGTATTGCCACCAGCAAGCTGGTTGAGATTGTGGCTCTCGTACTGAACTCCATGGCTGCTTTGCTGAATTACTCTGTAACGTATTTTGTTGAAGGTAGTGGAAGATGCTGTATTTGATGTGTGAGATTCAGAGATGTCTTGTTTATATATGGTAGATCCGACGTGTATGTATGTTGGAGGGTGGTTCGTGATGTTCCACCAACCACATCTAACTCGGTTCTCGATGTGGGTCCATTGGGGATGATTTTGTTTTGGTCAGAGACAGCCGTCCTCCTCTTTTGATGACTTGAACCATTTACATCGATGCTAAAGAAAGTGTTTACGCCATTCCTTATGGCGGCAAATGGACGGGGATTTTCGAGCGTACCAACTTATGTTTTTCGTATAGGTATAGCTAGAAAGGTAACTTGTATTCAGTTTCTGCTCCCTCGGTCCTACCCTCACTGGCTAAGGAAAACGATAATAATTTGGGGTATTTTTGTCAAAAAGGAGAAGAGTACGAATTACTAAAGTGAGAAGTTCCGGGTGGGGAATGGTTCTGGAAGTTTCAGAGATTTGTGCTTAACGGGGTGATTCACAGATTTGTGCCTAACAGGGGTGATTCCCAGATTTGTGCCTAACAGGGGTGATTCCCGTACCGAAAGGGGAAGGTTCAGAATTGATGTTTTAATGTTAAATTAAGGAACATATATGTTACCTCTTTGCTCTTATAATTAAGGAACATATATGGTCCCTATTTTATGCTCAAATTTCATGCAGACCAGTTGGAAATTAGATGGACCCAGGTTATAGCGGTCTCAAAATTGTAAGCTGGGATTCTTGGTTGGTATGAGATGACGACCTAGACAATCTAATTTGGTTGGGAGGCTGTAACGGCATGACGTGAGGTTTCGCTAAGCCAATATCCTTATTCTGAAAATGTTTTCTTATTTGCCGCACACATAATGTAAACATCATTCATGTGTTTCAGCCAAGCTAGACAGGTCGATTCAATGGATTGTACATCTGACTCAGTTCTGCCTGACTTATGATATTGATTTGTATAGTCGTATCCGTTAGAAATAGGTAAACTCCTCCAACCATTCTAGCATCGTTCTTGACTTTTCTTCGGGGTATACGTTCGTCTATTGACTATAATAACACTTCTTAGTTCGTGAGCTTACATGTGGGACAAAAAACTGAAATAGCACACTTTGATAAAAATATTTACTAAAACAGCATCAAACCTATCTTAATTTCCGAAATAGTCCACTTTCTAGGGGAATCGCAAACACTTTTGGCGTTTTACTGTTTTCGGGACCAAAAGCGCCAAAAATATGGTGTTTTCGTTGAAAATATCTTAAAACGCCAAAAATCAGGCATTTTTTAGGTAAAAGCGTTAAAAAAATGTCTACTTTTTGGCATTTTCAGGTATTTTCAACTGAAAACGCCATATTTTTGACGTTTTTGGTCTCAGAAATAATAAAACACCAAAAGTGTTGGTGTTTTCCCTAGAAAGTTAGCTATTTCGGGAATTAAGATGAGTTTGGTGCTATTTGAGTACATATTTTTATCAAAGTGTGATGTTTTAGTTTTTTGTCATGTGTTGAAGCAAGATAGCAATATGTTGTCCAATGCAATATACATACCACCTCATAAAATTACGAATGCTCTTTGAATTGCTTACGGGTATATTCACTCGTTTTAGTATGTATTGATGATCACACATTCCGTCACCTTGAAAGGAACGTGGATTTACTAAGAAAACGATAACAAAATGAATGCTGCAACAGCTTTCACATTGTTTGCTTCACGCATTTAACTAACTTATCATTGCAACAACTATTTTCAAGATGACGTCTTGCTCCCAGTTGAAGCCTTCCAAGACTTTATCACACCGGTCACATTTATATCTATTTCAGTGGTGCTGTTTGGACCTTAACTTTCCCCTACTAAAACCAGGGATAATTTTATCCATCTTGCTAATCTCCTCTTGTGAACGAATTGAAGTTTCTACATTCACAACTGGCAATATAAATCGAAACTTTTGTGAGATTACATGTACTATTTATGTTAAATAGATAGTCACTTCTAAAAAAGTTAGGCTCTTCTTCTTTATTTGTTTTGGAACCTTTTCTATGTTATCCTTTGCAAGTCATCATACAGAAGATCAATTGTGGCCATAAAAAATGCACTTGTGAAATGGATGGTAGAATAGAAACCTTTCACTTTAGAGATTTGACTAATATGTCGTTGGAACTAATATATTCAACATGAGGCATGCACAAGGTCAAGATTATATTATTCTAGAAGATTATTTTACTCTAAAGAATAAGGAGCATATACACATTGTCATTCTAGTCACGCAAAGACAATTTTACATGTTGCTAAGCTCCAAATATGGTAACAAAATGCGCCAATAACCAACATACATGAAGAAGTGTAAAATGATTAGTAGAACACCTACTCCGTCAAATCTTCTGCAATGCTTATTTTTGTTAGAAAAAATGGCTAATGTTGTATTTTAACCAAAGCATAATCATGCAGTTATCCGTGCAACTAGCCATATAAAATTTGTATCTATTTCATTTGTGATGCCCCCTCTTGACTACTTTCTTTCCTTATTCTTATGGACTACCCTTGTTTATCATCTAAAGTACTAACCTCAGTCGTGAATCTGAATCCTTATTGCTCAATTAATATATCTACTTATTTCAAAATGTAATCTATTGATCATGAATGGATCATCAATAAATGACTTATCATTACCTTTCTTACATTATATTTTAAATGTTTAATTGCTCCAAGTTAGTCATCCACTCTCTGTTCAATTGGAATCAAACACTAAAATATAAAAAAAAAATTAATTGCTCCTTGTTAGTCATCCACTCTCTATTCAATTGGAATCAAACACTAAAATATAAAAACAATAAATTATATATACCTTTTTACAATGAGAAGTTTGAGTTTATAAAATCTTTCTATCTATAAGAAACAATAGTTCACCGTGTAATCGAGTTTATGACTATTTTTAGTAATACCTTAAGTTTTTTTCATGTATTTATATATTAAAAGAGAAATGATGCAGACATCATAATATTTGATGAAAAGATTATATGGTTGTGGTGCACTTGCCACAAAATGCAAGTATGTTGCAGAAGTTGAGGTTGCATCAATGAAGATGGTTCTCAAGAGGGCATGTAGTTGTGCATTCAAGACTGTAATGATAGAAATGAATAGAAAATTGTTGGGAGGTCTTGTCAACAAAGTTATATTAGGAAATTCCACCTTTGCAATACAATATTACATAATCATCTACTTGTATAGCCAGATTTAGGCGGTAAAGATCTATAAAATAGGGATGCTAATTATTTTCTAAATGGCTCCGTGAAATTGTTGGTGTGCATGCCCTAAGAGCCAGCTATATGATGATTGTAATTTGATAGTTTGTATTTGATTATATTATTAATAAAGAAAATTATTATCATTATGTTTGTTTCATAATGAGATAATGATAAACAAAATAATGTTCCTAAGAATGATTGACTTAGTGACATATGACTTGGAGTTGATGACCTAATCATGAGATCATGTGTATGCCAAAAGTATTAATTCTTATTTAGTTCCAAGTATGGTATTATTATGGTAATAAGGATATCAATAACACATCAAGACTAGTATGTGTGGTGATTGGTGACTATTTCTCATTAGTCATGATATGAGATATCATGTCAGACACAAAAGTACTTGATAGGGAACAAGTTTACTGAATAGACCCACTTGTAGAATGATACATGGAGGCCCTAGAAAGGCAGTAAAATCATATCTCAATGTAACAACGATTATTGTGATCCATAAAATTTATGTTACTACAATTATCACATGTTTTCTACTGTACTTAAACACTACTCAACATGAGTTGAAATAAGGGTTTCTATAAAAGTAGTAATTGGGTACACTACGTGTCATAATCTGGTGTAACACCCTGACTTCTCTACCATATAAGGGAAAGCCAACCATTTTTTATCGTGAGAGTGTTAGAAACATGATATGCATTACATCAATAATAAACAAGGACCATTATAGACTATGTAAGAAAGATATTCTTATTATATTTTTAGCAAGAGATTTCTATGACATCATTATACACAACAAGAACTTAATACCAGCGTACAAATTTGTCAAACGCTACACTCAAACATTGGATCATGTATATGACACCATACTAAGCAATCCTATATCTGGACTTGCAAACTCTGGCTTGGATATTCTTTCTTAAGTTTGAAATCTAGGGATGTCTCGTCCTTAGACATGCACAAAGGAAATTATAGGATTACAGTTAGTGGCATTGAATGCTAATAGCTGGAAGGAAATTATTTCATCATGAAAACTTGAAATCTACAACTAAAATAAATATATGTTATTTACATCTTTTATCTTTCTATGGACACTATTATCCAATAAGTCCTCTTCTATGGTGCAATGTGTCTTTTGTGGTAAAATGCACCTTTTGTGGCATTAAATGCCTTCTAGTGACACCAAGATGTCCTCTATTATGTAGCATTAAGTGCCTTCTATTCTACATACCGCAAAACTTCAACTCTGTGGGGACTTTTTATATAATATTGAATTATGTTTTGGTGTCTCTTATTTTCTATTTATGATTAGTTTCTATTTTGATTTTGTATCTCATGCAATTGAGACATATCTGAAAAGTACGTCTTATTTTCGGCATTCTATTCTAACTTAATATGATAATTATTAATTTTGGCATAACCGTAATAAAGAACTAAAGTGTTGAAGATAAATTATAATATTTTTATTCTATGATATAGTAATTATATTATGAGATTCTAAATGATAATGAGAAACTAACAAGCTGAAAATAAATTCTTACAATTTTATTTTAGGAAAATGATTCTACTGTTAATTCTAAATACAACTGGTATAAAATGTTGAAATTGTTGACTGTCTAGTTCTAGTATTCTACAACAAATCCTCAATTTTATATAATAATGAACTACAATTCAAAAAATATTATATACTTGTATTCTCCAGGTGAGGTTCTTACTTAGATGAAACTCTAGTTACTTGACTTAATCTTATCCTGAAATCTAAAGGAAAAGAGAATGAACTAAATATATCATTTCTAAGTATCTGAAAATACCTTGATTCTTAAATGTGAAATGTGAAATTCTAATAAATTAATTTGATACAACGTCTAGAATGATTGTATATATTCCAAACCCAAAATATGAGAAGTCCAAAAGTAACTTAATCACTATGTTACTTGCACATGCATGCATAAATGATCATAATTCTGTGCGAATCTAATGGGAATGAACCACTTACCTCAGTTGGAGAGAATAAAATATGTTATCTTTCATTTCTTGAGTCAATTTTAAACCATTGTACAAAATTGTAGATCGTCCAAAGCTCACACCTATATCATCAATCTACTAACATATCGACATTGCACTCTTAACTAATTTATCAAACTTTCTCTCAATTAAAAAATCACTTTAGAAAATCTTACTAGGCTATGAAACCTCATTGGATGTGTTTGTCATCTCACAACCTTTCTAATGAGTCCTTGTGCGCCCCATTCTGACAAACATATCATTTTCTATGAATTTTTGAAGCATTTAGCAAATTAACATTTTTTCTAACCCTATTACCTTACCTTATTTTCCCTTTGTGGTGGATTGGGCCTCAAGACTGGAGGACCATTGGTAGGCTCCTAGACCCCACCCCTCCTCTCACAGGAGCAATACAGGAATAATAGTGCCCTATTGCATCGTTAAATAGAGAGCAAACTGGTGGGGTGCCTTCGGCAAGCATTACTCATGCCTACAACCACAAACCACATGATGAATGAGACATGTCTCCCCATATTTGTTTCACACTCCTATCTGGTCATGAATCTCACACAAGGATCCCCCAACCCCTTTTGCAGTCATCGATTCCCCTTTTTGTCATGAAAACATAGAGCAAATGTTTGGTATTGTTTGGCGAGATCAGATCGCTTCTTGGTCACCGAGATTGTGTGGACATTGCTCACCAACATCCCCACATTGCATCATCCCCCTAGTGGTCAGAGTTCAGGCACAAAGAGGCACTTATGGTTGATTCATCTCAAAATAACCATCATATATCAACCTCTTCTTCCTTGTTTCTACTTCTTCTTCCTAGTCTGTTCTTAAGTAGAAATCCTAATTGACTTCAACATCCCTACTATTCCCACATGTGACACTTTTATAGCCTCCCTTCTTTCTTAACATCACAACGAGACTAAATCCAATTTGGACTACGATAGAATCCAGGAAGAACATGAACTATGAGACATTCATTTTCTTTCTCTTAAACGTGCCCCCATCCTCCAACCCATCTTGTGCTCAAATGAACTAGTGGGTTGGCTATGAACCAACATCCGGGTCTTCAATTTCATTAATCCATTAAAAAAAGGGCCTTAACATTATATGATTCTTCTAATTCCTTTTGAAGTATCTATAGGTTACTCCATGCAACCAGTTTGTCCTAGAATTTGACCAAAACTTCATATAATTATATTTTCTTGTACTTATGCAGGAAGATGTGAATTGGTTATATCCACTCTTTCTTCGTTTCACTTGTATTGGGTGGCTTCATTTCCAATTCCTTACAGTATATTAGAGGAGATTGATCAACTATGTTGGAATTTAATTTGGGGAGGGGTAGAACTCAAAAGCACTATTCACATTGTTATTTGGGATCAAATCTATTTTCCAAAAGATGAAGGGGGTTTAGGAGTGAGGTGCACCAAAGATATTGTTAAATCTTGCTTGATTAAAAACATTTGGAGTGTAGCTATTAAGAAAGATAGTTTGTGGGTCAAATGGGTGAATGAGAGATACTTAAAGGAGGACTCTATATGGAGAGTGAAATGTAAAGGTTCTTCCTCTTGTATATGGAAAAAACTGATGGGAATTCATTATGCTATTAGGAACAAAATTTTCTATAAACCTGGTAATGGTGTTAATATCCTTATCTGGAGGGATCCATGGATAAGAAAAGGATGTTTCTTGGATGACATTCTTTCTGTTAAAGATATCTCTAACCTAGAAGAGGTAAATTCTTGAATTTGAGCAGTGTCATGGATCCGAGTTCGTTCTGTAAATCCAGATATTGCATTCGAATTGTTGATACTATCAAGAATATGTTCAATCCAAATGAGAACATGGATAAGCTATTTCTAGATGACATGGACCCTAAGAAATTGAAAGATTTTTGGGATTGCTGTAGAACTAAATATAACAAAGATCCTTGGTTCAAATGGGTTTGGAAATACAAGTCTCCCAATTGATGTAAGTTTTTTCTTTGGAGACTCGTTCAAGACAAACTACTAACCCAAGATCAAATAAAAAAAAGGCATTTCTTTGGCTTATTGTTGTGTCTTTTGCAAAATGAATGGTGAAGGCTTGCATCATCTTTTTTGTTATTGTAAGTGGGCTAAAGATTTATGGAATCGAGATGTGATTAGTAGGTTTTTGGATGCAGCAGCTCCTTCTTACTTGAGTGGGATGCTACAACTCAAGGAAGACAATATTACTACTGTAAGTTTTGTCTACTATGAAATATGGAAGCAAAGGAATGTCAGATTGTTTGAAAGCTACTCAAATGATCTTGATATGATCTGGTCCAACATTTTTGTTGATTTAGAGGCTGAAGTGATGCCTTATCACTTCAGTTGATATTTTGTATAATTTTTCTGTTTTTTTCTTACCTTTCCCACATTTTGTAATTTCTTTTGTTGAGATATACAAAAGAGAAGCAAGCTTTGAAGGATTAAAAAATGTGATGATAAGATTATGATAATGAGCTACTTCTTTACTAAAGTTTGCTATATTATCACTAAGATCTCTTGAATAATGTTAATAATCCACCTTGTAGATGCCTCCTAAGACTTGTGCCACCTATGCCAACACCTCGGGTGTGATGCCCCAATTACAAATCAAGCCATCACCAGTAATAATTGCGGAATAACCATAAGCAGCGAAACTAACAAAAATCACGAAGAATTAAAACCATTTTGCACATAGATCCTTATCTAGGAAATTCTTACAAACATAACCAAAACTTTATCTACATGTGGTTCATATTATACATACAGTGTACCATCTCTTCTCGAGGATAATAAGTACCAGTTGCTTTACTCTAATGTTTACAACAACAACATAAAACCTCGAGATAAGCAAACTAAAATCTCAAGTCGTTCATAAAAACCACTAAGAGCTAACTCCTAAGGACCTGAGAGTATAGATATGACACATAGGACTTCTATCTACAAGACACGAAAAATAGTGTACTCAACCTGAGCTACTACTACTGCCCTTGTTGATGTGGTCCTTCCTTTGTAGTCCGGTTCCTATGCCCTCGTTTGCGTCCACCTAAAAATTATGGATCCCATGCGGTGAGACTATTGTCCCAACTAGAGATATAACTCTCTGCCAACAATATTATTATCACAGGAAATAGTATAAAACTGAGCAGAGGATATTTCATGCGACTAATAGGTATATTTGCAGTGCAAAGCATAAATATTGATAATAGAATTATAAGTCATCTATTTTCTTTTAAAAGAATGTGAAGAACATGTATAACATCTATCTACTAAGATGTATAAAAGTAATGAAGCATCAACTAATGTTTTCCGTATTCAATCCTTAAGAAAATACGCTACACAACTGATTACATGTTCACATTCACATTTATGCCCAGAGGAGATGAGGTATACCGCTCATGCTCCAAACGACCACTAGTAAGTCAAAATCGGTACCATACAAGGTCAGTGGCAGAGCCGGATGTCAAGACCTCACCTGTCTTGGTCAGTACGAGACCACTTATACTTCACAGGACATCTCGTGTTAGCTGCAATTAGCTATGTCAGGGTATAGCGACATCTTCGCTATAGAGTTACAGTTGTAGCATGTACTCTCTTCGGGAGAAGACCACTAAGCTTTCCCAAATTATTTTTAATTAGGAAGACCACTGAGCGATCCTGGTTTAGTTTCATCAGGAAGTTCACTAAGCAACCTAGTGTATTTGGGGAGTCCACTGAGCACCCTCATTTAGTTTGGGGAGTCCACTGAGCACCCCGGTATAATGATTTACATATTCAAAAATATGCATACCGAGTTAAACTCATTTCACCATTCAACAACTGCTGACACTGAATGGATCTATGGTTTGGGAAACTACATGATAATATTTAACTTGCTTAATTAAGTGTATTTCAGTATCTTTTAGCATCAATCAAGTTACATACAAGAATTATATCAGATGCTACAAAGAAAAGCATAAATGTGTTTATCAAGTACTTTCATGATCTTTGAAACACATAGAACACTTAGAATCTCAATCTCTTATCATCATCATGCTTGGGTATTCAAACCCTTAATTCATCACTGAGTATTGTCACCACTTAGCAGATAATCATTACCTATAGGTCATCAGACCAAGGTATTAATTCACATCGTTCACATAGCTCATTAAATCTATATCATATAACTTCATAGCTCTTACTTAGCTATGCTCAATACCTTATGTTACCTGCATGTTTAGAATACCATGCCATCAACAATTTCAAACACATGTCATAACCATGTAATGCTAAAGAACACATTCTCCCCAATGAATTAGGGTTATGATTCCGTTTTATCAACTGATTAGGGTTTCAAGATTTCATTAGTAAAGATTAAGCCCTAAATCATACTCCATTCATCTTAGGAGTATTAACATATACATATTGCTTGATTAACTTTCCAATCTTAGTTCCTCTCTCATCCTGACTAGGGTGTTGATGATTTAATTCACCTCTTAAGGTCTATTAGCTCATCATTATCAAATTGAATTAAACTCATTGTATCTCAATGTTGCATCAATCGTACAACATACATCACTTAGACAAGTCTACTGAGTTGGAGCATGCCTATCATATCGGGTATCATGGTATATAATGATATCCTATCGTGCTTGAAAATGCACATATCATCATATCATGTACCCATATTAGTCATGTGGTAAAGCCGCATCATCATATCAAGTTTAGGGTTTATCAACTAACTGATGAATGCATATTCATCATCATTTTAAGTCACCATCTGGGACCCAATTCGACTCAATGTTTTCACTTTCATCTCCTAAATCCTACAATATGCAATTTTGCCTAATTAGTTGAATTATCAAGTTGTTGACTAAATTCCATATTGATTTCATGCAGATTGAGCAAGCCATGATAAAGACAGATCTTTATCTGGGATCCACCTTCACTCAACCCTAGATCCTCCTATCATCACCACATCCTTGATCAACTTCATATCCTCCGTTGATCTCGAGCACATCTCCTTCACCTTGCATCAATGGTCATCACCCTCACTTGCTTCACTTTCCACCTCCATTGACATCAACATCATCTTTCTACCCTCAACCACCATCATCACCACCGCCAACTATCTTAGTGGTTTTCCCGGGTCTTGGCCTCTTGGTCTTACCCTAGCAGTTTGCTCCTCCATTCGGTTTGGGCCTCACATGCCCTAACAGTTTGCCACTCCCTCACCCCCTTTACAGTCTCATGACCACGTGAAGTCCTCAGGGTTTGGAAACCGTGAGAAGGCTTCATTGTTTGGAAACTGTGAAGACAACTTTGATCTCCAAACCACAAGGAGAAGCCCACTCTGGCCTGATCACCATCACCTCTCCCTCTCACCTACAACTTGCAACAAGTGACCTCCACCTGCTTCCGTCATTCTGTCCACAAAACCTTCCTTGCTTGACCCCCGCTTTCCTCCATCATCCACGACAACTATAGCGACGACGCCGCCTACTCCTCCCGAGACCACAAGGAGAAACTATGACCACACAGCAGCGCTTGCGACCAGTTCTGCTCGCCTCCTCGTGCCCTAGCGGTCCTCGACCCACAATAGATCTCAGACAATGCCACCGCAGCCCCCATATGCTCTCCACCATCAACAACCATGTTTGCGTCACCCTCCTCCAACCTCGACCTACAAACCTAACCTTACGATCACCTCCTCCTCTCTCCAAGATAGGGAGGATTCTTATCGGTAGCCACCTACTCCTCATGATCACCTGCAACACTCGTCGGACCGCCCTAGCAGCTTCAAGACCGCTAGTGTCCTAGTGGTCTGTCGAGACCGTGAAGACCAGGAAGAGAAATCGTTAAGCCAAGACTATGAAGATGCCAACCACCAGACCACGAGGACGCCAGACCACTAGGACTCCCATACCACGAAGCACAGAGACTGTTAAGACGAGAACTTTGATAACAATTGGAAGCAGGACCGTGAAGAGCGCAAGATCGTGAAGCACAAGACCGATGTGGATGCAAACCGAGAAGAACGCAATGCTCAAGACCGCGAGGAAGCCTCGTAGTTTCCAAACCATGATGGTTTATCAGTAACCAAACCATGAGGACTTATGAAGTCTTCCAAACCATGAAGCCAAACTGTGAAAATTGCAACAAGGTCCAAACCGTGTGAGACCCCATCCAACCTATAAATTGGACCAGTAGGGTCCTCATTTGGGCCATCGGATCTGGGATGCCACTAGGCTGCTCCTTTGTGAGCTTGACCCCTACTCCCTCTGATCTACACCAAAAACTCCATCACTAGGTTGCACCTAGCATGCTCGACCCCTGGGAAAGCTTATCCGCCTCCATTTCTCCTCATCCTCCACTCCACCACCAGGCTGTGCCTAAGAAGCACTCGACCCCTGGTGGAGGACGATCTCCACAACCAAGCTGAGAGGTAGGCTTACGCATCTGTCTGTCATCCATTCCACCTATGCATCCACAACGTGCTCCTACTATGAGCAAGGAGGTCAAGATGAGAAGGAAGGTGGAGAGAGAAAGACTGCTTGGTCTGTCTTGGTGTCCCTCACTCCTCGTCGAGATCTGATCCGATGTGGCGTAGAAGATTGTATCTTCACCAAGCTGCGACCACCTTCTACATCTTGCTCATGGTGGAATCTTCCCTCTCTCTTGTTCTTTTTGTTCCCCACATCATGAGCAAGTAGTTCCTTTTCGCTGGGGTGTGGGGACTAGCCCCACTGCCCATGCTTACATCTTCTTTTGTTAAACATTCCATGTCATGTATATAACTTTTCATTTCATTGTTAATCGTCGATGTTCTCTTGTAGACTAATCACCTGCTTGCTTTTATCTTGTTCTTTCCTATGTTGCGAGAACTTCAATATGTAGGATAGAATGTCGATTAACGTGGTTGACTCCCTTACTAGAAATAGAAAGGGATTCCTTGAGGTCATAAGTGTATGATCTGTGAGGGGATGAGCCATCTAGCCCACGGTGATGCTTCTGTGTACCTAAACATCCCTCAGGGAGGGCCACAACTTCAGTTGGATATTTGTATCTTCGGAACTGTAAGTGCATGATCCAGATGGCGATGAGACATCTGATGCCTAAGGTGATACTTATGTGAATCTAAACATCCCTCTGAGAGGGTTTGCAATAGTTCTATTTGGATAGTTAGATCTTGCCTAGATGTTTGTGATTGGATATGTTTGCATGTGTAGTGGTGGTGAAACCTGGTACCACCCCTATTACAACCCCAATTTTTGGGTTCAATTGGTGAGAAATGTAATTTCTCATATTAAAGATAATTGAACAAATAATAATATAATTTGTTTTGAATAAATGGATTTTGTTTACAATAGCCTTAATTATTGTGCTGTGGGATTTATTGGCTATTGGGCCCAAATAATAAGAAAATTCAATTAGTAAATGCATATTTGAATATTTGAGAAAAGGAAAATATGGAAACCTCTAGAAGGGCACATCCAAAGAGGATTTCGTGCCTCTTGGGTTCCTTGGGTTCCAAGGAGTCCAAAGTTGCATAAAGAGTGCAATAAGAAAAGAAAAGATCAATTAAATATTTCTTTATTAAGAAAGAAATTGAAAACAATGGTAAAATGTGGAAAACAAGTAAAAAGAGGTACAATTGAGTTATCCTTAGTGGAATTTCGTATCCCAAGGATTCCTAATGATAAAAGGGATACCAATGAGCAAAATAAAAGATAAATAAGGAGAAATCCTCAAAAAGAGATATTTTTAAAGAAATAGGAAGATGGTGTAAGAAATAAAGAGAGAAGTGAGGGTTTGGTCGTAATAAGAAATAATTCGAACCCTACTTGCTTTCTTGGATTGCACAGAATAGAAACAATGAAAATAAGAAAATAAGGAAGAGAAAAGATATGGGAAATAAGCCTAATTGAGTAATATCTTGCACCTAAAGAAAAGGTAAGTTTTATTTTAAATAATGAGCCCGATTTTGGTGGAGAGGTAGATTAAGTTTTTACAGACTTTCCCTCCAAATTTGGGCTAAAATGGAGTATGGATTAGGAGTTGTGATTTTTCGAAGTTATCCTAATTTATAAAGAATTATCTTTGAAATAGGAATTCATTTTCCTTTTCCGTTGAACACGAGAATTGAGGGTCGTTAGATCTTGATCCAACGAGGACCGCTCAGTTCCAAAGGAACTCGGGTATAGGCTGCAACTTGAGGGATATTTCCCTTCAGATTTCTCACAAAACTGATCATGTGCTATGATGGAAAGGGCATAGATGGCCCCAAGAGAGGATTCCGAGCCAGGCCACGATAATTTGTAAGTGATTTCGAGGACTCTGGGAGGAACGCCTATTTTGGCAGGTGGCTCCATGGGCGGAGAAGGTCAAGAACCCTAATCCAACTGCCTGCACCTATATATGAGACCACCCTTGGTCTCGGCCAAGCCTCGAGAGCTCGAACGACACGTTTCTAGCCCCAAACCTCCTCTCTCTCTCTCTCTCTCGATCGATCGATATACCTCCGGTGAGGGCGCCGCATTGGCACCGTCATGGCTCTAGCAGTGAAGAAAGAAAGGAGATGACGTACAGTCATCGTTAGATATGGGATCACGGTGATCCTCTAGGGGAATCTGATGGTGTGAGGGGGTGGCCGATTAAGTTAGGCGCATCGACACAGATTGTTCGATCTGAGTCCATCATGGACTCCAGTGGGATCCAACGGGCTGGAGGTAGGAGCGGGGCGCACAAACCTATTAGTGGAGATGATCAATGAAGAACGTTAGATCAAGGCACGGACCAAAGGCGCACCAATCGAACGGCCACGAAAATTTGGTAAAATCCCCTCTCTCATCGAATAATCAAGAAAATAGCTTTCTTTGCAAAATTAATAGAGATCGCTAGGAATCTCATATGGAGAAACTTTATACATGAAAGTTGTGTAGAAAAATATAAGGAACCTGATAAAAATAATTTGAGAACCTGAATCTATTTCGTTTTGCAAAAGTTCCTTGATTTGGTAGAAAAGTGTATTAAAAAGGCACTTAGGAACCCTAATTGTATATAAAGGATGCATCTTTGAATATTAATAGGTTAAATTGATAAGTTTTAACCTGTTGATTAGTAATATAGAGTTTTCATCCATTTTGTATGCAATGTTGCCTAATTTAGGGTTCCATAAGCTTTAATGAACCTTGAAACCCTAATATTGGTAAATGTGTTTCTTAATGGCTTTAAATGATTAATTTCATGATTAAAGTTGAAATATGATGAATATAAGCTATTTAGAGTACAAAATTCCTTAATTGTGGTTAAATACCCTTAATATAATAATTTGGGTTTTCCAATGAATAAAAGGTGGATTTAATGATATATATAGAGTTCATTTCTGCATTCAACCATAATGAACCATGAATTGATGATAAATGTGCATAATGATCTTATCATGGATTAAAAGGATAAGAATAGTGGCTTTAATGTAAAAGAGGCATAATGGGCTTAATTAATGTTTAAATGTGCCTTTAATCTAAAATTAGGGTTTTTAAGTAATTGAACAAAAATAAGGTTTAAAATGGTAAATGAAGTGAAACCCTAATTTCCCAGGGAACCCTAAAATTAGAATAGAAATCCTAAGGAATATGATGATATTGGATAAATATTAATAAAAGGAAATTGGTATATTTATTTCAGGGTTCTGTGCATAATTGGTTGCTTGATTGGGATTTCTCTGTTCTAGTTGATTTCGTCTCAAATATGCAATCAAAGGTATGTGGTTACACTTATGAATAATCGTTCTAGTTTCATGGCGATTCCCAAACTTTTTATCGGTTGCTTGAAAAATAACTATTGGATGTCTATTTATTTCATACAACTATAAAGTGACTATGATTATCATCATAATTATGTATATATAACTGGCTAGATTCGGGTCCACCTCTGATGCTTTTAAAAGGCTAAAAAAGAGGTAATCCTAGAGCAAGGTCTAGGTTACCGAGAGTTAGAAACTGGGCTACCTACGTGTAGTGCCATGAGACTCTTTAGCATACCCTGAGTTAAGGAGTGGTCTATCTATGAGTAGTTCCATGTGACTCAACCCTAGAAACTGGTTCACTTGATAGGTGGATCATGAGGGGTTTAATGGGGACAACATCGAGGATATGGTACTCTTGGATCGTGAAGTTATATTTAAAAAATAATCTTGGTTGTTAAATGATTAATTGAGTGATTACGTTGTTAACATATTGACATGATTATTGTTTCCCCCACATACCAGCTTCGGCTGACCGACATTTTATTTGTCGATGTTTTAGGTACAAGCCAAAAGGACAAACAGTAAATCATCATATTGTGAAATACATGAAGTAAAATACAAGGGAGATTAGTTAGAGTAGAATCCATAAGTGGATAGAAGTTTAGAGATCCAAGTTTTCAAAAAGGTATGCGAAAGTTTATTTTCTTACATCTTTTCAGTTTAGTCTGTTAAAATTTAATAATTGTTCGTGGTTAAGTGTCAAACCTTTGATCAGGAAATTATGGGTGCAGCTTTTACTTCTTGGTCTGCCTTAATTGGTGGTTACCGGTAGGTGGGGTCGTAACATTTGGTATCAGAGCGTAGGTTCCTCACTTAACCATTAATAATTATTAAATTTTTCAAACTCCATATAACCCAAGGGAGTTATTAGAGGATTATCCGAAAGACGGAGGTGTCTAGAAAAGGATCACGACCGGGGGCTGGAAATATTTTCCTATGCACCGCTAGTCAGAATACGAGGACTCCCGGATCCGTGTGACTTTCTGGCCAAAGTCTTAGGGTATGAATCGAAATAAGATACCTTTAGGACTTTCTCATCTTATTCATCCCTTCTCATCACAAATTCTGTTAAGGACCTTAAGGATTAGGGTTTTCTCTCTTCTCCTCACCCTCTTGAGGTATGGGTAAGGTTAATAAGGTCCAAGGAATCCTCCATCAAATTAAAGAAAAGCATGTAAATAAGATGTCATGGATATAAGATTATTATATTAAGCACAAACTAAAGGATAGATACATGCTTAGGTCGTATGACATAAGTTGTCATGCCCTCAGGTGAGACCTGAGGCTAGACCTTCTTGCCAGGAGGATAAATAAAGAGAGTTAGTCTTGGAGATAGAGACATCCATTGTAGGTAGAGGCCTGACACATCCTCTAAGGTTGATGTTAACCCTAACCCTAAGTGAAGGCTAGAGAGAGAGACAACATGATGAGTTAGATGTCATGGTAGACCAGGTGGTTGGATAGACATGTCGTGGATGCTATACGAGCCATGAGAGGTTGGATGACCGAGTACCTTTGACGACCCAACCCTAGGAAGGGTCGAGCAGTGTAGAGTGAAGGATAGTTCCTTCATTGTTGAGGTCAGAGAAGAACCTATGGAATCCCATGAACTTATATGAGCATGGCTTAATAGGCACCCATAATGTATTAGTAGTGCGAGAAGTAGGTTGAAACCCTGGTCGGGAGAGTTTGATGGATAGCTTATGTGATAAGCATAAGGGGCTATGGATACTCTTGAGCAAACATAAGTTCAAGCCTAGGCTTCACCCATGTAGAGGTATGCTTATGAGCTTGATCCCTCTTAGAGAGAGAGCCTCTCATAGTAAGGTTGAATGTGGAGTTAGCTCTAGAGAGAGCAGGAACCAAGCAAGAAGGTTGGAATCATGGACTCCGAGATATGAGGAAAAGTAGGAAGTTGAGGATGTTGTGACCTAAGTGGATGATAATGGTCGCCATATGATTGATCCCTAGAGGTTGATGATGTCTTGGTTGCCATGAGAGGAACCAAACCCTAGAGAGAGGATGAATTTGCTGATACCTCTATGCCTTTGGTATAGGTGTTACCCACCTGAGATAGGGAGAAGAGTTCCTTAGACCTGGAGAGGTTTAGTTACAGGTTGTGAGGCCTTGTACCTTGTTGGTTGTCCTTAAGTAGGACTTGACTCTGAAGTGTTGCTCGAGTAGAAGGATGACATGAAGTGCGTGTCATACCTTATACATACATGATTCGTGGTTAAGAGTTTGAGCATGCAGTTGGTCATCAAAAAGTGAACCTAGGGTTCCTAGGCCTAAGAGGGGAAGTGGTGTACCTAATGCTCATGATGAGAGTTGAGTTTCTATATAAGCGATCATGGTACTTCTTATGTTGAGAAGAAAGGAAAACCCCTTAAGTTGAGGTATGTTTGGTGAACCCCTCACAGATAGGTTGATGACATGGAAAGGTAGGAGCTTGATCCAATATGGAGGATGAGAACAAGTATGATCTAATATGGTTTAGTAGGTGGTCTGCTTGTTCCTTTAATAGTTTGCTAGGGTTAAGCATGCTATACCTAAGGACGTTTGTGACCATTGTTATCGAGGTAAAGTTTTCCTCCCATCCTGGGAGAGGGACCCTTTGGTAGGGTGTATACCAGTTTTGTGGGCTTTGAGGAAACCTAAAGAGGTCTCATAGGATCTTGAGAAGCTAAGAGAAAAGTACATGGTATGAGAATGAACCTATAGACCCATAGATAACCATCTCTAAGTGCATGTGGATGTGTTACCATGGAGGTAACCAGTATGGGGCCTGACCAAGGTAGGCAGGTCACCATGACTCCTATGAAAGGATGAAAGTCTGCCCTGGAATGCAGAAAGAGAGATGATGAAGGCTTGGGAAAGGTTTTAAGTTAGACATGTACTATAATGGAATCCTAAGTCTATCCTAGGGTCATGTAGGGATAAGACCGATGGAAGTAGGAGTTGCCTAATTCCCTAGTTGCACATGACCATAGGGTTGGGAGGTAACAACTATCATTATTTGAGGGTCATGGGTTAGGAGATTGATCACCTTCATGAACTCATGGGACCCAAAGGGCAGATGAGTAGGGAACTCTCTGGATGCATAAGGGAAGAGGGATGACTTTAAAAATGTTGGCACCCTATAAACCTAGAGGAGATGACCAAGGATTGTGAGGTGACCCAAGTAGGTTCGAAACCAGTTTTCCCTGGAAGTAACTTTGATATCGAGATGATTGTGATGTAGAGACATATGTGTCACGTTGCGACTTAGAGTTAAAGGTGTACTGGCAAGGTGGGATGTACCATTTCTACTCTTGGAACAGGGAGAACTCTGTGTTTGGACGGCCGCTAAATGCTTATTTCTTCTTGTTATGGGAGTGAGAGATAGAACAGTATGCATGCCATACACCAAGGATAAAGATGATGTGGGTTGGAACGTCGCCACACGATATGGGGACAGAGAAGATAAGATACCCTAGTAAAGTGAATGATACATGGATGGTTTACAAACACTAAGAGGAATGAGGTTATCACCTTATGAGGATGTTTTTATCATGAGATATGAGTCATACAAGGTTGAGTTTTATCACCATGATGATGAAATCAGAGAGTGTTCTTAATAAGGATAGACATAGAGTTTAATGTGAGACGATAAGTGAAATACATGGAAGTGTATGTCATCAACATTACCTAATACATAAGAAGGTGAAGTGGTAATGGATTCTCTGGTTGAGATATATCTGCCTAGTTCGGTTGTTAGACTAACCCTAAGTTTGGAAAAGAAGATATGTTTGGCTAACATTAATGTAATGAGATCAGTTAATGGTTGTTTGGTTAGCCAATCTAGTCCTTAATGCAATGAAAGGATGGTGGTAGAACCTCAGATGCACTTCTTTGTAAAAGAAGGTGATAAAACCCCGATAGAATGGTTTAGGGTTTTTTTTAGGTATTGATCTTGAGGAATCATGACATACAAGAAATAATGATGTTGAGATCACCTTACACCATGGTATTACTGAGATAATGAGTGGTAGTAGTACTATGGATGCTGGAGATGAGGCTGCATGTGATATGTTGCCATGCATGATAGAAAGTGAAGGATGAGCATAAGTAACCCAGTGCATTGACATAGAGGATAAAGAGTTCTCGAAAGAGAAAGGGAGTTCATCGCTATAGATGTTGTAAGTCTCCCCTGGATCAAGGAAGATCGAGATGCAATATGGGTTATGGTAGATCTCCTTACCTAGATGACATGAGAAAGAAAGAGTACTTTTAAGGGACAGATCGGGTTGAACTAAATATGAAAGAGGTGGTTCAACTACACCATGAGGTTGAGCATAAAGTTTCTTGAGTTTGACCTAAAGGTTCCCTTCCAAAAGGTTGAAGTAGGTACATGAATAACTTGATGTTAGTATAGTTTATCACCCCTAACTAATGGTTAGTATGATCTAGACTAAAGGGTCTGATGAGGTCATATGTGCTCATTCAGGGTGATAGTTAGAGACAGTTCTTGTCCTATGAAAGATGTGATGATGACCACCATAGCCAATATCGGGATTTAATGAAGCTCTGTAAGGGAGGTTGTGTCGGTCACCACTTCAGTAAGGTGATGTTGGTGAAAGGACCATGTGATGGTTAGAAAAGGGCCACAATGCGTGTAGATGAAGTCTCTTTGATTGTGCAATGGCTGAAAGGAGCCTAGAGATGACAAGAGTCATGAGCAGATGCAAAGTAGACTGAAATGCAGTTCACTGTGGGAGAATATGTGACATAAAAATCCGACCCCTCTAAGTTAGAGCTAAGAGAGCCGAGTCCCCGATGCATGGGTTCTTTTGACATGGTTTGGTGGAGACGGTTAAGTTTGAACTTACCCCTCAGGATAAAGAAATGTGTGATGAGTTCCAGATGTCCAATTGAGTGCACTATGGGAGGTACCCCAACCATGTGTTGAGAAATGAACCTAGTGAGCCCCAAGGGAAGCTGAAATGGCCTGAGTCACCTGTGCAGTTTATAGATGCTGAGATGAAAGAACTCAAAGAAAAGAGTATGTTATGATAAAGGTTCATTGGAAGTTCCATGAGTACGGTAAAGCCACACAGGGGCTAATGATGGACATGGAAAAGTCTTATCCTGAATTGTTTATTTGCTTGATAAGAATTTTGAGGACAAAATTCCTATAAGAGGGGAAGGATGTTACAACCCCAATTTTTGGGTTCAATTGGTGAGAAATGTAATTTCTCATATTAAAGATAATTGAACAAATAATAATATAATTTGTTTTGAATAAATGGATTTTGTTTACAATAGCCTTGATGATTGTGTCGTGGGATTTATTGGCTATTGGGCCCAAATAACAAGAAAATTCAATTAGTAAATGAATAATTGAATATTTGAGAAAAGGAAAATATGGAAACCTCTAGAAGGTAACATCCAAAGAGGATTTCGTTCCTCTTGGGTTCCTTGGGTTTCAAGGAGTCCAAAGTTGCATAAAGAGTGCAATAAGAAAGGAAAAGATCAATTAAATATTTCTTTATTAAGAAAGAAATTGAAAACAATGGTAAAATGTGTAAAACAAGTAAAAAGAGGTACAATTGAGTTATCCTTAGTAGAATTTCGTATCCCAAGTATTCCTAATGATAAAAGGGATACCAATGAGGAAAATAAAATAGAAATAAGGAGAAATCCTCAAAAAGAGATATTTTTAAAGAAATAGGAAGATGGTGCAAGAAATAAAGAGAGAATTGAGGGTTTGGTCATAATAAGAAATAATTCGAACCACACTTGCTTTCTTGGATTGCACCGAATAGAAACAATGAAAATAAGAAAATAAGGAAGAGAAAAGATATGGGAAATAAGCCTAATTGAGTAATATCTTGCACCTAAAGAAAAGGTACGTTTTATTTTAAATAATGAGCCCATTTTTGTTGGAGAGGTAGATTAAGTTTTTATAGACTTTCCCTCCAAATTTGGGCTAAAACAGAGCTATGGATTAGGAGTTTTGATTTTTCCAAGTTATCCTAATTTATAAAGAATTATCTTTCAAATAGGAATTCATTTTCCTTTTCAGTTGAACACGAGAAATGAGGGTCGTTGGATCTTGATCCAATGAGGACCACTCAGTTCCAAAGGAACTCGGGTACAAGCTGCAGCTCGAGGGATCTTTCCCTTCATATTTCTCACAAAATTGATCATGTGTTATGATGGAAAGGGCATAGATGGCCCCAAGAGAGGATTCCGAGCCAGGCCAACATAATTTGTAAGTGGTTTCGAGGACTCTGGGAGGAACACCTATTTTGGCAGGTGGATCCATGGCGGTGAAGGTCAAGAACCCTAATCCAACCGCCTGCACCTATATATGAGACCACCCTTAGTCTCGGCCAAGCCTCGAGAGCTCAAACGACACGTTTCTAGCACCAATCCTCCTCTCTCTCTCTCTCTCGATCACTCGATATACCTCCAGTGAGGGTGTCGCCTTGGCACCACTGTGAGTCTAGCAGTGAAGAAAGAAAGGAGACGATGTACATTCGTCGTTAGATCTAGGATCATGGTGATCCTCTAGGGGGGATATGACGGTGTGAGGGGGCGGCTGATTAAGTTAGGCACATCGACACAGATCGTTTGATCTGAGTCCATCGTGGACTCCAGTGGGATCCAATGGGATGGAGGTAGGAGCGGGGTGCACAACCCTATTAGTGGAGTTGATCAATGAAGAATGTTAGATCAAGGAACAGACCAAAGGTGCACCAATCGAACAGCCACAAAAATTTGGTAAAATCCCCTCTCTCATCGAATAATCAAGAAAATAGCTTTCTTTGCAAAATTAATAGAGATCGCTAGGAATCTCATATGGAGAAACTTTATACATGAAAGTTGTGTAGAAAAATAAAAGGAACCTGATAAAAATAATTTGAGAACCTAAATCTATTTCCTTTTGCAAAAGTTCCTTTATTTGGTAGAAAAGTGTATTAAAAAGGTACTTAGGAACCCTAATTGTATATAAAGGATGCATCTTTGAAGATTAATAGGTTAAATTGATAAGTTTTAACCTGTTGATTAGTAATATAGAGTTTTCATCTATTTTGTATGCAATGTTGCCTAATTTAGGGTTCCCTAAGATTTAATGAACCTTGAAACCCTAATATATGTAAATGTGTTTCTTAATGGCTTTAAATGATTAATTTCATGATTAAAGTTGAAATATGCTGAATCTAAGCTATTTAGAGTACAAAAGTCCTTAATCGTGGGTAAATACCCTTAATATAATAATTTGGGTTTTCCAATGAATAAAAGGTGGATTTAATGATATATATAGAGTTCATTTGTGCATTCAACCATAATGAACCATGAATTGATGATAAATGTGCATTATGATCTTATCATGGATTAAAAGGATAAGAATAGTGGGTTTAATGTAAAAGAGGCATAATGGGCTTAATTAATGTTTAAATGTGCCTTTAATATAAAATTAGGGTTTGTAAGTAATTAAATAGAAATAAGTTTTAAAATGGTAAATGAAGTGAAACCCTAATTTCCCAGGGAACCTTAAAATTGGAATAGAAATCCTAAGGAATATGATGATATTGGATAAATATTAATAAACGGAAATTGGTATATTTATTTTAGGGTTCTCTGCATAATTGGTTGCTTGATTGGGATTTCTCTGTTCTGGTTGATTCTGTCTCAAATCTGAAATCAAAGGTATGTGGTTACGCTTATGAATAATCGTTCTTGTTTCACGGTGATTCCCAAACGTTTTATCAGTTGCTTGAAAAATAACTGTTGGATGTCTATTTATTTCATGCAACTATAAAGTGACTATGATTATGATCATAATTATGTATATATAACTGGCTAGATTCGGGTCCACCTCTGATGCTTTCAAAAGGCTAAAAAAGGGGTAATCCTAGAGCAAGGTCTAGGTTACCGAGAGTTAGAAACTGGGCTACCTACGTGTAGTGCCATGAGACTCTTTAGCATACCCTGAGTTAAGGAGTGGTCTACCTATGAGTAGTTCCATGTGACTCAACCCTAGAATCTGGTTCACTTGATAGGTGGATTATGAGGGGTTTAATGGGGACAACACATAGGATAGGGTACTCTTGGATCGCGAAGTTATATTTAAACCATAATATTAGTTGTTAAATGATTAATTGAGTGATTATGTTGTTAACATATTGGTATGATTATTGTTTCCCCCACATACCAGCTTCGGATGACCGACATTTTGTTTGTCGGTGTTTTAGGTACAAGCCAAAAGGACAAACAATAAATTGTCATATTGTGAAATACATTAAGTAAAATACAAGGGGGATTAGTTAGAGTAGAATCCATAAGTGGATATAAGTTTAGAGATCCAAGTTTTCAAAAAGGCATGTGAAAGTTTATTTTCTTACAACTTTTTAGTTTAGTCTGTTAAAATTTAATAATTGTTCTTGGTTAAGTGTCGAACCTTTGATCCGGAAATTATGGGTGCGGCTTCTACTTCTCGTTCTCCCTTAATTGGGGGTTACCGGAAGGTGGTGTCGTAACAACCCCAGTGATCCCCATCATTAATCTAGATTCAACTTTAGTTCTGCTCTTTACTTTCTTGCATTTAGTTTAATTAAACTCAAATCAACCTTTGATCTAAATATTAGCCTTACTTGAAATAGACTAGACTAGCAATGATTCTTTAAAATGTTGTCTCTTTGGATTCGATCCTTAACTATACTGTGATAAGACCTGTCTTATTGCGGGTGGTATTATTGCACAAGGTTTTGGTAAAAGCTCAGGGATTTCAACCCTGAGTGAATTTGTTAGTGTGATAATAAGCCACGTCAAATTCTGGCACCGTTGTCGGGGACAACGGAATTAGTTAATCAAATCTAGTTCTTTTAAGGCTAATCTGAGATTTTGCTTTTTCTTTTGAAACAATTAATCATCTACTTGAATTCGGTTCTACTCCGTCAATCTCACTTCTAAAAAATCTTTCCATCTCAAGGACCAACAAAGATTAGTGCATGCACCACTCAAACAATCCTGGTCTCACTGCTAGCTTTGATCCTGAGATAGATATAACTTTTCATCATCAGAATAGAGAGAACCAAGCAACGATGGCTCAAGAGGAGGGAATTGCCCAAAGGGTTGCTCAAGCCCTTGCTGTAAAAAGAGATAGGCTTATGCAAGAAGCCAGAGCTGTAGTTGAAACAGAGATCCGAGCAGCTCAAGCAGCAGCTCAAGAAGCAGTACAAGTAGTAGAACTACAAAAAGACCTTAGAGAGTTCTCCATCGCTAAAGCTACTGACGTTCATCACCCAATGCAACCTCCTCCCATCAATGCTGCCAATTTTAAGAGAAGGGCACATTGGATCACCTTGCTTCAAAACAACCCATTCTATGGTAAGCAAGGAGAAGATAGCCAGGAACATCTTCTGAGGTTTATAGATCTATGTGCTATGTCAAAGAAAAATGAAGTCACAAATGATGCCATCCGACTCCATCTCTTCAAGTACTCTCTTATTGATAGAGCTATAAGTTGGTACAACTCCTTACAATGAGAACCCATCACCACTTGGGAACAACTTCAAAATGTTTTTCTGGAAAAGTTCTATCCTCTTTCTCTCACTTATGAAATCAGGGGACGTATAAATCAATTCATTCAAGTCCCTAGAGAATCCCTTGTCGAAGCATGGGAAAGATACAAAGAGCTTCTATGCAAGTGTCCACACCATGGAATTCCTAAGAATCAACTCATTGGGATCTTCTATAAGGGTGTGGATGATTATATCAAGAGGTTCTTAGACTCCTCATCTGGAGGAAACTTCATGCATCAAAGTTATGATAGCGCATGGAAGGTTGTCACCCTTGGAGCTAAAAATCAAGCTAATTGGGGTAGATATGTAGGCAAAGGAGTGTTGAAGGTAGCTATGGCTTAAGCTACTCCTGAATACAAGTCTATTACTGAATCCCTCAAGCTCTTAGTTGCCAAACAAGACCATATTGAATCATCTCTTGCTGCCTATGAAAGAAGACACTCACTCCCACAACAACAAGAGCAAGTCAAGTCTGCTTCACTATTCTACAAAGCATGCAAAGGCAATGATCACACTACCTTGTCATGCAATGTTCTTTATGATATTGTTCTGAGCAAAGTCAATGGACAAGCAGATAATGGCCAGATGGAAAGTCTGAATGATGTCAACACTATCTCTAGTCAAGGATACTATAACCCAAATCAGAATAGAAACCATCCCAGTTTTCAGTATGGAAATCCTTTGGGAGCAATAAACTCACATCAATTTGGTTCAAACAACCAACAATAGAATTTCAGGAATTAAGGGAGCTTTAGGGGTAGCTTCTATAATAGGAATCAGTTCCAAGATCCAAACCATGCCCCTTATCAACATCAAGCTGATCCCATTTCTCCTGATGATAAACTATCGACCATTGAGAAGATGCTACAGTCACAACATACGACGATAGCTAACCAGCAAGCCCATCAGAAGGCCATTGAATCTCAACTAATTCAACTTACAGATAGCCTCAAGCCACCTGTTGGAGCTTTATCTGGGCAACCAGAAGACAATCCAAGGCACGTGGAACAACTTAAAGATGTGACAACTCGTTCAAACTTTGTCCTACCAGAACCTACGACTCATGTCATCGTGACAAATGCCTAAGGCACTGAGCATAGTGTAGTGGTCACTCAGAACAATTCACCAAGTTATGAGAAACTTATTGTTGCTGATGCTGAAGAATCGCCTGAGCTGGTGTTCCAGTTTATAAACCCCGTGTGCCATTTCCAAATCGATTAAATTTTACACAACTTGATACTAGGTTCAACAAATTTGAGGAAATCATGAAAAAGTTGTATGTCAATATTCCGCTCTTAGATGCCATCGATGAGATGCCCCAATGGTCAAAGGTTTTCAAACTCCTACTCAGTCAGAAATATAAAACTAAAGAACATTAGATGGTGAAATTGGTGGAAACATCATCTTATTTAGTGATGGATAGGATGCCTCGCAAACATAAGGATCCAGGAACCTTCAGAATTAACTACTCGATAAGCGATTCCGTCAACCGACCCAGTCTAGCCAATCTCAGAGCTAGCATTTGTATCATTCCTCTCAACCTATGCAACAAACTGGCCCTCACCAACTTCTTGCCCAATAGAATGTCCATAGAGCTTGTTGACTCTTCAATGATCAAGCTTGTTGGCATTATAGAAGATATTCCTATAAGGTTTGGGGATCTATATGTCCCGTGTGATTTCATAGTTATGGACATCAGGGAGAATCCACACTACCCCCTCCTTTTTGGAAGACCTTTCCTCTCAACTGTTAGAGCTCTGATTGATGTTGAAGTTGGAATGTTGACATTGAGGGTGGGAAACCAATCTTTTGATTTCTTTGCATCTAAAAGTGCCAAGGAGCACACTGAAGAAGAAGAAGCATATTTTTTCGATTGTGTTAATCAATTCACTTAGATGTAGCATAAATTCCTTTCTTCAAAATCTGATTTTCGCTCAGAAAAAGGCAATGATGAAGAGAAGACTGAGAGTGAACTAGTCTATGTAGAGATAAAAGAAATGTCATTCACTAAGAAGGAGACACATCTCAGCCCTATGGTTACACATACTAACCTTTCTTCAGGTGCCCATGAACCTCCTCCTCAAGAAATAACTATCCTCTTAAATGCACTGGTAACTTAGCAAACAGAGATTACTGATTTCATCTTCCCTACGCAACAAGATTTGGACTGTAGTTTCTACCAACAACATCCCCCAGATCCATATATGATTGACATCAATGACCAGCATTGCTATGATGAAGGGATAGTGAATCAACAAATGAACTTTTCTTTCGAGCCTCAACAACACCACTTTATTAGTGAAGCAGTTCAAATCCCCTACAACTATTCTCCACCTTGGATGGAGAAACAAAGAACAAGTCAACATAACTCAAGTTGTTTCCCGATGTGTTCTGACAATGCTCGCCCTATATGGGGAAGAATACAAGAGGCCAGAATCATATCAAAGATTAATGATTGGTTGAGAAAGAAACCACCAAGAGAATATGTCAATCCAGATCAAGCTCCACCCAGAGCTCCGCCATGGTGATAGTATCCACGTCGAGCCATCGACGTAAAACAAAGGCGCTTGTCGGGAGGCAACCCAATCAATAATTTTGTTTATACTTTTAGTTTTGAATTAGAAAATTTCAATAATTTTTTTTACTTTTTAGAAAATTTTTCACTCAATAAAAATCACATCACGAGATGCTATCTTAAGTTCTGACTAGTCTTCATTTTTGAGATTTTTCAAATGGAGGATGTGCGCTGATTGGAAC
This sequence comes from Alisma plantago-aquatica, assembly GCA_963693085.1. Taxonomy (NCBI): domain Eukaryota; kingdom Viridiplantae; phylum Streptophyta; class Magnoliopsida; order Alismatales; family Alismataceae; genus Alisma; species Alisma plantago-aquatica. The sequence goes on from OY856413.1 coordinate 367,293,271, forward strand.
GCAACCACATATAGTGGTCCAACCGGCATAAATTTTCCCCTCCATCTCGGTTTAAGAGTTTGCTCAGGACAAGCAAATTTCTATGTTTGGAGTGGAGAGTGGGTGGTACATACTTCACTTTCCACCCACTCCTATATGTTTCAAACTTAAGGTTTCATCGTTGCATTTTTGAGCAAAATTTTCAAAATTTTTCAAAATTTTGAAGTTTGACAATAGTTTGTATAGAAACTTGATGAATTCTTGACGCTTTTTATTTCAATCAAAGCCATTAACTAGTCAGCTATCCCATTTTTCCATGCTATTTTGAATCATTATACCCTCCTTATTCGTAGCAAATCCTCAATAGGACCACTTTTTGAAACTAGCCTATTGATTGAAATCATCTTGTGAAGCTTATGAATCCTAACATCATGATCCCTCTGTAAAATGGAAAGTGTCTATCAAACTGATAGGGATCAAATACGTCGTGCTTCCTAACTGATAAGTGGAACAATAACATGGAATCTCCACTGGATCCTCATCAAGTCATTATTTGAGAAGAGTATGATAAAGAAAACCACCCGGTGCACTGAATTGTAAATCAAGTTGCATTCTGATCTGAACTCTCTTCTACACTTCTTCTATTATCTTTGTGCCCCTCCATCCATTAAAAAGAAACAAAAATAGCCAAAATAGTGCCAAACCCTAAGTTCGGGGTGGCACACCACCTCCCTCTATATCCACTTCTTCCATACCCCTCGCTATAAAATAGGGGCGTACCACCAAGAAAAGATGCCAATGTGCACACAAAAAAAACGAAATTGCAATCATAAAATAAAAATCTGGAGTCAAATAAAGGAGAGATTTATTTCTTCCTTCCATACCACCCTTCACTCTCTTTTCCACCTAAGGCATAATGAATGCCTACACTATCCTAAAAAACACCAGTGTCAGATCAGGTATACACTTGTTATTCTGTGGGTATCTCTGGAATCTTACAAAACACTTAGAAATGCTTGTTGTTGGAAAAAGTGAGGAGGAAGTGATGTTAGAAAACAAACTCAGGAACAAAGATATGGTAAGATGTGTTTAGTGATCTCAGGAAGTTGAGATGCTCAGTCATGATAAGTAGAAAGAAAACAATCGTGATGTAAAGATGAAGCAACCACACAAGTTGAGAGTATTCGTTTGGCGACTGTTTCAGATTTTGTATTACATGAGGATGAGAAACGTTTAAGTTCGGGGTGTTTTGATGAATGCATATTCATCATGAATTTAAGTCGCCATCTTGGACCCAATTTGACTCAATACTTTCACTTTCATCTCCTAAATCCTGCAATATGAAATTTTGCCTAATTAGTTGAATTATCAAGTTATTGACTAAATTCCATATTGATTTCATGCAGATTGAGAAAGCCATGATAAAGATAGATCTTCATCTGGGATCCGCCTTCACTCAACCCTGTACCCTCCTATCATCACCACATCCTTGATCAACTTCATCTCCTTCGTTGATCTCGAGCACATCTCCTTCACCTTGCATCAATGGTCATCACCCTCACTTGCTTCACTTTCTACCTCCATTGGCATCAACATCATCTTTCTAACCTCAACCACCATCATCATCACTGCCAACTGTCTTAGCGGTTTGCCCTAATGGTCTTGGCCTCTTGGTCTTGCCCTAGCGGTTTGCTCCTCCATTTGGTTTGGGCCTCACATGTCCTAACGGTTTTCCGCTCCGTCACCCCCTTTACGATCTCATGACCAAGTGAAGTCCTCACAGTTTGGAAACCATGAGAAGGGTTCGCGGTTTGGAAACTGTGAAGATGACTTCGATCTCCAAACTGCAAGGAGCAACCTGCTCTGACCTGATCACCATCACCTCTCACTCTCACATGCAATCTACAACAAGCGACCTCCACCTGCTTCTGTTCTTCTGTCCACAACACCTTCCTCCCTTGACCCCCACTTTCCTACATCATCCACGAAAACTGCAGGGACGGTGCCGCCTGCTCCTCCTGAGACCGCAAGGAGAAACAACAACCACCCAACAGTGCTTGGGACCAGTTCTGCTCGCCTCCTCATACCCTAGGGGTCCTTGACCCACAAAAGATCTCAAACGATGCCACCGTAGCCCCCATATGCTCGCCACCATCAATAGCCACTCCTACATCACCCTCCTCCAACCTCGACCTGCAACCCTAACCTCACGATCACCTCCTCCTCTCTCCAAGACTGGGAGGAGTCTTATCAGCAGCCACCTGCTCCTCACGTTCACCTGCAACACTCGGTGGACCTCCCTAACGGTTTCAAGACCACTAGCGTCCCAGTGGTCTTCTGAGACCGTGAAGACCAGGAAGAGAAATCATTAAGCTAAGACCGTGAAGACGTCAGCCACCAGACCACAAGGACCCCAGATCACTAGGACTCCCAGACCGCAAAGCACAGAGACCGTTAAGACGGGAACTGTGAGAACGATTGGAAGCAGGACCGTGAAGAGCGCATGATCGTGAAGCGCAAGACCGATGTGGATGCAAACCGAGAAGAACGCAATGCTCAAGACCATGAGGAAGCATCACAATTTTCAAACCGTGAGGGCTTATCAGTATCCAAACTGTGAGGACTTATGAAGTCTTCCAAACTATGAAGTCAAACTATGAAAATTGCAACAAGGTCCAAACCGTGTAAGACCCCATCCAAGCCTATAAATAGGACCAGTGGGGTCCTCATCTGGGGCATCGGATCTGGGACACCTCCAGGATGCTCCTTTGCAAGCTCGACCCCTGCTCCCTCTGATCTACACCAACAACTCCATCACCAGGCTGCACCTAGCATGCTCGACACCTGCTCCCTCCGATCTACACCAACAACTCCATCACCAGGCTACACCTAGCATGCTCGACCCCTAGGAAAGCTCCTCTGCCTCCATTTCTCCTCGTCCTCCACTCCAACACCAGGATGTGCCTAAGAAGCACTCGACCCCTGGTGGAGGACGATCTCCATAGCCAAGCTGAGTGGCAGGCTTGCGCATCTGCCTGTCATCCACTCCACCTATGCATCCACAACCTGCTCCTCCTGCTGCGAGCAAGGAGGTCGAGACGAGAAGGAAGGTGGAGAGAGAAAGACTACCTGGTCTGTCTTGGTGTCCCTCATTCCTCGTCTAGATCTGCTCCGAAGTGGTGTAGAAGACTGTATCTTTGGCACATTGTTCGAACAAAACGTCATTAACTAAGTGAAAGTGAACATTAACAGTGGATTACTGAAAAAAATCACCAAAAATTAAAACCTTTTTACAAAGAGATCTAATTCCAGAAAACTCTTAATAACAAGAACCAAAGTATTACATGTACATTCTGGTCCACAAGTACATACCATGTACCATCTCTTCTTGAGGATTATATACATCAATTTCTCTGTTAAGTCTACACATGAGCAACACAAAACCTCGAGGCATTCAAGCCAAAATCTCATATCGATTATAAAAACACTAACTACTGACTCCGAGGACCTGAGAGTAGATACGACACATAGGACTCATATCTACAAGACATGACAGTCACTATCTCCACCTGAGATATTACTACTGTCCCTGATGTTGCTGTCCTTCCCTTGATGTATGGTTTCTTCCTCCTTGTCCGCGTCTACCTAAAAACAATGTTGGATCCCACGGGGGTGAGACAATTGAAATTGTCCCAGGGAGAGATATATCTCTCTGCCAGAAACATTATTATTGCAGTTAAATAGTATTAATCTGAGCAAAGGATAAGCAGTTTAGAACATTCTCATAATTTAAAGCATTGCAACTATGTATGATAGAGTAGTAAATCATCTATTCTCTTTATAAGGAATAGGAAGAATAGGTATATCATTTATCCATCATACGATATCAACATCTCAAACTTACCCTGTGATACTCATTATCATGGTATGTCATCCATGAATCATTCTTGTTTCTATCTGTTGGCCTCAGCCAATCTGCTAACTAGATATTGAATTGTACCAGTCATGTGAGTATACATTATCATATTTTGTCCAGGCATTGGACTATGCCAATCCTATGCAAACATTCCAGGCATTGGACTATGCCAATCATGTGCAAACATTCCAGGAATTGGACTATGCCAATCCTGTGCAAACATTCTAGGCATTGAATTATTACCAATCCTGTGACATTATTCCAAGTATTGGGTTATTACCAATCCTGTCCAATTATTCCAAGTATTGGGTTATGACCAATCCTGTGACATTATTCCAGGTATTGGGTTATTACCAATCCTGTGCAATTATTCCAGGTATTAGGTTATGACAAATCCTGTGACATTATTCCAGGTATTGGGTTATTACCAATCATGTGCAATTATTCCAGGTATTGGGTTATGACCAATCCTGTGACATTATTCCAGGTATTGGATTATTACCAATCATGTGCAATAATTCCAGGTATTGAACTATGTCAATCCTATACAAACATCACTGAATACAACATCACCTTTACTAGGTATTAAATCTTGGCCAAGCCATCATACCTATTCACATCCTTTAGGTAATTCAATTATTCCTCGTATCTCCTTTAAGCTTATTCAAAACACTATAACCCTTACTTGGCTATAAACATAAACCATGCATGATTAGGATATCATTATTATTATTTTATCCATTTATTATTATTATTATGTTACTAAGTTTCCATTTCCTAGTTTATTTGAACATTATCATTTCTTTCATGAGACTTTATAAACAACTTGTTACATCTCACTAGGAAACAACTACTCTCATGGCTCACAAGGCCCATTACACATCTTGTCACCTCTCACTAGGCAACAACTACTGTCATGGCTCACAAGGCCATTATACATCTTGTCACCTGTCACTAGGAAACAACTACTCTCATGGCTCACAAGGCCCATTATACATCTTGTCACCTCTCACTAGGCAACAACTACTCTCATGACTCACAAAGCCCATTATACATCTTATCACCTCTCACTAGGCAACAACTACTCTCATGGCTCACAAGGCCCATTATACATCTTGTCACCTCTCACTAGGAAACAACTACTCTCATAGCTCACAAGGCCCATTATACATCTTGTCACCTCTCACTAGGCAACAACTACTCTCATGGCTCACAAGGACCATTAAACATTTTAAATAACACATCATACCTCATACCTGTCTATGCTAATCATTTCATGCTACCTGCATGGTTAGTATACATGATGATAGTTATATCAATTACATATCAGTACCATGCAATGTAATGGTAGTATTACTATTCCCTCATTAGGATTAAGGTTTCCAAATTCATGTCAATTAGGGATACTCATCCCATATCCCAAAATTAGGGTTATGGCTTATGATCATATTGCCCAAGAATAGGGCTTCATGCATTATACCCCAAAATTAGGGTTTCACATAGCATCACCCTGGATTAGAGTTTCACATCTTATCATTGCATTAGGGTTACACATAACATTACCCTTGATTAGGATTTCACATCACATCACTACATTAGGGTTTCACATGGAATTACCCTAGATTAGGGTTTCCCATGGCATCATTATCTTGAATTAAGGTTACTTATAACTTTCCCCCAAATTAGGGTTTCATGTAACTTTACCTGAATTAGAGTTTCATGAAACATCCTCTTAAATTAGGGTTTTTCATTATATTACCCTGAATTGGGATTTCTCATATCATCACCCTAGATTAGGGTTACACCATTACCCTTGATTAGGGTTTCATCTAAGATTGCCCTAAATTAGGGTTAGGGCTCATCAACCTTCTCGATTAGGGTTTCATGATCTCATTATCAAGGATCATACCCTAATTACATATTCTTTTATTCATGTTGAAAGTGTTGAGGCTTAACCACTACATGATTATTATACATGTATAAATTCCTCTCTCTCATCCTCTCTAGGATGTTGATTACTTCAAACTTTATTTGATTAGATCAACCCTTCATTCAAGTACATACATTTAGGGTTAGCATAGTATGTTGAGATATTGCTTCCATAAGCATCAAAGGTTAACCTCTCAAAGGGTACTAATCACCCTAGTACGTTAAAGGTACAACCATTGTAATTACCTTTGATAAACATCATTAACAATCATGGGGTTTAATAGTACTTACATGGTTTGAGTCAAATAAACCTCCAAACAGTCTTGAGGTATTAGACCCTTAAACGGTCTTGAAGTACTTTGACCTTCAAATGGTCTTGAAGTACTTTGACCTTCAAACGGTCTTGAAGTACTTTGACCTTCAAATAGTCTTGATGCCAAAGTCCCTAAACAGTTTGAGACGGTTTGAATTAAATATAATTTACCCCAAACGGTTTGAAACCGAATGAGCAACTCATCATTGAAACTGATTGAACATCAAACGGTTTGAGACCATTTTCCCTCCAAACGGTCTGAAGACCGTTTGGTCCAAATCATCTTGAAACTGAATGGATCAATTAGGGTTTCCACAATCAATCGATTTAGGGTTTGCACACATTAAACCATCCAACATTGAGACCATCAAAGGTTCATCAATCTACAACCCTTGGATCTCCATCCATCCATGACTCCTCTTGACCTCAATCACTCTTGAGACCGTTTGAGCCATTCAACATAGAAATTGACTCAATTGATTTAGGGTTTCAACCATTCAATCCAATTAGGGTTGGTAATCAATGGATCACCCGTTCTTGAATCCATTAAAATTAAATCAACTTGAGCCATTGGATCTGTTGACTCAAGGTCAATTAGGTCAATGTTGACTCGCGTCTAAATTGACTAAACCCATGTTTTGAGGATGACTAACCATTCCACATATTGGTGTCTAATGTCTCTACTTGAGTGATTTCAGATTAGGTATAGACACACTCCAAATGCCCTAACTTGTGCATATCAAATTGGAGAAAAGACAAGTCAAAGTCAATACAAGTGCACATTTTTGTAATATGATGTAAATCCATTAGAATCATGTTGTAAATCACTTGTAATGATTGTATGACTTGTAATTAAGCTTAGAAAAAATCATGAGCACTTAGATCGAATGTTTAAGCACTCAAAAGCCATTTTCCAAAATTCACATCAGGTTGTTCATCGGTCGAGTTCTGTGAGTTGCAAACTCGACCGATCCTAATTGGATCTTGAAAATGACTTTTGATCGGTCAAGTTTACACTACACAGAACTCGATCTATGGAGTAACTGACCAATTCAATTTTCATTGGTCAGTCGAGTTTCCCCAGGACAAACTCGACCGATGGTATGAATATCGACTTTGTCTTTTACTCTATCGTTCGAGTTACCTTTATAGAAACTTGACCACTTGCACTGTACAGAAAAGTGCAGAAAAGTGCTTCTAGCCATTGTGGAGTTGCAACAAGTGAAAATATATCAGTTGCAAGCCACAAAATGGCTAGTTTTCATTCTCAAGTGTTCCAAAAGGCTAAGAGGCATCCCCAGCTATAAATAGGACCCCTTGGGCTTCATTCCAAGGTTGAGCATTCAATGAAAACTCTATGTGAGGTTCCTATTCTATAGTTGAGTGCTTCCTACAACCTCCTCTCTCTCTCTAAGCTTAATCACTTGCTGCATCCATTAGAGTGAGTAGGAAATCTGTAAGAGAGCTAGTCCTACATGTATATCTTGTGAGGCTCTCACTTCCACCACCTCCCCATCTCTCATTTCAATCATGAAGATGAAGGTTCTCTCTCTTATCCAAGAGAGGTGAAGAAGAACAAGGGAAGGCATCCCTTGGTGAAGATCAAGGTTGAAGACTTGGAGCAAGAGCGGGCAAGCCCTTGGTGAAGGCAGAAGACTCCTTGCTCAAGTGGGTAAGTCCTTGGTGGAAGCTTCTCTGAGTGAAGGTGAAGTCAAAGGCGTAAGATCCAAGAAGAGTGGGTAATTCCTACAAGGCTGAAGACTTGTGCAAGAGTAGGTAAGTCTTGGAAGAAGGCGGAAGACTCCTTGCAAAGTGGGTAAGTCCTTGGTAAGGTTGAAAACTCTTTGTATTGGATAGGTAAGTCCTTTGTTGGTCATGTATTGTAAGTCTTATGAATGAATATAAGAATGCAATGGTTAGGAAATCCTAGAGGTTGACCTCTCTAGGTAAGTGGACTGACATACTTCTAGTTTGAAGTGTGGAACCACTCTAAATAGCTTGTCTACTTGTGTTTTCTCAATCTCTCTCTCCCTTACTATGTATGTTATAGTTGCACACAAATTTCCTGTTTAGCAACCTTATCTTCTGATATATCTTGAAGGTATAATGAATTTTGTTTAAGTGCATTCAACTCTATTCACCCCCCCTCTAGAGTATCTAATCACCCATCTAGGATCCAACAGAGTCAGATTTAGGAAAAAATGGGAATTGACTTACGCTTCAATACAGCTTATCATCCATAAACCGATGGTCAGTCAAAAGAACAATGCAAAATCTAGAAGATTTGGTGTGTGCTTGTGTTATGGACTGGGGAGGTGCATGGGATAAGTATCTTTCATTGGCTGAGTTTGCTTACAACAATAGGTACAACGATATTATTCATATGCCACCTTATGAATCCTATATGGAAGACCTTGTCATTCTCCATTACACTGGGATGTTGTGAGAGAACGTACTTTGGTGAAGCTTGATGATATGCAGATGATGATTGAGAAGGTTTAGTTGATTTAGAAGAGTAAGAAAGTTGCACAAGATCAATAGTAGATGTATGCAGACAAGAAGAGGTCTGATGTGAGTTTCTTAGTGGGTGACTATGTGTTCCTAAAGATCAATCCTATACACTCTATTACATGATCTAAAGTTAAAGGCAAGCATAGTCCTCACTATGTTGGACCATTTGAGATCTTGGATAAGGTTGGAGATTGTTCATACCATTTAGCTCTTCCTCTTTCCTATGCCAAGATCCATAATGTGTTTCATGTTTCTATGTTTAAGAGGTATGTGAAAGACCCTTCTCATGTACTTACAATCGAACCTTTGGAGATTCATGAGAACTTGACCTACGAGGAGTTACATGTAAAGATTCTTGATTCCTATATTAAGCAGTTGAAGAACAAGGAGATAAAGATAGTATAAGTCTTGTAGAAGTATCATGGTTAGGAAAAAACTACTTGGGATCTTAAAGATGAGATGTTACATACTCACCCTTCTGTTTTTGTTTGAGATTCCTGGGGAAAAATCCTTTTTAAGGGGTGATGTGTTCTAACAAATTGAAATATATGTATAATCTTGATCTGTCCATGTTCCTAAGTTTTTCCTTTCCTTTGTATCCTTTTTGGCCTTGATGTTGATTAATGGGAATTATTAGTGGGATGGAACATATTTGAACAATATTTATGCCAATATATGGGTTTATGCACAAATACCGCAGTGAATGTTTCAATCAGGGCCTGAAATGCAAATTTGCCTTTTAAGTGTGATAGTGATAAAACAAATTCATTCTAAAATTTTCTACAACCTTTTGGAATAAGGAATAGATAAAGAAATGAATAATAACTCTCTAAACAAGATTATGCAATACTGAATTATTTAATATGAGGAATAGTGGTAATAATGCCTAATGGGCTAAAATTCATAAAAGGAAGAGTAATTGTTTAAAGATAATTTCATATTCATTTTCTTTGGATTAAATTTGGCTTGGTTTCACAAATTTGGGATAATAATAACTATATCAATTTTATTTAGAAAATAAAAGGGTGATTTTCCTTCAAAATGTGAAATAAAACATTTAATGACTCTAAAAGAGAAAATTAATCTTAGATTTGAAATATACATGTTAAAATAAGGCTATGGGTAAATTTTCAACTAATATGAACAATGTTTAATGTTCTAATGTATTTAGGAGAGAGAAAGTGTAAATAAAGCCTAAAATATTAAATAATATGATAAAAAACTTCAAAGATAAAATTAATGTCCACTTCATGTCCAACATATATTAAGTTTTCTTGTACGTAAAGTTTCACATTAATTGTGTAATTCTAGAAGTCTCTAATGCATTAAGAAAGTAAAAATAAGATTTACTTTAGAAGAATTAAATAAAATATTAAACATCCTCAAAAGTGAAAACCAATGACATATTTGGATTCTATATGTCCAAAATAAGCTAGGTTTCAAATTTCAATTAATTTGGAGTTTGTTTGTACCCTCAAATAAGGAGAGAGAAAAAGAAAAATAATTTAAATGAAACTTTATTCAAAATCAATTAGGAATGTCTTTTGATATTATGCTTATGTGTTTCATGCACACAATCTACACCATTGGACCCACAATCCAATAGCTCAGGGTCATTTTCTAGCTTGAGCCCAAAAAGGAAACAGACGCCAAATGTACATGATTTTCTAATTTGGATTTCTCGCTCATTTTTTCATCTTTTTCGATAACTCTTTTGACAATATGTTTCTTTTTAGATTGCACATCTTTTTATCCCTTGATCATGTCATTTCATAGAAAATTTATGAAACACCCAATTCTTGGGCACCAAGGAATCTCAGCCATCTTGGTCAAACCCTAGAACAACACCACACCTATAAATAGCCCCACAAACGCCTTTGTCTCTCCTTGCTTGGCTCGCCTCTCCACCCAATTTCTTCCCACATCACATGTGTTGCCGCCAATGGTCTCGATTTGACTTTGGGTTTGCAGTGGGTAGTCCTCCTCCTCCCCACCTCCAGTCAATTGCACCTAGTTGTAAGTTCCTCAGGACTTCCTCTTCCTTTCACTGTATTTGGCTTCTCGTTTGATCGCGCATAGCGATTTTTCCCAAAACTTGTTTGGAGTAAGCAGCTGCATCAGTTGTCCATGGTAGGCAGTATGAGGGGGAAGAATCTCCCTTGCTTATTCCCCAATTTTCCCCTTCTTCTCTCTTCTTTCCTTTATTTCTCACACGAGGGAAAGGGGGTCTTTTGGCCTGGGTTTTGTTTTGTTTTGAACACAGGTGACTTGGTTTTGACCTATGACTTGGCCGCCCACAGTTGGGCCAATTCACACATCCCAACTTCTCCCTCTCTCTCCCTCTGTCATGAGATATTTTCTTATGTGGAATTTTGTGACTGGTCGATTTTATAAAAGTCATATCTTTTGATCTATGTGTCCAAAATTTTTATAAAAATATGTTTTGGAATTAAAAAAAGGGATCTTTCTATGTCTGATTTCCATGTTTTCGAAGATTGATTTTTGAGAATCTAATAAATCATATAAAAAACCCTAAAAAAATTTAGCTTCATCATATAAACTCCAAATTTGACAAATAAATATGTTTTCTTGATCAGAAAAACATAAAGAGTCATTTGGTCTAGTTTTTTTACCAAAATCTGAGGTTTTTCAAAAAGGTCTAAAATTAAGGTTTATATATACATTATGCATTATAAAATCCTAATCTATGTGATTAACTTGAATTAGGCAAAGAAGATCTTGGAATCAACTAAGTTTATGAATAATAATTAACTAGGAATCCAAGTTGAGGTATGTGAATCTTACCTATTAAGTTGGGCATATTTTTTATCCAACCCTAATTTCCCAATGAGGCTTGGACTGAAACCTTTATTTCTATTATTGATCTTTTTGGTACAATTTACATTTTTTTCTTGGGTTCTTGAACCCCACTTGCAATAATTCTATTATTTTAGCTTGCCATGATATTTCTTTTAGCATGATGACATGTTTGACTCATTAGCTAATGTAGTGGTACTAATGTACAACCACCCATAGTTTGGGCATGTGTTATTTTGTCCTGGGAAATGTGTTTACTCTCCCTCATATATATAAATATTTTGTAGGTGACTGGGAATGTGTTTACTTTCCCCTCACCTATTTGATTGGGTTCCGGTAGGTGCCTCAACCCTACTTAGTTAATTTAGTCTAACTTAATCATTCATGAAAAATTTCTTATTATTTGACATGACAAGATTCTTATTTGATATGTGCCCCATACTCTTGACTTTCTTTGTTCTTGATGAACACACACCCTTTATTATCTTTTGTTGATATTACCTTATTCTTGTTCTTTATTTTTACATATACCTTATTTTCTCCTCTTATTTAGTGATCCCAACCACCCATGATTAGGAGAAGGAGAGGAACAAGAGCAAGGAGGACCTGTTCAGGAGTAGATCAAGGGACTCTTGCAATATATATAGGTTGCTATTGCTAGATCATTTAGTTTCCTTTCTAGTAATCTTTCATGAAGCTCATGTTAAGAACTGAGTTCAAAAGAAATGTAATAACTTAATTTTCTTTCCGCTTCTACTGTTGATAGTTTTGTATCTGATTCATGATTATTTAAATGAAATTATTATGCATGGATCCTTAGTTTTAAAAAATAATAATTGAATGTTGTCTATTTTCCAGTAAATTTTAATAAGGGGTAATATAGATCAGACACACACAGACGGATATGTACACACATATATAAACACACACACCCACGCCCACACATATATACATACATATATGTGCACACACACACAAATATATATATATATATATATATAGATAGACACACACACAAAGAGAGAGAGAGAGACATCATTTCATTTTAGATTAGATGTCGTAGTCTTGTAATTTACATGGTAGGTTCAACATCTAGATTTCTACAATGTTATCCATTCTAGAAACATATTACATATATAGTAATAATTAATCACTAGCAAGTGTTTTCGGAAAAGAAGACATCGATTCTACGCGAGTAGAAATTATATTTTGTTAAATAAATGAATTTATTGACTATTTTTATGATGTTCTCTTTTAACTCTTTTTTTTGGTCGGTCAAAAAAATGTGTTACTATAATACCAAAAACTTCGGGCACGAAGTACCCCTTACAGAAAAGCTAACAAACCTTGATAGCAACAAGCTGGTAAACAAGACCCCTTACAGAAAAGCTAACAAACCTTGATAGCAACAAGCTGGTAAACAAGGACAGGAGACCAAAAAAGATCTAAACAAAAATTGTACATAAGGCTTTAACGCTAAACAGCTCAACCTAAAGATGTGAAGCCTTGTGCATAGCCAAGCACTCAATAGCATAAAGGACACCCACAAAGTATGAGAAAAAAGGCGATACTGACAGGCTATACCCCATCAGACCAAAATCTCTAGGGACAAAGCACTTACACTACAATCCTAGGCTTCATAAGATATCCATGGCTTAGATGAAGTCCAAGCTAGCAACTGGAAGCATGAGCACATCCTGCTTACTTGCTAGAGCCAATCACTAGAGTAGCAAGGAACATAAGAGTCATATATTGTACACCTCAAAACCTCTCATCACTGGCTTTTGATACACCCACAAATTGTGATGAGTGGGGATTGAGATCAAACAACATAGTCGTGCCCTGCTCCCTGGCTGAATCCAGCTTGCGCTCCAAAGAAGCTTGACAGGATGGACATGCTCTGAAAGAAACATCAAGTGGCACGAGGCCAAATATTGGATGAGAAACCTAGCCAGGACCATATGCCCCTATTTGCACAGAGGCATTTCAACGAACACCTTGAAGGTGTTCCATCTTCACATCTTCACAACAGTAGGGAGACAACCAACTAACACCAGGAGCACCGTAGCAACCTCCGCCCATCATCCAACGGTGAAGAACCAACTTGAAGATGGAGGAGGTTCCTTCACTGTGTCGGGAACTCCCATATCTGGAGGTGTCGTCATGAGGGATGAGCCGTCGGCCGGGTAGGGTGAAGCGGGATCGGTCGAGGTCGAGGAGCCGCTGTTGCACGGGACAAGGATAGGATTCGGCTCAGGAAAAAGGGCCAGGAGGTAGAGAGGGAAGTCGAGAGACCCCCTTATTGCGCCTGTGACGACGAAGCTGCCAAGCGAGAGCCAGAACCAGCATGTTGCGACTCCTCTCCATCTGTCCCCTTTAAACGAAATGGAGTCGACGAAGTCGATGCTGCCGCAAGTGACCCAAGTCCTAGCTCCAAACTGCGCATCGGGTCTCCCCTCTTCCAAGCCGCGATCTCCCTCAGTCGATCAACAACAAGCTTTTGGGGCTCCCGATCTCCAAGGACCATCGTTATCTTTATTTGAGGAGCAACACCAAAGGCGATAAGAGCCAGGGGAGGAAGGCGCCCACGACGCTCCCTCCCCCCAGCGGTAGCTGCCGGGAATCTAGAGAGAAGCGGGAGCTAACCCTAGAGAGAGAGCGGCCCAAGAGAGCTGAGAGTTAGCCAATCTCTTTTAACTCTTAAATTATGATATTTCATTAACTCCATGCAAATCTTCCCTTTTAGGGCCAAGTCATTTTCAATAAGTGTTGAAATAGTCCATACAAAAAACTCACACGTATCTACATTGAATATTTTCTAAAGTACAAAATAGGTATTCTAACTCATACTATCTAATATAGATTAGATATGTATAATTTTGCACGTAAATATGTGTGTGTATTCACCGGTAAGCTTTAAAGAAATAATACACTGAAGATGGTCATAAGTGAACCTATGCACCTGGGGTTAACCAGAAAAACGCTCTTGCTAGACTAGTTGGCAGTTTGTCATCTTTTACCTATACACGTATAACTGTTTATCATATATGCTCATGTATTGATGCGTTGTGTAATGACTATGCAACTCGTGCTAGATGTGAATTTATTCTATAATAAAGTGGATAAAATGGCATTACGAGTATAATTGAACTTCCTCTGTTCACTATCCATTTAATTAGCGCTAAAGAGTAATATACTAGCTGTGTTTTCTTAAATGTTGTCGTTAACATGTCTACGATTACCAGAAACAGCCATATTGCTAGCAGGGCACACCCATTGCCACTTTTCGAAAATGTGGACCGAGTACATTATTGGACGGCAAATGGGCTATCGCGCCGGCAGAAGACAATAATCGACTCCATGGCCTAAGTAGTCAGCCGAAAGCTGTTACCGTGGGCTCGGGCCTCAAGATCATTGGTCAATCTACTTCACAAGGAAATGATTCGGCAGATGGTCTCCAATGAAAGAATCCTTGTTTGAACCACTGTGGGTTGGGAGGAAGATATATTTCTCTCCTAATCCCAAATATAACATTGAAGAGTGTTATATATATATGAGCAATATGCAAAGTGGGTTAATAAGAAAATTGCTCTTGCTATGCTAATTGGCAGTTTCTCATCTCTTACCTATACACATATAACTATTTATCGTTTATGCTCATGTATTGCTGTGTTGTGTAATGACTATGCAACTCATGTGATGTATTTCATTATTATGTGGATAAAAGGCGTTATGAGTACTATGGAAGGTTCTGTACACTATCCATTTAATAATCAGCCCTAAAGGTTAATATACTAGCTGTGATTTCTTGTCATAAATTTTGCCGTTAACATGCTCAACCATATTGCTATCTTCCTTAACTATATTTGATTTGTATACCCGTTGCCATAAGATAGTCCGCGGAGGGGGAATGCAATTTTGTTCTATTATTTTTTTTAATTACAAACAGAACCCTACGAGTGTATACTATATTTTTGTCTTTTCTTTTAAAAATTATATATGTATATGATATTCATCTATACTATATGAGAAAACTTACAAAAGGAGTTGAATGTGATTTTTTCTATTATTTTTTGAAATTACAAATCGGTCCACGTGTGTGTACACTATATTTTTTTCTAAAATTATATATGATATAAGGAGACTCATCTATATTATATAAGAAAGTCCATGAAGGGGGCTAAATAAAATTATCTCTATTATTTTTTAAAATTACAAAGGAGTCCTTCTTATGTGCACTACACTTTTTTCTTTCTTTTATAAAATTATTTATAATATAAGAAGACTCATCTATACTAAATAAGAAAGCTCGTGGAAGGGATTGCATATAATTTTCTTCATTAATTTTTAAAATTAAAAATCGATCTCTTTATGTGTACATTGTACTTTTTATTTTCTTTTAGAAATCATATATTATGTAAAGATTCTCATCTATATTATATCAGAAAGTCTATGGAAGGGACTAAATGTAATTTTTTCTATTGTTTTTGAAACTACAAACCAGTCCTTGTGTGTACACTTTATTTTTGTATTTTCTTTTTAAAATTATATATGGTATAATGAAACTGAGTTATACTATATAATAAAGCCTACAGAGGGAGCTAAATATAATTTTCTCCACTATTTTTCAAAACTATGAGCCGATCTTCTCCTTTTAAAATTATGCATTGTACGAAGAGAGTCATTTATACTATATAAGAAAGTACTAAGAGTAGGCTAAAATAATTTATCCATTACTTTTTTAAATTAGAAGCATGTCTCAATGTCTATAAACATACCCATTAACATATATATTGTACAAATTTATTGTATTTTTAGTAGTTCTTAATGTTTAATCTATAAATTACATATTGTATCTCTACTTATATAAAACAAGCCATTTTAGATTAGTCATGCAATTGTTTTCAACATTTTTATAAATTACAAACACATCCTTTGTACCTAAGAAAGACCCACAGACGGGATGGATGCTATTTTCTCCATTTTTTTTTTCAAATTACATAATAGTCCCTTTGTGTTTACACCAAACTTTTGTCTTTAATGTTTTGAATTATATATTTTATTTGAACACTCATAGATACTAATATGTAGATGCAATTTCTTCCATTATTTTTTTAAAATTACGTGTTGGTCCCTATGTGCGTACACCACACTTTTATCTTTAATTTTTCAAAATATATATTGTATTAAAAGACTCATCTATACTATATAAGAAAGTCCATGGAGGGAGTTGGTTGCCATTTTCTCTCTTATTTTTTTAAGTTGCATATTGGTCCATGTGTGTACACCACACTTTTGTCTTTAATTTTTTCAATCATATATTATATTAGAAAACTCATCTATACTATATAACAAACTCTGGGGAAGGGGTTGGATGCAATTTTCTCCATTCTTTTTTAAAAATACTTACTGGTCCATGTGTATGTACACTTTTTCTTTATTTTTTAATTATATATTATATTAGAGACTCATCTATACTATACAACAAACTCTGCGAAGGGGGTTGGATAAAATTTTCTCTATTATTTTAGAAATTACATATTAGTTCATGTGTGTGTACATCACACTTTTGTCTTCAATTTTTTAAATTATATTTTTTGTAGGAGGCTCATTTATACTATATAAGAAACCGCACGGTGGGGGTTAGATGCAATTTTCTCCATTATTTTTTTGAAATTACATACTGGCCCCTATGTATCAACATCATACTTTTGTCTTTAATATTTTATATAATATATTATAGTAGGAGGCTCATCTATACTATATAAAAAAACCCACAGTGGGGGTTGGATGCGATTCTCTCCATTATTTTTGAAATTACACATTATTCCATGTGTGTCAACATCACATTTTTGTCTTTAATTTTTTACATTATATATTATAATAGGAGGCTCATATATACTATATAATAAAGCCCCAGAGGGGATTAAATGTAATTTTCTTTTTTTAAATTACATACTAGTCCCTATGTGTGTACACCACACTTTTGTTTTTAATTTTTTAATTTATATATTGTAGTACGAGACTCATCTATATTATATAGGAAATCCCCAAAAGGGGGTTGGATGCAATTTTTCTAATATTTTTTGAAATTATATATTGGTCCATGCGTGTGTACACCACACTTTTGTCTTTAATTTTTTTAAATTATATATTACATTTGGAGGCTCTTCTATACTATATAAGAATCATGGAGCAGGTTGGATGCACTTTTCTCCATTATTTTTTGAAATGACATATCGGTCCTTGTGTACGTCACACTTTTATCTTTAATTTTTTAAATTATATATTATATTAGGAGATTGATTTATATAATATAAGAAAGTCCACAGAGGGGGTTTGATGCAATGTCTCCATTATATTTTGAAATTACATATTGGTCCCTTTATGTGAGCACCACACTTTTATCTTTAATTTTCTAAATTATGTATTATATTAGGAGATTCATATATACTATACAAAAAAGTCCGCAGAGGGGGTAGGATTGAAATTTTCCCCATTAGTTTTTGAAACTATTCCCATGTGCGCACATCACACTTTTGTCTTTAATTTTTTTAATTATATATTATAGTAGGAGGCTCATCTATGCTATATTATAAAGTCCCAGAGGGGATTGGATGCAACTTTCTCTATTTTTTTAATTACTTATTGGTCATTGTGTGTGTGCACCACACTTTTGTCTTTAATTTTTAAATTATATATTATATTTGGAGGTTCATCTATATTATATAAGAAAACCTGCAGAGGGGTTGGATTCGATTTTCATCATTATTTTATTAAAGTACGTATCGGTCCTTGTGTGTGTACATCGTACTTTTGTCTTTAATTTTTTAAATTATATATTACATTCAGAGTCTCATCTTGAATGCAATTTTCTCTTTTTTTTGAATTACATATTGGTCCTGGATACATCACACTTTTTTCTTTAAAATTTTAAATTATATATATATATATATATATATATATAGAGAGAGAGAGAGAGAGAGAGAGTCAGGCTAGAATACACTCCAGTGTACGGATCACACGAATACACTCAAGTGTGTTTGTATATAAATACTATTTTTTACAAAATTTAAACCATTGATCTTCACCGTCATACTATAACTAGGTTACATACAAATTTTGAGCCCATTTGGATGAGTGTAAGTCACTCATCCAAGGGCAACAAAATCGACGCGCGAAACTAATTTGAAATGCATAATTTTTGCGGTCTTCATAACATGAGCTATACATATCTAAATGTGCTCAAATTTTGCGTATGAGTTGTTCACCGGATGTTTAAGATGATCAACGGATTATATTTTCAAAAAAATATTGCATCATGGAAAACTACTTGAGTGTATTCCACTCCGGATACACTCGAGTGTATTCTAGCCTGACTCTCTCTCTCTCTCTCTCTCTATATATATATATATATATATATATATATATATATATATTAGGAGACTCATATATACTATATAAGAAAGTACTTGGAGGGGGTTTGATGTAATTTTCTCAACTATTTTTTGAAATTACATACTAGTCCATGTAGTACACCAGAATTTTGTCTTTAATTTTTTAAATTATATATTATGCTAGGAGACTCATCTATACTACTGCTCCATTTGGTAAATCGGTGTGATTGCCCGGGCAGTGATTGGGCAAGGTCGGTCAGGTTAGAATCGCTCGTAATCGTTGTTAACAAACATAAGATCACCCACAACTTTGAATTTGTATTGTTTTTAACATTGCTTAGCATTCACCGGTAACTTTTTTCCACTAGACAAAAATCTTGCGGTGGTCCATCTCACCGCACCAAAACGGTGGCACACCAAACACGTTGCCAAACACTGCATTTATAACAAAACCCACACAAGCAGTTCCATGTAATATTCTCTATTATTTTTTGAAATTATATATTGGTCCCTATATGTGTGAGAACACCTATTAAGATATGTTGCTACCTACTAAGGTATCGTGCGTAGTACGAGTTTATGTCTAGTTGTATAAGGAAACCGAGCAATGCACATGTTTATGCCTAGTTTCAAAATTGTGGACGAGTACATTATTGGAAAGTGAGTTATCGTGATTGCAGCGGGGAGGACGATAACTGACTCCATGGCCTACTTAGTTAGCCGAAACCTGGTTTCATGGGCTCGGGCCTCAATATCTTTGGTCGACATCGCAAGGAAATTAAAGAAATGATTAATTATGCTGGGCCTAAATTACCACACTATAGCATTGTGTCAGCCCGTCAATATACTTTTTAAAGTCACTAGAATTGGAGAAAGAGCAAAAAGAAGGCTAACAGTCAGATTAATCGTCCTGTCAGCATGTGCACATGACTTCACAAACGACTCCTATGGACCTACGATACGAGGGAGGCGCCTTTTGTCGTACCACGGCCCAACTAATCAGCCTACTTCTGTTGAGCATTTCCTTCGAGCTTGGGCCTCAAATCTATTGGTATGCGGCCGCCGACCAAGCCTTTTGATGGATCATTTCAATGAAAAGATGAAGGATTTATTACCATAAAATTCTTGCAAAATAATAATATAACTTTATAACAAGATTCCCCAAAGAAACATCTACATATTTTATATATGAGTTGCTGAAAATTTCCAAGAACATGTAAAACAGTGGTGTTCGTTGGGGAGGCCACACGCCTATATAGTGGCGGACCCAGAAATCTATAGTGGGTGAGGCTAGATTATAGTATACAAGAAGTTGGTCAAAAATAATTGCCAACATCGACACAAGAAAAAAACACATAACCGGTTATCATGACTAAATTTTATAAAATGTTTCATATTTCTTACAAAGGAGTACATATAAAGGATTTAGACAAAACTATGATAGTTTTTTTTCTAAAAATAATTCATAATGTCTTGCACATTAATATTTTTAAAGAACTTTGTTCCATACATGAAATTTAGTAACAATTTTTGATTTTATTCCAAAATTTGCATATAGACGATACATGATTCTCATAATGGGAAAAAGACCCTTTCAATCAAACACAGATGAAAGGATTTCCTACCTAAAGCCTACATGTAGTAATTTTTATAATATAAATTTTATCAGAAAACACAAAATTTAGAAATAAATGCAAGTTGAGAAACTTAAATGAATATGAAAATTGTTGAATTAGATTCCATGATTGTTACATCACATCCCTTCATAAGAAGACCAAAATACCAACTCATGAATCATAAATCTACTAAAACACCATCTCCAATGTGATACCTTGTTGTAGGAATCAATTATGTAGTGTCATCCGTATTTGTCAATATTATATTTTACTTGCATGCACAAAGAATTACAGGGATAAATGAGAGAAGGAGGTTGTGTTGAACCTAAAGTAGGTATGAGTCAAAAGATGATATGTATAGGTGGTATAAGGTCTGCTTTTAATTGACTTATGTTTAA